>VZSC01019423.1:109937-148042 GCA_013398225.1 Steatornis caripensis
GGGGGCCCCTTCCCTCCCGCCTCCGTCGCTAACGGGGTTGCGCCCGAGGGGCTTTGCCCCCTTTCGCTCCCTCCCCGGGCCGCGGCCGACCCCTGTGGAAGGGGCGCGGGGTGGGGGGCCCGGCTGGCGTCGCCTCGCCGGCCTTCGCCCGTTGGGAAGGAAACGGGGTGCCGGGCAGAGAGAATTACTGCCTCCTGCTTGTTCCCGTTTCAAGGTGGGTCGGTAAAGCTCTCGCAGGTTTTGCGTCGTCTGGCACCGGCTGACACCTGGACCCGCGGCGGTGACACATCATGTGCCAGGCGGAATCCGAGTGGCTGAAGGATGCCCCTGGGAGATCTTGATAGGCACCAAAGGCCTCAAACTTTTGCAGGCGTGAAAAGCGAAGGCGTTAGAATTGTTTCTGAAAGCTCCTTCAAAGAAACTTGGTTCCAGCTTCCAAACGGCTGAGAAAACCCTCGCCCGCGCTTGTAGCTGGACGGGAGCGCTTCCCCTGCCGTCCAGCTTGGAGTTGGTGACTGTGGCCTACTAGGAATGGAAAGTCACGAAAGAGACTCGGCAGTCGTCTGTTTTTATGTGGTGGCCTAAAGTCCCAGAGGATGACTTAGCACTTAAGAATCAAACTGGGCCAAGTTAAAGGCCAAGTTGACTTGAAAGAACCCTAGCAGTGGGACCAGGTCGGAAGCAAAGCAAGTCCCAAACTGGGTGTATCTGGTCAAAGATATATATTCTTTTTAAAAGACATTGTGTTACTGGAGCCAGGCCTGGATCTTTCAGCATCCAGTTGAGCTGGAAGCAGCTCATAGGTTTGTTTTGGTTTTGATTTTTTTTTTATTCATGTTTGTACAATCTTCTGTATTTTTTTTTTCAAGAAGGAGTAAAAGGGAGTGTTGGAAACTAACAAACAGGATTAAAACCCTGAGCGCTTAAGGAGAACAGGTTAAGGAACTTAATCCAGGATGGATATGCAGGAGCCACAGCAGCTGGGTATGTTTGGAGAGAGCGAGCTCATGTCTGTGGGGATGGACACTTTTATCCATCGCATTGACTCTACGGAGGTCATCTACCAGCCACGGCGGAAAAGGGCCAAGCTCATTGGCAAATACCTGATGGGGGACTTACTTGGAGAAGGGTCTTATGGCAAAGTCAAGGAGATGTTGGACTCTGAAACCCTCTGTAGGAGAGCTGTGAAAATACTGAAGAAGAAGAAGCTACGCAGAATTCCCAATGGAGAGGCAAATGTGAAAAAGTGAGTAAATATTTCCAGTAGCTGGGAACTGCGGGGTTACACTTTGTCATTGTTTCCCAGCTGAAGTTCTGTGTCGTTTTAACTAAGGACATGGCTTTCTGCTGTGGGAGTGCTCCCTAAGCCGTAGGTATTCAGGAATCTCTTTGCCATTGAGTTGGGGACGGGGAAGGGAGCTGCTTCTTGAGGGCCAGGGAGGTGGGTTCGTCTGTGTGAACAGCCAGCCCGGATGGGGCACAGCACTCTCTTGATAGTGTTGCTCAAAGAAAAACATAGTATTCCTTAAAGAAATTCCTCTGTAACATTCACCTTGAAGAGGTAAGCTGTGGGCTGGGAAAGGAGGCCGGGGGTGTAGCTGGGAGTGCAGAAACACGCTTTGTGTCGTTGCAGCTCACGTTATTTGTGCGCCCATCAAGGAGCGTGTGGCTCTTGAGCGCTCTGCGGGGCAGTTAACGGCTCCCACCCGTGTAATAGGTGCCTGGGACCTCATCCGATACGCCATGCACCCAATGGGCATGGGAAGCCTTGGGTGTTTTCCCTTGGCTCATTTCTGACTAACGAGTTTGGGAAGTAATTCAAGGCTCTTTTCAGTTGACTTCTCCAGCTGTGAAATGGGGGCAAGTGTTGTCAACCTTTTTTATTTCAGTGACTTGGGATCTGTGCTTGGAAGCTTTCAAAGTGCCAGTTGCATACTGATTAGTCAGGGCACAGGTAACTAATTAAAGTTAACTGTGGGAGAAGCCTGGCGTTAATGCTTCGTCTGTAGAGCTGGGCGTGAAACTTTCCCTTTTCTCGGGGCTGTCCTGCTTGCCAGCGCCTCGCAGCCAGCTGTGTTTCCTGCAGCAAGCTGTTTGTCACAGCCCTGCGTGACGGTTGTTTATCTGCTGAAGGGGAGCCTTCCGATGCCAAAACAAACTATTTGCAAGGGTTTATCTCGTGGTGGGAGGGAAAACTTGCGAGATGTTTAGAAGACTCTTGCTTTGCATCTTTAGCTGCGGCGTGCTGAGCGTAGAGCCCTGACCTAGCAGGGTCTTGTTTGTGTTTCTCAGTTTGGTTTGAGTTTCTGAGCTCAGCCGCGAGATATTTCACATCCTGTACCGGGACTTCTGTCAGTGAGCTGTTGAAGTTTGCAGTCTAACCTTCGGTGACAGACTTAGCTATGGAATAGTCACGGATCCTAATGCCGGGACCTCTCTTTCTCTCCTTTGCTGGCTCAAGTTCAGAATCAGAGTAAACTGTTGGTTAATGTGTAATAAAATGTTTCTTGTTTTTCTGGTAAAGGCCGAGTGCCTCTTTCCTCCCTTGCCCCCTCCTTCAGTTACGTCAAGAGCTTCTACTGCAGAAGGGGCAGATTATTGCCTCCTTACTGAAACTCTTAAGTTTCAGTTTTTCTCCCCCGTAGTGAGAAAGGACCTGCTACATACCAGGAGAGTTTCCTGATACCAGAACCGTGGTAATGATCCTGTGTCCTGAAGTGAACTCTGTAGAAGTGTTATTCACGCGCAGAGCCTGAATGTCTTGTTTGGTCCCACTAAGGTTAGTTATTAAAGGAGACTGGCCAAGTGCCGCTCTGTTTTGCTGTGGATGTTCTTCTGGCTCAGCCGCACCTGCTTCCAAATACCGAGGCAGATTTCAGATGTCTTGTAATGAGGGTTTACTTTAGTTCAAGTTCCTATTTTTGTCCCCTTGTCCTTTTCTCTTTGTCCCCCTATTCGTTTGCTTTATCTGCTTCTTCAGTGGTGAATTTAAGGCAAAATGTTGTATTTTTGTGGTAGCCGTGGAAAACTGACCTCATCAAAACCCTTTGGCACTACTGCGACGGGCAGTGGAAGTTCTCCCTGCTCTGAATAAAGCTGTTGTGGTGAGATACGCCCTCAAACCTGTGCGGTGCGACTGGTCAGTGTGAATGGGGGGAGCAAAGCGTTGCTGTATTTCCAGTGCTGGAAATAGCTCTGCTGACATTGGTTTGTTTGGGTTTTGGTTTTTTTTTAATGTCACATTGCTTGGCCAGGCTCCCATTAAAATTTCACTTTCTACAACTGCGTTTGGGCAGCTTTGAGTGGCTTAAACCCAGCAGACTGCTCACGTAGCAGCAGAAAATCCCATTGTGGATGGAGTCATGCCAACAGGTTCTACTCTCTTTCTTGAAAGCTACTAATAAGTGCAGTAATGAGTAAATATGCGATTCCTGTGTTAGCGAGGCCTGTTTGCGTCCTTATCTAGACCAGGATGTCTGCAGCTCAGTACGAGAGATGATTGTGATGAGTTGTCTAATCTTTGCAAACATCCCAACTTCGGTCGGTGCGCTTTGAGATTAAAAAAATCTCTTCATCTTCACCAGAGCTAGACCCCTGCTTGGTGCTGCCTCTCCCTGCCGGTGTTCCTGGTGGGATGTGCAAGCGGAAGTCTCTTCCGAGGCATTTGCATTCATGGTAAATGAAACGGTCAGGAGGGGGAGCATTCTGAACCCCTTGTGAGTTCTTTTCTGTGCTGTAGAATCACTGCATGGTGTCTTAACTATTAGTCTGCTCTCTGGGGGTTAAGTCTTCATCTAGTGTGTGTTAGAAGTGCCCTGGCAGAGGGTCTGAGCAATCAGGAGGGGGGTGGGGTGTTCACGCTTGGTTTAACAGTGCTTGTCTCTTGGAAATGACCGTTTGCTTTTTCAGACTCAAAATACCTCGTCCTACAGTTTGCTCTTAACTGCAAAGACAGGGCCTGTTCCTACTCAAGCGATCTCCATCATTTCTTACCATCCAGGAAAAAGCTACATATGTGACTTGGTTGTCTTGGGTGTCTTGGTATTGCTGCTGTGGTGACGATGGAACTTGCATTGATAGTTTGTCATCAAAGAAATTCCCTAGAAAACAGTTCCTAGACTGTTGGCTCTTGGGTAATTACACAAGCAGAGTAATGGCAGCAAGGGAGAGCACAATANCATATGTGACTTGGCTGTCTTGGGTGTCTTGGTATTGCTGCTGTGGTGACGATGGAACTTGCATTGATAGTTTGTCGTCAAAGAAATTCCCTAGAAAACAGTTCCTAGACTGTTGGCTCTTGGGTAATTACACAAGCAGAGTAATGGCAGCAAGGGAGAGCACAATATCAATGATCTGCAGAGGGTTGTGGGGGTCTGTGCCCTGCGTGGGGACCCTGAGTACGTGGGGCTGGTGTTACAACTCGGGCAGCTCTCACCGTTAATGCTGCTTTTGTGTTAGTAACGTTCGAGACGGCAGCCTTGTCCTGCATCTGCGGGCTGGTTGCCCCAGCCATGTCTCTTGGTGCAGTAACAGAGTTCCAGGGACCTAGAAATTATGAAATATGAAATTATGAAATATGTTTGAGATGTATAATATAGAACGGAAAGGTTCTTTTCTACCCCAAAATACTCCAGTTTGCCCCAGAAAAATGAGTGCTTGTGGGGGGTGTCTGTGAATCCTGGTGAGGATCTTGGGGTTTAAACTCCTAAGACAACAAATTTTCCTGAATCAATCTAGGGAATCTTCATTGCAGTCGCTTTAGAGAAAGGTTGGGGTGGCTTAGTCAACCAGACAGTACTGTGGCTAGTTGCTGCTTCCAGTTAATACCAAAAGTGAGTTTAGTAGGATTGCCAAAAAGATGAAAGAAAATTTGGAAGACTACTTGTCTCTAGCAGCACAAGTTTTATTAAACTGTGTGCTAATAGCCTCACATTTTAATTAAGTGTTTGGGACTTTCTGTGCGTTTCCCAAGTGTCTTGTACTGTACTTACCATGCTCGGTGATTACTTAGATTTGAATACATGCTCATTAGAATTCCTCGGAGGTTTAAAATGTGTAGCAGGCCTGTACTTTCACAGTTTGCTCCTTGGGTCTGTGAATCAAGGGTTTTGCACCCCAGCACACGGACGGTTCTGCTGCAGGAAGGACTTGTTGCAAGCCGCAGAGGCGTGTGCTTTGGGCGGAGATGGGCTAGAGCTGACTCATCTGATTTCCTGCCCCTCCTGCCTAAAAAGGTCTGCCGGACGTAGCTGTCTTTGCTAAGCTGGGTCTTTGCCTGGGTTCAGTGGTGAAGTGTTGGAACCTGTAATCTGTAGGAGAGCGTAGCTGTGCTGTGGTGGATATAGGGCTTGTAAGGTCAGCATCCCTGCTGGGAGCGTGATGTGGATGGGGGCCGGGAACTGGTAAAGAGAAAACGCGACACTGAGATCCTCACCTCCCTGAGCAGCCCCTCGGGCTCGCACGCGGGGCCTGCCTGCTGCCGCCCGCCTCTGCGAGGTGAGAGCTGTCGGGGCTCAGGTCGCTGTTGGGTGGCAGAGGGTTTGCCTGCAGCGTTTAATGTCTCGGGGGCTTCTGGGGCACATAAAAGAAGAAGCGTGGTGAGCGCAGCGGGTTTTTTGTATCTTGACATGTCGTGGCCCTAGGAGAGGGAGAGGCAGTGGGAACGCGGTGGGGATGCTGTAATCCTCGCTGCGCTATTTTGGGTAATGGCTGGAGGAGAACTGTTTGGGTGCTGAAACTTGAAGGATGTAGATGAGCACCGGACTGATCAACACGTAATGATGTCAGACGTGTGTTCGGATGTGTAAAGTTTGGTTTGGAGAAGGAAGCAGTGAAGTGCTCTGCTGTCTCTAAACTGAAGTATCGTTCATGGTCGTGAGAGCAAAGAGCTGCAGCTTCTCATGTGGACGAAAATGACGGGTTGCATCCTTGCACGCGGAGGGCTGGTTTTTAGGTGAAACAAACAGGAGAAAGCTGCTCACAAGCTAGACCTTATGTAAGTTAATCTGCTTTGTGGCGTATTGGGGATACTGACTTGTAGTTAAAATTTGCTTTGGCTATACAGGATTACAAAAAGCAATCTAAATATGCAATGTGGTTGTTCAGTCGCGTAAAGACCAAGTGAATGATTCTTGAGTCCTTTGTAGCAATTAGCAAGGATGGTGTTAGTGGATTTACGGTACGTGCCAGAACTGGCATATGGAGCTGTTCTCTGCATGTCTCCTCGCCCTTCGCTGTGGCACCAGGCCGTGGTGGAGGGGTGCCAGCTCCCCGTGCCTGGTTCCTCTGTGCCGCGTGCTGTACGGAGAGAGCCCGAGACGGGCCATGGCTGCGTGCTGGAGTAAAGGAGCGGGTGAGGGTAAGCATCTCCCAGGCTGAAGGCTCTCGCTGCAGACGTACAATCTGACCTGGTAGGTAACATAGAGAAGATTCGCCATCAGGTGTCTCCAGTGAAATCCTGAAAGCTTAGACCTGTGCAGGAACCTCGTGAACCAAAGGAAGGGGACGAATCTTGTGGCTCTATTGCTCATTTTTATTTAAGCAAGGACAGCTTTGATGAAACTGAGGCTTGAAACAAACTGCCGAGAGGATGCTCAACCTTAGGGTGAAGATGTGCTCCAGGGAAGAATGTCGTCTTTCCAGGCTGTCCTTGGCATCTTCCGAAATCACATAGCACATGGTACGAGCAGGCAGCTTTACTATATACAGTTCTGAGCAACACCACCAACACCCTGTTACTTGCCTAAGCAAGGTGCCTTGCTGGGGATAGGTCTTAATCTGTCAGGGTGAGCCGAATGGGTCTGACAGGGCCACACAGAACCCTTCCGGTGGGAAGATCTTTTCTCTTCTTCCCTTCTTTCTCCAAGATGGTTATACTTTGAAACAGGCCCCAAACTCCTACAGTCTGTCTTGTTGTACACTCGAGGGCTTTCTAGTCCAGAAAATGAGGAACAGGATTCCATTGTGGAGACTGCTCTGGCCACATAATAGTGGTGTTGAGTCGGATGGGTGTGGAAGCGCTGACCACGAGAGCACAGCCCAGCCCCCTCGCTGGGGTTCCCCCTTTCCCTCTGTGTTGGGGAGAGGTCTGGATCTCAAAAGCAACTGTTGTGACTTTAAATGCCATGTTAAATTTTAGGGGCAGCAAGGAAAGGAGGTGAAGTTGCAGCAGCTCAAAAAGTATCCTGAAAATCTGGGCAGGTTCGCTAGGCCAGTGCAGGAAAGGCAGGAAAGCCGCCTTGCCTCGGCTGAGGGGAAAGGCAGCAACCCGTAGGCATGCAAAGCTTTCCCAGTGCTGTCAGCTGAAACACAGTTGTGCAGGCAAATTGCAAAGAAAGCGATGGGCTCAGGTGGCTTTTCTTGTGTTAATTTTTTTTGGGGAAAAAAAAAAGTAAACATAGGCACTTTCTGACGAGACGAGCACCTATGTTCACTTAGTGAAGTTTGAAAACCAAAGCGCAGTCGGAGGTGACTGTGGTCTGGCTGTCTCTGTTCCTCAGTGGTAGAATGCGGGAGTAGCTAAAAATAGAAGTAATCTTTCCTCTGGGAAACGGGCTGCTTGGCCCCTGCCCCAGGGGTGGGTGCACTTCACTGGCATTTTAGATCAGATCACAAAGTCCTTTGGGGGGAGGGGGGGTGGGAATCACAGAAACATGAAATGTTTATTAGTCCATTAAAGTGGAAGGAGATAGTATTTGTGCTTTCAAGCTGGCTTACAGAGGATGAGTGGTTGGGACCAGGAGTTTAAGTGTGTTCCTAACACTGCAAGATTTCTTTGCCTTTACAGCAAAGTAGTCTCATTTAAATAAGTACGTGTTCATTCCCTCTCTTGCCGGCTCGGTCGGAGTGGAGCGCTCAGCCTGTCTCCCTTCATTATGCAGAAACTTCTTAGACCTCCACTAATGCTAGCTGCAGTTTCTATGCTAATTTAATCCACTTCAGCCTTTTGGTCATTACTATAATTAGAGTGGCTGCATCACTTTGCAAATGTCTGCCATTTAAACTAAACACTCTTCCGAGCTTTGCCTTGTTATCCTAGGTTTCTGTTTAGCTATTGGAATTTTTTTAAAGCCGTATATGATAAAGGAAGAGTGCCTGGCCTAAACTTTGGTAGTGAAATAATTGCTACTCCTGCTCAGGGGTCCTTCAGAGATGTTGAATAAAACCTGCTTGCGTTCCTGCACCTTAGGAGCCTTTCGAAGGAGCAGGTACTGGTTTGTTAATCAGATGTGATGCATCAACAAGCCTTTGTAGTGGCCACAGCCTGTTATTAGAGGCTGGCTAATGGAGCAGGCGAGGGGTGAGTGGCTTTCTGAGCTCCGTGCGTCATGTGTTTGGGCAGAGGCTCTTGCTTCCGAGGCTGTGCTTGGAATTCCTCACAATGCTGCTTTCAAGAGTCCTGACTGTGGAAATGTAACCATGCTTCTTAAAGCACCTTACCGATGGCGAAAGAAAGAAGCTGGAAAGAAGAGTTTACACGCAGTTTAGCACACGCGTGGAACTGAGCGGCAGAAGAACAAAGTGAAGAGCAGCATCTGCTCTTCCACACACTGGCAGAACCACCCTGACCTGACTGGCCTGATCCTCCTGTTTCTCTTTACAGCTGGCATCCGGTGGGATTTTGCAGCCCAAATTTAATGCAAAAGATGCAAAAATGTAGTTTGGGGCACAGTGCAAAATCCCAAGAGATAAAGATCAAAACAGCTGACGTGAGATGCCATACAGGGGTCTGTTTTCATAGCCAAGGGAAGACACCTCCATGCTCAGTTTTACATTATTTATTCTCCACAAACAGAAAATTCAATTCGGATGTCTGAACCGTTCGATCAAGTCAGGTTAGGACTAAAGTTTGGAAGAAATGAAGTTACTAGCTGGAGCTCCTGTTTTCGACTCATTCTTGAGACTAATGTTGCAATTCTTACATTGGTTGCTTCACTTTATTAAAGCTCTAACTTCCAGGAGAATTCCAAAGGGCACTATGAAACTGCCCCAATAGCTGGCTGCTGCATGGGAGGAATTTGATGTGTCTTCAGTATGTCTAGAGACGCTTAAACTTATCACGGAAGTGGGCTAACGGGCTGGCCAGCTCAGGGGGCAGTGGCCTGCAACCCTGACGCTGAACAGCTTGTTGTGTTTGATGGTGCTCGGGGTGGGCAGCCCTCAGCGGTTAAACTATGTGTGGCTTCCGAGCGGCTCTAAGCGTGGTTCGTGTGGCCAGGAGCAGGGTTGTGTGGCGGTGGGAGGTCTCCGGATAGCTCGCATCAGGAGCGAGGAGGTGAGCCGGCGGGGTGCTAAGGCAGCGTCTGGGCTTGCTGGGACCCAGCCCCGGCCAGCTCTGCAGTGGCTGACGGGGCCGCTGGGCAGCGGTGTCATCTTCCCCTCGTGAACCTCGCTGGTGTCCCTCCATCCCTCAGCTCTGACACCCATTCTGCTCGTCTCCTGGGCGTGGAAGCTTTTAGTGGAGGGCTTCTCAGGCTGGGAATGTTGGTGACTCGCTGCCCCTTTGGCAGTCCTGGCACACCGACCATTCCCCTTTTCCGGCTGCAGGCTGTGTGCACCGCGCAAGATGCAGTGCTGCTGGTGACGCACTTGTCTCTCTTTGCTAGTGAGGTCCCACTCCTGGTTTTTCTGTAGCCTGTGTGTTCTGTGGAAAATCATGTTCTGCTGAACAGCCCCTCTGCAGGTGACCTTCATCTGGTAAAAGAAAACCCCAACATTTCATTTGTTCATGTCTTCAGTAGTTAGCCAGTTTCTGATGTTTTTGTACTTACGTTTAAGTGACTTCTAGCTGTTCACAATACAGCTATCAGAAGGAATTGCTTGCTAGGTGTAGAAACTTTTTATTTCTTTTTTTTGGCAAGTAACTAATATTTGAGTTGCTTCCCAGCTAAAGAACAGAATTGGTGCTGAAATGGGCTGTGCAGTGTGTTAACTGCTCTGCCACGTTTGGCAGCAGGCGCTGCCTGTCTGTGACAAGAGCGTCCCGAACTGCACGATGCTGCCGTACCCTGACATCTGTGGGGGCTGTTCCTGCTCACGATGCGCGTTAAAAACGTACCTGAAATATGAAGCCTGGAAGCCCAAGCAAATTTATTTCTGCTCTTGTAACTACAGATGACGCTTACCTATAAAGAAGCACGAAGCGCGAACATATAAGGTTTGTGTTGGAAGTGGCTGTCCTAGAGACGGTGGTAAACACGAATGTGGTGCATCTGCAGGGGTTAAGAGACTGATAGCGAGCTAAGTGCCAGACAGCCCAGCCTTGTTTGAAGAGCTTTAACCAGACGGGAGCTGATGAAGCTGCAGCTTTGAGGAAATCCGGGTAGGCTTGGACTTACCTGAGCAGCTGCCAGGGCAGCCTTTCAGGTCCCGTTGTACCTTTCCTTTGGTCAGCACAAGCTTCAAGTGGGACTGGTGAGGTGTGTGCCCAGGGCTGTCGGGACGGGTGTGAGCCAGGCAGGGGACACTGAACCCCTCTGTGCGGGTGGGAGGAGGCGGCAAGGCTAGGCTTAGCTTGGCTTGGCTTGCTGTGCCAGGCCCTCGCATGGCAGCTGCCAGTGCTGCCTGTGGAGGCAGGGGATTTGCAGAGCGTGCGCTCAGGGTGCTTTCTCTTTCCGCACAGCCGGGTGTCTGAGGCTCCAGCAGGATCTCGCTAGGAGCTGTTTTCTCTGGCTTGGCTCAGCATGATGCCTTCTGATCGAGCTGGCCATTGTCTTGTTCCTCCTCTCTCCAAATGTGGCTGTCCCACCGTCAGCTCCCTACTGTTGACCAGTCAGATAGCTAAAGGGGAGCACCGCACAGATTTCATGGGTAAAACCAGGTAAAGCTTATGTTGGCGTGCAGAGTGACACTTGCTGTTAGCAGCAGTAACGCAGCCTGTGTTGAATGGCACCAAAGCATTGACACGGGGGATTCTTATGACCAGTTTCGTGTCCAGCACAAGGTATGTTGCTCCTTGAGAATAGTTCTGCTGCTGTTTACCAATGGACTAAAATTCCTGCCTAGAGGAAAACTGACTGGCTCTGTAGTGCTAACTGCAAGGGTACTTGTTTGTAGTCCTAGGCAGTGACCGGTAAGTATTTTTGTGGTCTAAGCTTGGACTAATGAACTCAAGGACGCCCAAGACCTTCTATCAGCACACACAGGTAGTCTTGGGTGAAGCAGCTGGGACTAATAGGGTCTGGACTGTCTTCAAAGTCCATGTGATTTAGAAAACATTAATTTCATTCCATAGTAAGGAAATGGGCTTTTTAAACATAACTTTTTTCTTTTTCTCTTCCTGCAGGGAAATTCAGCTCCTGCGACGATTACGGCACAAAAATGTTATCCAGTTGGTAGATGTATTATACAATGAAGAGAAGCAGAAAATATATCCTTTTTTCACACCATTGTTGATAAAGGTTTGAATTCCTCCTGTTCTTCTCTGCTGTAGTGATGAATCACTACAGTTCCGCTTTTTTTAAGGGCCTTTTGAATGTTTCTTAAGCTTAAATTGCTTTCACTGGTATTAAACATACTGAACATCTGGAATACTTTCCACACAAGTACCTTTTCTTAAGCTTCTCAGTTAGGTAACAAAATACTGTCCCCAGGTTACAAGTGCAGGGCTGGGCTAGGGGAGAACTGACCCTCAAATACTCTGCTTTATTGTGTGACCTTCAGCAACTCAGAGATGAAGAGAGAGCTGCGGATGTGTTGTTTCTAACCTCCTCTCCTCGCTGTGGTATGTGTTAGTGCTTTCTTTCCCTGAAGATAAACCTTTTATCATCTATGCTATGTGAAATCAATTTTTGTAACGCTTTTTCCTTTAAGTCCTTGGCAGTAGTGTAGGTATTTTTTTTTCTTCACCTCAAAAGCAGAAAAAAAATCTACTTGTCCTCTGGCGTACAGATGCCTGCAACTCCCTCCTTCCCTTTGGAGGGTCTGTGCTGCTGCAGTGCTGCCTTTCTGTGGGCACTTGGTATGCTTTGCTGCTGGCTATCCTTAACAAGGTGAGTTCCCGAGCCGCCTCTGTTTTGTTGTTTGTGTGAAAGTCCCTTGTGATGGTGCTTTAAGTGGCCTAACGCTTGTAACAGTCATGAGAGACGGAAAGCACGTTGCTCCTGTGGGATCTACAGCGCAGCTTTTTGAGACTAAACTGTTGAGTTCTTGGTTCAAAGCTGTGGCTTGTGATCTCGGCGCATCTTTCGGACTTTAACGCGTTATTCCACAGTGCCCTGTCCCCCCGCGAATGCGGAGACGCTGACCAGTGTAGTTACGTGCCTTAACTTGCAGGTGAGTACCTGGATGGTTTCTAATGAGTCCGCCACTCTGAGTGTGCTTTGACTTGAGCCAGTTTATAAGCTTGTTGAGCTGATCTGGTGTAGTATGTGTAATAAATGGTTGCTGTTATTTTTGACAGTGTTTTCTAAATACTGTCTTACAATTACAGTACTTCATAAAATGGGTAATTTAATTGTGTGCTTTAATTAGATCACATACTCTGCTACCAAATTATTAGTATAAAAAAAGCATGACAACTTTTGCTTGTGTTTTGTACCCTTAGCAGACCGAAGGGACTGTAATTCAATTACTGGCTGTAGCACGATACCATTTAATTAATAAGCTGGGATGCTAAAGGAGAAGCATGGGGGAAAAAGAGCCCGAGAGAGACCTCGTGTGTTGGTAACAGGTGATGACAACCCAAAACGGTCATTGAGAAATGTGACCTCTCTGAGCCGGGAGGGCTGTTCCTTGCTTTACTTTCTGAACGCTAGTGTTTGAAAAAGAACAAACATTTTTTTGATGCTTTTCCCTTGCCAGTATCAGTCGACGTCACTATTTTTATCTCTATCTGCTTCTGCACTCTTAGAAAGTTTGTTTCCATACCTGCTTGTTCTGTGCACATGAGTAGCAATACCTGGAGCGTTATTTTCACTGGGGTAGGAGCGGGAATTCATCTGGGATCCTGTTCTTGCTTAACCTTTCTCCAGCTGCTCATTGGCACTGCCGATGCCTGCGCAGCATGTCGGAGGATGCGGCAGTACAGACACTCGTACAGCCGCGTGGCAAACAGGTTCGGGAGCGGATCCCGCTGAACGGTGACTTTGTCTTTGTGGCTGGCGTCTCTGTAGGTCAGTTCACTGCACAGTCACGCACGTGCCTGTATTGGTGCCTTGCAGGAAGCAATACGAGGTGAAAGTTGAGTGAGGTGTAGGGGAAGGATGCCAGCGTCCCCCTTACTAATGAAAAAAAAATCTCCACTTCCAGAATGACCATTGTGGCACCTGGAATTGGGCCTATAGAAGGAGGAAGGGTTCTGTTCTCACCGGAGTTTGCTGATAGAAGGCAGCTGCTGGCTTCAGCCGTGTTTACGCTGGGGAAGACGGTGTTTAACAACTTGCCTGTCTAGCCAAAGCCTTCAATGATTTTCTTTGGTAAAGGGAAAGCTGTGATGACTGGATTAAAAATATCAACTACGTTTAGTATTTAATGGGCTGCTTTGATGACCCGCTGTGGCTGGGAACGCAGAGCTAGTGCTGAATGGAGAACTAATCCAGGCAGAAAATAAACCCAGTTCAATAAGCGGCATCCCAGCTGGCACCCTCCTTGACAGCTTCTGTTACCAGTATGTGCAGTTGTGCGTGGGAGCCAAACCCTATTGATTACGAGAATTGAGAGCCTCAGTCGTCTTGGGACACCTGTAATAGATCTGCTCCAGCCTGAAAGTTTGTGCTCCAGCCTTGCTGATCAGCCAGAGATGGATCAGTTACAAAAGAAAGGGGTGAAAAACAGTCTGGCAGTAAATGCAACCGAAATCAGGCTGTCCTTTGTAGATGAGAACAAGACCTGAAGTTTGCTTCCTGGCAGCCAGCCTCTTTAATTGTCAGTGTTATTCTCTTGAAGGTGGGAGAGTTGATGTCTTCCCCATCACTGTGATAGAAGTAGTTCACAGAATTTCTTCAGGAGTAAGAAACGGTAGGAATGAATTTTGGGAGCTCTTTCTGCTATTCTTGCTTCTACTGATTTACTGGGTGGGACTGTGCCCATCATGAAATTGTACCGCGCTTTAGTGTCCCCCTGAAGAGCAGCTCACATGGGGAATGTCGCAGGATTTAATGAGTTTGGGCAGCGTTTCAAGCTCCTGGATAGAGCGTGCTACGAAAGGGCAGCGCAGTCTTTGGCACAGATTCCACTTAAAAGCGCAGGACATCTCTTTAGCCTCAAGAGTTAAGATGGCATCCTGGGACATAAGCAATTTATTGTAGACTTAGGTCAAGAAGGCATCTGCCAGGAATAATGGGAGTGACCCAAGAAATGCTGTGTGTTTCTGAAGAACTGACAGTCGTGCTTTTCTCTGCTCGTTATCTTGAAGGTGCACTCCCTTGACAAAGCCACCAGATGTCTCAGGGTCTGTTCTTGCAAGCTCCTCTCAGCGCAGTCTGCCTTTAACAGCCTGTGAGAGGAGGAAAACAGGCAGTTACTGCTTTAGGCAGTCGTGTAGCTTCCATTGTTGGGCCCCAGCATTAGAGCTTAAGGAGATGGAAACTAGAAGATGCTGCAAGGGAACGAATGCCAAAAAGAGCCACCAGTTCTGGGCCTGCTGTTGTAACTTTTTTTATCTGTGTAGCTTGAAAAAAGCTTCCCAGCTCTCTAGGGTTCCTTTCTCTTGAACTACTGCCATGGGGATGGGGTAAGCAGCAGCTGTGAAGTAGGGCCTACAACCGTACCTTTTGAAACAGGAAATGAAGAATAGCAGACTTTGGGGAAGGTGATGGGAGCTCACTGTTACGTGAAGTGGGAGAATATGCGACAGCCTGCAGCTCTTCTGCCAGGGGTTTCCTAGCTGCTTGTAGCTGCTCCAGAGTATTACCCTATTTCTGTCGTGCTTGTGAGATCTCCAGCTTAATTTCTGTGGAGTTCCCATCCTGTTTCAGGTCTGATCATGGAGCTGGTCGTTAAGCAGAAGAATTTTCTCATGGGTTCTTTGCATCCTCCGGTTAGACAGCTGGAGGGAGGCAGCTGCCTTGGGCTCTGCCTCTCGGCGGAGTGCGTACCAGGTAACGGGACTGCCCACGCAGCAGCTTGCTGGTTGCACAGGAATGGGGCTGCAGTCCTCACACAGCATTTGTCTCAAGTGTTTAACCTTGAAGCTTCCTTAACTCTGCCTTCACGTATATGGTGATGGAGTACTGTGTGTGTGGGATGCAGGAAATGCTGGACAGTGTCCCAGAAAAGAGGTTTCCAGTTTTTCAGGCTCATGGGTAAGTACAGTTTGATTCCTTAGGCTGCATTAGCCCCTCACCACTGCGCTCGCTTGAGTTCAAGTGTCAGG
Source organism: Steatornis caripensis (assembly GCA_013398225.1). Lineage (NCBI taxonomy): Eukaryota > Metazoa > Chordata > Aves > Caprimulgiformes > Steatornithidae > Steatornis > Steatornis caripensis. Next base: position 125,251 of record VZSC01019423.1, read on the forward strand.
AAAGAGATTAAAGGTCTTTGGGTAGATTAAGGACTAGCAATATCCAGCATGATCTGTTAGCTTGTTTAGTTAGTAGGCAAGCTAATCCAAAACCCCTGTTGCTCTGCAAGTAAAGGAACCTTAGAATTCTGGGAATAGATGCAAGAAGATTGTCACATATATCAAATCAGTGCAGACCAGCAAATCTGTGGTAGCTACATAATTTTATGGTCTTATTTTGATTTTGCTTAAAAAAGAAATTCGAGGTTACAGATAGCTTAAGTGAAATATAGGCACATTAAGTCAAGTATTACTTCTGGGTATTATGAGATAAAAAAACTTGCATGCACAATTGTTGCCAGGCGCAGTGCTTGTTATGTTATAGTAGTGGCCTGCCTGTAGTCTCTGCCTGTAAGTACAGCAGAACGCTCCTTTCTTCTTGCTAAAGGAAGCTCTTTTTTCCCGCCCCTGTTAGAACAAGCTATGCCACTGAAAGGGCATCTTTTGCTAGCTTAACTTAGCCTAGACTGAAGCAGGTGTCAGAATCGACTGTCAGGTCTGTGCCAGCATGGTGCTCAGCACTTACAAAATATGCAGAGTTGTGAGGAGGGCTTTGGTGTGGGGGAGCCCAGGGTCTGCAGTGGGTAGCACGCTGCCGCAGAGCTCCGGCGGGTAGCTTCTGAACCACAGTTCAATCTCAAGTTCCTCATCAAATGTAAACATCTTTCCAACTTGTTTCCAGTAACAGCACACTTCGCTTTGTGTGTTATCAGTAGCTCGCATAGTCTTAGTCTGTGGAAATGCTTGACTTTTTCCTCTGACTCTTTCTGCAGGTACTTTTGTCAGCTTATAGACGGCTTAGAATACTTGCACAGCCAAGGGATTGTCCACAAGGATATAAAACCGGGGAACCTCCTGCTAACAACCAATGGGACACTAAAAATATCCGACTTAGGCGTAGCAGAGGTATGTGAGAACTGCGGCAAAGTCAGGAATGTGGGAAGCGTGACATACTAGATTTAGGTCACCTTTGTAGTATTGATTGATTTCTTGTGCATTTAGGCTTTTGTTCTGTTAAACTTGCAGAGTGCTCTAGGGTGACTCAGTATTGATTGTAATTGGCAAACATTTTTGTTGATAATAGCGCAAAACTTCCATCTGGGAAGCGTATAGAGGAAGACATCAGTCTTGGACAAACCCAAAAGCGTGCTGAAACGGTGATAAGCTACCTAACCTTACCCCTCTGATTGTATGAGGACTGTCTTAGCTAGGTAGGAGAGGTGCGAGAATTGCCACTGTTGGTGTGTGGTTGCTGTGGTGGCGTGTTCTCACGATACATAAGCAGATGTCCACTAGCAGTTTTCCCATTTTGTTCCCCAGGTGAAATTTTCCTAACAGTTGCAATTTGTCTGCCTTGAAAGTTTGAAACTAATCAGTCTCTTCTGCTGCAGGCGTTGCATCCGTTTGCAGAGGATGACACGTGCAGAACGAGCCAAGGGTCGCCAGCATTCCAGCCACCAGAAATTGCCAATGGCCTTGACACCTTTTCAGGCTTTAAAGTAGACATCTGGTCCGCAGGGGTCACGCTGTAAGTGCCTGCGCAGCACCCAGGAACTGCAACTGAAAAATTACAGGCCCCCAAATAGCTCAGTCTTGTGCTGTCTGCTGTCATTGCTGCTCTTCTGTATGCCGTTGCGGGGAAGGGTGCATGTGCGTTGGTCCCCCCTTGGGATGGGCGTATGTTCCCCAAAGTGCTTGTAATTCTGAAGAAAGTAACCTTACTCAGTGAGTAACTCTGCGAGCCGTTTGTCAGCATTGGAGGTGCACAGCTACTGTAATAATAGAAACCACAAATACCTCTAGTATTTATTTTTAAGTTTCTTCCATCCCAGCCTGTCAGGGAGATGTCTTGGTGGTTTTGACTCATGTGAATGAAGAGGCTGTGATAAAGGAAGGCTAAGTTTAAAGAGGCATTCCAAATGCTGTCAGATACTGATTTTTTAGTTTCCTCTTGGCTTCTTTTGGTTTACGTAGTCACATATGAGCTGAACGTCTGTTCTGTGTGCTTTTTCTCATACAGCTTCTCCTTCTGCTTTTACAGATACAACATTACAACAGGTCTATACCCGTTTGAAGGGGATAATATCTATAAATTATTTGAAAACATCGGGAAAGGTGACTACACAATTCCAGAGGATTGTGGTCCTCCACTCTCAGACTTATTGAGAGGTGAGTCTTCCAGCAGACTCTAAAAGAATGGGTAAAACCTGTAGGTGCAACAATGCTCAGCTCTTGTAGCGCCAGGGGAGGGCTTCGTTCCAAGTATCCCGGGAGGATATAGGATCCTGTTAGAAAGGGAGGTTACGCTTGTGAACCTTACGATGAGGCTTTGAAAGATCTTTAACACTGATGTTTTCCTGAGATACACTAAACTCTGCATGGCTTGCAGACACTACTCTATAAGAGTTGGTTCTTGCATTATGTTTCTTGTGCTCTGAGAAGCTTTTAAACCTCTAAAGGCAAAGTCCACAAGAGGGTAAATTTAAAATGGCATCATAGCATTGACGTAGGTTTTGCAAGTGAGAATGCTCACATTCCTTGCCCAAGCTTTCGATAGTGTAAAATACTGAGTAGTCAGGTTCTCCTGTCCTTCTTCGTCAGCCTCTGCTCTGGATTTATTTGCTTCAGTCCCAGCTGTTGTCTCCTTCCCCCCAAATTTAGAGTTGCAAGGATATTGGAGCAAAGTGACTGGTGCCTGCTTTCACAACAGGGCCGTGGTAGAAACGGGAGTAGCCCTTTCTGGGGAGAAGAGGTTGTGGGTTTTGTTCAGGTTTGTTCTTTTTTCTTGTTCCAGTCACTTATTGCAATAGTTTGAGGTTTAGTGTTGAACATTCTCAACTTCTTTTGAAAGCGGAATGGTTGGGGCAGCAGCTATGCTCTGTGCAGCAGCCAACATGGTGATGCCTGTTTGGCAGCAGGTAGGATGTGACTCTAGCACGTGGGAGGTCCTGACCCGAGCTCCTGCTGCCTCGTGAGCAGTGAAACAGCCCGGTGTGGTCGTGCTCCCTGGCCCCCAGCACAGGCGTGCTCCCTCTTCTTTGTCTTCAGCTGCTTGTGAAACACCAACCCTCAATCTCAATATGAAATGATGTTGTCTTGTTTCAGGTTTATTTTTCTGGTTCTTGTGCTGCGCGGGGTTAGGAGGTTAGTGTGGGTGAAGGGCTGTGGGGCACTGAGCGAACTGAGTCAGCTTCCCTTCCTCCTGTCAGCACTGTTGTCAGGTCTGCTCGTAATACGGGTGCTATTGCTGACCCGGGGGGTTGTGTGTTGTGGTCACAGTGCTGTTGCAGCTTGTGGCTAGCCAGAAGGTTGACAACTGAAGCATTTTACGGCTGCGCTTTGTGTGTCAAACAGCAGCGGTTGTGTCTCTGCAGGAAGGGCTGCGCTGCCTGTGGGTGCCCGGCTCCTCCGTGGATGGCTGCGAGGAGCTGCGGCCCCAGCCCGGACTCGCTTTCTTGCCCGTAGGGTCATCTCCACGGCCCGGTGTGGTGCTGGGGATGCGGGCGTCCTCTCTCCGTGCCGACTGCGTGCCGGGCGGCAGCAGGTGGTGCTGTCTGTCCGAGCTCTGCCTGCCGCTGCTTCCGGCGGGTCTCCCCTCGGCCCCTGCAGCCAAGGAGGTGACAGACCCCCTGCAATCCTGCTCTTAGGAGACTGTTTTAGTTTACCTGGCCCCATACCGATTATGAAATAAGTTATTTCCATGTAAAAAGCATTAACTAGCTTTAACGGCTTTCAGCAAGCATTACATAAGGCATTGCTTCAGTTTGTGCTCGGCACAGCTGGTATCTTGGCCGTTCTGCTGAGACTAATGTGGCTGCTGCTTTCGGCCCAGCACTGCTGACTGATGTGTGCTTCGTGTCGTATCCGCGTGCCCCAGGGAACAATGTCCTGATCTACGTGTGGCATTTCATTTGTGAATGCTGACTCAAAACATGGCCTTTTTTATGAGCTTGGGAATTGCCCGAATGGAGTAGACCCAGCGGTCCATCTAGACTGGCAGCTGGTCTTCTAAAGCATCCAGCAGAAATCATTTGAGGTTTGCGATAAGCCGGGCAGCTGCACTTAGTGTTGTCCCCAGGGAAAATGAGTGTGGCAGTTGTGTCTCTCTTCTTGTCCTGAGGATACTGATAGCTTCAAATCTTATGCTTCATTAGCAGAATAACTCCCTTTTTAGTTCTCTTTCGGTCCCCTGTATGAGACCTGGAGTCAGAATCTCCTAATTCTCCTTCTGCCTCGCTTTAAATGGAGGAGCCTCGCACCTGATGCCCTTTGTCCAAAACTCCCTCTCTTCCAGCCTGAGCTGCTTCCTTCATCCTAGCTGCTGTCTGTCTTCATCCCTTCTGTCTGGATACTGCAGAGATGCAAGTCAAGTGCATTTGGTAGACAGAGGAGCTTGCGTGGGGGGGCTGTGTCTACATCTATCAACTTGACCAATTGTTCCAGCGCGGTGGGAAATCCTCAGGATTCCGTTACTGTTCTCCCTCCATCCTGCTGGAGAACATTCTCCCACCCCTCGTCTTGTCATATGCACCTGTTACACGGTAAAAGCTGGCAAAACCTGCTGGTACTCTCCTTGTTTGGTTTGACATGTTTCACTTCTAGTGGTTAGAGTACCTGATGGACCCACGGTGACGGACTTCTGGAGCGGGGTTGCCCTGGCTCCCTCCACGCTGTGGAGGCCTGAGCATCCCCACAGCCCAGCAGGTAGCAAGGTATCTGCTGAAGGCGAGGGCTGAGCCATACAGTGGTGATACCACATAGCTACGGTGACAAAACCTGAGTGCTTTTAGTTCACACTTTTCCTCCAGNGCCCTGGCTCCCTCCATGCTGTGGAGGCCTGAGCATCCCCACAGCCCAGCAGGTAGCAAGGTATCTGCTGAAGGCGAGGGCTGAGCCATACAGTGGTGATACCACATAGCTACGGTGACAAAACCTGAGTGCTTTTAGTTCACACTTTTCCTCCAGAACACCTGTGTTTCCTTGTAGGGGCCTGCTACTTCTGCAGCAGGTTGAAACTGAGTCAAAAGCCTGCAGAGTGGATATTTTCAATGGCTGGCTGATGCTTTTACATGAGCAGCACAGACACCCACAGCCCAGCTCTATCTCACTAGAGACTTTGTTTTGCCTTTACGTTGCTTTTAAAAGGCTCTTAAAGCACTCTGCAGTGCTGCAAGCATTTGTTCTGGTTTTATTGTAAGGAAGAATGCAGTGTGCTGCAAAGTGCTGGTTTCCTCTCTGGCTCTAAGTGCTGTGTTGACCATGGTACCAGTCTGACTGTGAAGCAAACACTGAAATACACTTTTCAAGGTTTTTCTGTTCTTCTCTTGACTACTTTTGTAGTGGGTTTTTTTGCTTCCCCCTGCCAGTTTGTTTTTATTTCTTTGTTCCTCTTTCCAGAAGAAGCAGAGTTTAGAGGACCTAAAGCTTCTGTGGTGTTTGACTTGTAAAGAGACTTGCATGACACTGTATTTCAACAGATTAGTTGGGATGCTTTTGTCTCCCTACTCAGGGATGAAGCTTTGTACTCTTCACTGATGGAAGAGAGAAGGGCTGTACTGTTCTGGCTTGTGTGTGTACAGCCAGTAAAGATGTGTCAGAGTGGAAGCATTTATAAATAGCCTTAAGGTTCTTCTGCCACCATCTGCACATGACTTATCAACTTGCGTGCAGTTTGCTTCTGGACAAGAGAAATGCACAAGGTCAGCTTTTCTTCCTCCTCTTCTAATATGGTTTTACTGAAAGCTTTGAGACTGCAGTCTCTGCATTAAGCATCTGGATTTATTTCCAGGCTCTGCTACAGACCTTGTGACCAGGGACAAGGTGGTTAGTTTCTCAGCGTTTTGTTTTCTCACTTCTGTGTAACTGCCGTGACCTTTCATTACAGGGCTGGTGAGAGGATGTGTATCCTGATGACAGTGGGATGCTTTAATTCTGTGGTAGCAGGGAGTCCCCGGAGCCAGCAGTCAGGCAGCCTGGTGTCTGTAGCCCATGCAGCGGCAACTCTTCCGCATGTGTTTGATCAAAGACTCAAGGTTTGCCTGCAGAGGGAGTTTCTGGTCAGAACACCGGGCTGTGCTTGTGGAGGATGAGGGAGAGGGGAAAGAGTCCTGTCTCACGCTACAGATTGGACTCCCTCTGCTATTAATTGGTCGTTCTAAATGTTGATCCGAGTTGGAGTCTCTGAAGTGAAATCCAGGTTGAGTTCACTAAGTCTTGCTGTTAGATTTCTTCCTGCTTCTCAAACGACATACCTAAGATTGTACTGTCTGCTAAAAACTCAATATTCTACCCCATGACTTAATGCTGTGCCTGTTCAGGATTATGGAAGTGTGTGGGCTGGAGTCTGTAAGGAGCTCGAGACAGGTTCGTGGTCTCCAGTTTCCGGATTGCCACTTGACATAACTTGACGGGGGTTTGAGGCTGCTGGCGTGCTGTCGTGGGCACAATATCCCATGTATGGGCACAGCAAATCCGTCTGAAATACCACGGGAGCAGAGGTTTGCGAGTTCGGCGTCCTCCTGAAGAATCGCCCCGTTAACAGCGTGTCTCATCTCTACTCGCAGATAAACTGCATGGAAATCTTTACCGTAAATGGTAGAGGGTTGGTGTGGTTACTGTGGGCAGACGCTCTTAGATGACTTGACTGGTGAATAGTACATGATGTTTTGTCTTGATGAAGTCTCTTTTCAGTGCAGGACTTCAGCCGCAGAGCTGCCGTGAGTCAGAGCTGAACGCATGAATGTACATTTTTGGTGATTGGACTTCCCGTTTTCTTTCAAACGTTGCCCGAAATACGGTCCTTTTTCATTAAAGTAAATACTCTTTTTGCTCAATTATCTTCTTTATGCCTTTTTAATTGCTTGAGAACAATACAGCTCTCTGCACCATAGCTATTTGTGACTGGTGCTGTTAGGCCTCTTTTAATAATTTACCTTAGAACTTTATCCTCTGCTTGTACTGGTTCCATCTGGTAAATGTCTTAAATTCCTGTTAGCCCTGTCGTTCCTTCGGCAGTGTTTGACTTGCTGCGTGTTTCTTTTTCCTTTGGTCAAAGTGAGCTACTCGTGAGGGTGCTCCAGCTCCTCTTCTGCAGCACCCTAGGGGCATTAATCTCAGCCTCGAAGGGCAAGAGCTTTGTGACAGTCCCACTGTGCTTCAGATCTCTGAAGAGTTGTCTGCTTGGATGTGCAGAAGTTTATCCTGAACTTGATGATAACAAGCTGGATTCCAAAACTACCTTGAAATGTGGTCTTTAAAGAAATGCATTGGGGGGTGGGGTGTCCTGGCTTACCTGTTTCTGATTACATTAATGAGATAACCTAGCCAGCACTTGCTTTGGTGTCCCCTAGACTTCACGTAGGCTCTCTTTGCAGTCCTGTGTCTTAAAAAAATAAAAACAGCCAACACATTTGAGCAGCTCGGCTGTGAAAATGCTGTCTGCTAATCTTATTAATAGGTCATTTAATTAGGTGTGGGATTTTTTTCTCCTTCCCATCTTGTTTTCCAATTATTATTTCTTGTAAGGCGAGGAGAAATTCCCTCTGAACGTGAGAACTCCTTTACTGTGAGGGTGGTTGATCACTGGAACAGGTTTCGTAGGGGGGGTTATAGAGTTTCCATCCTTGTAGACTTTTGAAACCCAACTGGATGCAGTCCTGGGCAAGCTGCTCTAGCTGACTCTGCTCTGAGCAAGAGGGCTGCACTAGGTGATCTCCAGAGGCCCCTTCCAACCTCAGCTGTTCTGGGATTCCTAGAAGGCGGCAGGGACTGCTGCGGATACGTGCTGGAGTGCAGAAGAAAGGAGGAAAGCACATTGCAAGGACCCTTGTGGAGAAAGTCCCTGATACAGGCTGTGTTCAGTGTTAAAACTGATAATTATTTTAACTGTAAGGGAGCGTGTTTTGTAGTACTCGCTGTAAAAAGGAGGGCTTTCTCCAGCATCATGTTGCTGACAACAGCTAAGGTGAGGAAACAACTCGAAATTAGCCCTGTCAAAGCACCTAAATGTTGTATTACAAGTGTTGCAGCGCTTCGCAGGACAGCAGGATTCAGGATCACATCCATTCTCTGCTGAAGACTGTTCACCCATATCTTCCCTTCTCTCACCCCTGCTGTGAGACCATCTCAAAATACACTTTCGGTGGTGGTCCTCAGTAGCTGAGCTTTCAGCTTGTGGCACTGCTGCTGGCATTAATCACCTCCTGCTGCATACGGTTTTGGTCTGTAGCCACAGCCTGGGCTGCTGGTTGCTTGTTTATAGGGCTTTAGCCTGTTCAGGGGAGAAGATGCCTGAGATAAGGAACTGCTCTCAAGGTTCAGAGCTCCTGAGCAGGGAGCTGTTGCTGTAGCTTCGTCAGGCTCAGCCGTGTAACTGTAACGTAGCCGTACGGTGGGTTTTATGGTCTCGGCAAGGCAGGTATAAACTTCCAGAGTGCTCTGCCTAAAGAGCTCTGAAGGCTCTGGTGCCTTGAGTCCGTGAGGCCAGATGCCTGTGGTACACTTGACCTTCTCTAACCTGGAGAGATCTTCCCCTGTTTCTTTGATCTTCATAGCGATGTGACGTGGATCAGTAGTGACCCCATCCTAAAGCTATTAGTGCCGTCATCAGCACTGATAAACGTTTAGGAATTGCCATGGCAAACTGTGTGTTGATTTCTGAAGGGGGAAATAACTTAAGTCCTTCTGCGCTGTACCTTTTCTTTGCCTGTACTCATTACTGTTAGTGATGTGATACAAACTGAACTGACAAGGAAGATGTTCTGGATCAGCTTCCGTTATCACATGTGGTGTTGATGATTTATCTCTTCCATTACCTTTGTTAAACACTATCGCAGAAATTCACCTGCAAGGCCCCTGCAACCTCTTGCTTGAACTACAATGTCTCTTTCCAGCCCTCCCTTCCTAAGTGCCATCCAGATGTATCTCCCGTCCTGGTGTCTTCACCGTGTCTTCGTACTGGCTCTCCCCAGCACTCTGCACTCTTTGCTCCTTGTCCTGACTTTCTTAACTCCTATTTGACAGCCTGTTCTGCTTCCTAGCCTTCCTTCTTCCATCTTGCTGGAGATGGGCTCCTCCTGTTCTCTCACCACTTCCTAAAACCTTCATGCTACGTGTGCAAGACTCAACGGTGCTAGTGCTTCAAGAGCAACAAGGGGGTGTCATCCAGTAAAAGCAAAGCTCCTTGTGCTGTACGGCAGTGAGACTTTGTTAACATTCCTTAGATGAATATATTCTTGGAGCCTTCATTGGAGAATAGCTTGGATGCTGCTGGATGAGGCTCATTGGGTCCCATTGGCTAGTTGCTGAAGAGCATGGCAAAATTTGCTACTTCCCTTCTCTTGAGTTCTGAAGCTTTTTAAAGACGGTGGAGCAGAGTGGGCATCTCATGAGTCTGTTTAAGGAATCCACCGCCCTCTTTCCCACAGAGGATACAGACAAGCTGCTTTTCCTCTCACCCCCACTCCAGTTATCTTAGCAGATGATGCCAGAAATCCAACTCCTGGCTAGGGCTAAAGGATGGACAGTAGGATTATTTTTTTGTCGGTTCTCGCCAGCTGTACTTCCAGAATAGCATTTCACTAGAGCTTCTGGGGTGCTGAGCAACTCTATATGTGCTATGCCTAAGGCTTTGGCTCTTCCATGGCGAAAGTTTGATAGCGTTATCAGTGATGTGCAAAGTCTTGCTGTTCTTTGCCTGGAGACATACTTGGACATATGGTCCAGGGCTGTACAAGCCTCTGTCCCTGCAGCGTGAAGGAGGGAAAGGTCATGTCCGCTTTGCAGGTGGGGAAACTGAGGACCAGACTTGATCAGTAGTCAGCAATGAAGTCCGGATTTTGTGCTGAGCTTCCTGTGACTGATGCAGCAGGTTCTTCCCAGAGGTGAAGGCTCTGTAAGAGGCCAGGAGGACTGGACATGCAGTTGCTGTTGGGGGAGGGAGGTGGGAGGGAAGGGTCTTTATGCTTCCTGTCTTCAACTTGGCTGAGAGCATCTGTGATCACACCTGGACTTTTTTTCCTTCTTTTCAGGGATGCTTGAATACGACCCAGCCAAGAGATTTTCAATACAGCAGATAAGGCAGCACAAGTGAGTGTTCAGCTTCTTCCTATTAGTCATTCTCTTTCTGCTTCTTATGCTAATGTACCTGTGCTATTGCTCTCAACCCATTTTTCCTTTTGACAGCAGACACATGGAAGTCACTAGATATCCTTCCTCCAGCTCTGCTGGAGCTCTGGCAACCTCTACTTGGCTTTTTTTTTCCCTCCTATTAGAGCATCCGGTTAAAGCATTTGAATTGCTAACCGGTAAATAATGAATATGTTAAAAATACATTTCCAGTGTGACTGGTTCTTGATAATTAAGGGTTCTGGATAATATTTTTCAGAGGTCAGCTAGTACTAATGGAGCAGAAGAGCTTCCTTAAAGCTGGGTTATTGATCTAGGACTGTTTAGTAATGTGTGCTATTTGGGTTTTCTGGACAGTGTGGTGACAGAAATATCCCTTGGTACTTGCTCCATATGGAATCAGTGTGTGGAGAAGCGCTCCAGGACAATAGGAATTTTTTTTTCTTTCTCTTTAATGTCGCACTCCTCCCTCCCCCATATCCTCCTCCTTTATCCTTGCCATTGTCTGAGGGGGGGAAAGGCCCCGTTATCTCTGAGGGTTGGCTTTTTTTTTTTTAAAGGATCTGTTTGAACATGCTGCCTCTGAGCTGAGATTTCCTGGGCGGATAAAAGTACAAGAACAAAAAGCATCATAAGGATGCTTCATCGCGGAGGCTGCATTAGCTTATCTCGTATTTGAATAGGAAGTGCTTCTGAGGACACGCAGAGCTGCCTGCTGGACCGCAGCTGCTCGGCAGAGGTCCTGCCTACAAGCTTGCCCAAAAAGCTTTTGGGAACCTTGTAAAAACAAGGCTCGGATCTGGAAGGTGATGGGGCTGCTTTGCACTGCCTGCAGGCAGGAAGAGCGCTATTTTCTCCTTGTGTCTCTGAAAAAAACAGCAGCGGTAGCCGTGTGCTGTCAGATGATGATCCCTGGTAGATGTTGTGGCATGGGAAGCATCTGCAGGAGCCACAGAGCAAAACCTGACAGGCTTGAACAGCACTGGCGTTCTGCAGAGGAGCGAGTGCGAGCTACCCCTGACGAAGATCAAAGAGGCTGGGGAGGCAGGTCTTACATAGCTGCCTGGTCAATTAATTAAGCAGTCAGGCAGATTCTTTTTAAATAGTAGCCAAGCACTGTGCATTGGTTGTTTCACTGGGTCTGGGAGATGATAGGAGCAGGCATTTGTTGGGGCTGGCTGCTTCAATGCCGTGTGGCATTTAAAGCACCATATAGAGCTGGTCTTTGAAACAATAGCCCCTGCTGTTACTGAGTGTCCTCCCGTCTACCACTGAGGAGTAGAGTGCTTCAAGGTAGACAGCAAAGCACTGTGTGCTTTTGTGCTTTGTAATGAAGTAGTTGTATTCCTTGGCTAGTGGTGATCAGCTCTGCGTGCAGGCGAGCCCATGCTTTGTCAGTAAGCACTAAAGAAGCATGGCAGGAATTAAGTCTATGGGGTACATTAGTAGGTGTTGAGAAAAGCACTGAAAGCGCTTGCTTTCCTATCTGTGCTGTGGGTCTGAAGGCTGCAGCAAACTGCCCCTGAGCTCGGGGCAGTGCGGTTGGGTCTTGTGTGTCAGTACCCGCTGAGTATTTGAGCGAGTTATCCAGCTTTATGTTCTTGACTTTATACTTCTCCCGTGTGGCAGTGAGTTTTTGCGTCAGCTTTGCCCAGCTGGAAGCAGAGAGGTTTCTCTAGAGACCCTGCCTGTGGCTAGAAAGCAGGAGAAACTAGAGCATGCTTCTGGCACGGAGGGCAGTCGCGCGTCTGCCGTGCTCTCTAGGCACAGCCTGCCCTCTAACCGGGCACAGCTGCTGCTGAGGCTTTCCATCTCGCAGCGCGGAGAGGGGCCGAAGAAAGGCTCTACCTGCAAACACAGGAGCATTTCTAAGGCTTAGTCTCTTATTAGTTTTCTGTGAGCTTAGCCAGTGCTTCTTAACTGGCTTTTCTCCCATGTTAGTAATTGCCTCCTTCCTCCTGCTGTGGCATCCTAGTAATTACATCAGGCACAGCAGAGCTTGCAGCCGTGGGCTTTGGATGTGCCTGTCCATCTCCTTTGCGTGGAGCAGCATTGTGCTGAAGAACCCAGTGTTTGATTCTCCTGGCTTTTCCTGAAATAGAAGAGAAGCTTAGCCCTTATGCTTAACCTGACCCTGAGTTGTTTTTTTTTTTTTAAATTGAACAAAGCAATCGGAAGGGCAGCAGGTAGCCATTCAGATATTGTTGGAGGGTTTTTGGAAAGCTTTTTACTAAGAAAAGCCTTGATTTCTGGAATCCGTGGATTTCGTGCGTGTGGGGGAGTAACAGTCATTAATGATTTTGGGTTTCTGTGCACTCCTCCCACAAAAGCATGTGTTAAGGCGCAGGAACTAGGCTATAGAAACATCAAGCGACTTACCCGGGCTGCCCTGCTGAGACGGATACTGGCTCAAACCAGAATTACTCGGTCCCTTCCCGTGCTGCTGGAGGTCTCCTTTTATGTCTTTGAGCTGATGTTACCGGTGCCTTGCTCATAGCGACAGTCGAGATTAGCAGAGCGCACTGAAAATCCACAGGAATAGCCCCCGTGTCCTGGGCAGTGGTTTTTTTGCGTCGGAGCCAAACGCTGCCAGAACAGGCTCGTGTCAGCATGGTGGGAAGGGGATGTGTTCCCCTGTCCTGCGGAGAGGGGTGATCCCAAGGGAAGCGTCATGGAGCAGGTGTCCTGCGGCCGTGGAGCTGGGCGCTCAGGATCCGTCCACAGCTGTGCTGCACGTGTGCTGGATAAACAGCTCGCGTTTCACCTTCCATAAAGTGATGTTTCTTGCTCTTGGGATCAGGGATAAAAGGCTTAATCAGTGGGTCAGGGGAAACACCAAGGAAGGACTGAGTATCGTGCTTCCTGAAGTGACAGAGCCGGAGGATGCAGAGAAGGCAGCCAGGCATGTGTGTATGCCCAGCGATGGTAATTCTGCCATTCCTCCCTTGATTCTTGTCAGCTACTCCAAATGCTTTCCCCCCCTGTCGTGGCAGCCCTGTCTGAAGAATGCTGTAGGAAGAGCCTGCTTAGTTTTATACCTGCCAGCTGCCTTCCTCCTCTCCTCTCTGTATCTAAACTTTTGCACACAACTCATGTTTGTGCGCTTTGTTTTAATTCAGCAGGACAAAGCTCAACTCTCCTCCTCTTTGCTTCCAGAGGCTTTTCAAACCTGGTCAGTCCGCGCAGGGCAGGCCTACAGGTTGTAAATTGAAAGGAACTGGAACTCTCGCAGCCTGTCATCTAAGAGCTTATGAACTGCCAGAAGCTGACCCCGGAATGACAACGAATGAGCCTTGGAAATCTGCTCTTCCCAGCAGGATCTGCCTGGGATGATGCTCAGCGGAAAACTGACACTTCTAGTTCGCCTCTGAGTATTTTGTACTCCTGGGGTGGGAGCGCGGGGCGGTGAAGAAAAGCCGCCAAGAGCCAGGGAGTTAGCAACCTGCTCCCTGTAGATTATTCACCATCTCCTCTCTATCCCTTGCTTTTGCTGAAGGGCTTAATGCTTGTACACTGCATTTCGTAACTAATTCACTGACCCTTCTGCAGCACTTAAAGTGATGAAGTGGAAGCAGAATTCTACCTCTGTCCCCTGTTTCCAAGGCAACCATCTTGCCTTCCTTCTCCAGAAGTGTCACACTTCATTTGTTCAGTCACAGATACCATTGCAGGAAAGGGAAGGTGCCTCCACCTTCTATTAGTGGAGGTGCAAATCAACCAGCTGGGCTGGTGTCTCCTCCTGGAGGCTGCCCTGCCGCCTTCCCCGGTGCTCTTGCTCACCCCGGGCTTGTCCCCGAGAGGTGTGGAGGGTAGCTGTTGGATGCTTTGCCACGTTGTTCAAGCGCCGGGTACCAAGCCCTTGGAAATCTGTTTGTTGCCACTGTAGATTCCTTTGCAGGCACCGAGTGTGCTCCTTGACTTCCCTGCCTGAATTTGAAAGGGGTTTGCCTTTACTTCTGCCACAGCATGTGTACTCCGTGGCGTCGTGCGGTAATCTGCCCTCGGTGGGACATGCACAAAGCACTCCTCCTCTCCTTTCTTGCCTAGGCGCCTGGGTCTGCCTGCCTTCCCTGTGGCAGGCACATGGAAGGAATCCTTGGTTCTACCCACCTTCTGCAAATCGGTTTCATAATGCAACGGCGTTAAAGGAATGTGAGCCTCCATCTGTGCACAGAACACCTCTCCTCGTAGGAGTCTGAACTGTCGCCTTTGGCCCCAGTATCGCTAGGGGGAAACCGCTTCCCTTTCTGCTTGTTTCTGTATTTTTTAATGAACCTGACTCAGGGACTTGGACATCCCGTGATATTACAGGAGTTGGAGTGGTGATTGCAGGGGTGCCGCTATATGTTTCTTGCTAGCGTGTGTTGCCTCTCCGCCGGGCGTATGTTGTGTGCCTTCCACGTTTGCCTGCGAGAGGACTGAAGGAAACTGGAATGCTGTTAGCTGCTGCTTGTGGTGACGGTGACCTTCCAGGAAGCTTGAAGCCCTTACGTGGTATCATGGGAGGTGGAGAATCATTCCTAACCGAACCTTGCTGGCAGGGTGTGATCTGCAGCTTGGCATCTGGTTTCAGAGAAAATTGTCCGTATACAAAACATGCAAACTGAAATATTTGTGACCTAGAATGGGAAGTGAATTAGCTGTAAGCATTTGGAAGCTGCAGCTGTGCTTACTGATTCTTATTTTAACCTTGCTTATACCAGAACTTGAAAAGAGCGATGACTTCTGATGTGAAATCTGAGCTTGGAAGCTGCAAACCAGGCAGGCTGGTTTGCGTTGGTCGACCCAGATTCCTTTTTTCATTCAGTCCTTGACCCTTGCTGTCTTATCTCCCTGTAGATTACAGCAGCCCGTCTGGACACCGCTTTTAACTGGCAGGATCACAATTACTACTTGTGCTGCTGCTGTCTGGAGTCTCTGTGCTTCGCAGGCATTCTCAACAAGCTTGCAAAGGAGTGAGAAATGATCTCCTAGCTACTGCTCCCTTCCTTCTTTCAAAGGGCTGGGAGTGGCTAAGAAATGTTTCACAGACCAGACAGGAATGTGCCCCTGCCAGGGGTGCTTTGCAGAGCTGCTGCAGCAGCTTTTCTTCTCCCTTAGTGTTAAAGCAGCGCTTTGTGAGCACCAAGTAGGTGGCTATGCTTGTTCTAGGGCAGTTGGCTCAGAGAACATCGGTGAAACTGGCTATAAATGGTGAAATAGGGCACTCTGTCAGCAGTGCTCTAGTCCAGCTGAGTTTCAGGGTCAGTGGTGAAGGCAGGGCGAGGGGGTGCTCCCGCCTGCATCGCTGACCGATGGGAGAGTTGCGCTGAGGGAGAGCAGCTGCTTTCTGGCTTAGCCAGTGGCCAGTAGCTTCTGGAGCCAGATGAGGGCATTTGATGGAGCCAGCGGTCCTCGGCTGAAGAGCAAATCTTCACTAATAACATTTAGCACCAGTGCAGAAAACAGAATTTCTGTCCCTGCTAGAAAACTGCTTGCCAGGAAATACTCTGCTACTCCATACAGAATTGCTCGAGGCTCCTTCCAAGAGGTCTTTGATTTTCTTAGCACTTCAATGAATTTCTCTTCTCACTCTATATCCTCATTACCATATATGCATATGCAAGTGTTTGAAATCACCTCCCAGAGGATGGAATCATTGTGACTAGAGTACAGTGATTCAGGTTTCTGCTGTAATAAAAACCTATTTTTACTCTCCTGGTAAGTAGGACAGAAGGAAAGAAAGAGGCAGAGCTGAAATACAGCAAAATAAAAACACTAGTTGCTGTAGACTTCTAGGCTTTCTCCCTTTAAAATACTCTTTTTAATGGCAGTCATTCTGATTCTGCGCTCATTTGTCCTGTGTATTCCATTCTCCTTAGGTCCCTGGCATTTAGTTTGGGTCCCTGTAGCTCCGGGGCCCGTGGAGGACCTAGCTGGTGGCTGTGTTGGGTCTTCTGTTCCTGTGCTAGATGATCCTGCCAGGCTGGATCAGCCGAGGCCAAGTTTGCTGTCTTGGCAGTTGCTTCCTTGATGAAAGCAGTCTCCGAAGGAAAGGAAATCAAATGATCGAATTAGGAGCGCTGTGTGCCGTGCACATCACCAAGGAAGTGGTCCACGGGGTTTGCTGAAACTGTAGGCCAAAACCTAGTTATGTTGAATGTGCTCTCTTTCTGCTGGTCCAGTAGCTGGGATGGCCTTTTATTTAGCTCTTGTAATGCCGCTTCGTGAACCAGAGGTCACACTTGACGAATTAGATCTGCATTCCATTCTCTTCGCTTTTCCTGAAGCGTGCCGCGCTCACTGCGGCTTCCGGCGTAGTCGTGGTACGACCGCGGAAGCAGTGCCGTAGGTGAGCGTAGTGTGTAACTGGCACGTGCCAGCCTCGGAGCTGTGTGGGGTGTCGTCCATCCCATCAGAGTGTCGGCATGGAAGGACGGGACGTGATTCCTTGCATGACGTTGACCTCTCTGTTATTAACCAAAATACATCTCCTTCTAAAACTTCAGGCGATAGGGACTGCTTCACTCTTTCTCACTGCAAGTGGCGAGAAGCTGCGTTCCTCACAGAGCAGGAGGCTGACTTTAAAACTCAGTTGCTGCAGAGAAAACAGTTTAAAGGTGCTAATTGTGAAGCAGGGTTTCTGGATAAGGGTTCACTCCTCCTTTGACTCCTAGGTGATTTGTCCCAGTAGCTAAGTTTTTATTTGTTTACCTGCTAGCGCCTTGCTTTTGCTAGATAGTTTTGTTAGATTGCTACTTTTTTTTTTTAGGCCTACTGTCAAAGCAATGTAAGCCTAGAACAAACTTATGATTACGACGCTTCTGTGCAGGAGGTGTATCCTTACTTCCTAAAATGAATTTGGAACTGAAGTGATAAAAACCAGATGGCTCAGGTTTGTAAGAGCTCTTTGGCGACTGGCGTCAGGCCCTCCTCGGTGGTTGTTAGCCAGAGCGTATGGGATGCCTCTGCAAGCCACGGAGCGGGAAGCGCTCGGGTCACGTTGGGCTTGTCAGGGCAGCGTCGTCAGGCCAAGAAGTAAACAAGCCACGAGGGGATGCTTTTAGGTCTCGCTCCGCTTTTCAGAGCGTGTGTTTCAGAGAGACCTTAAGTTGCTCCCCAAAGCGGCACCCTTTTGTGGCCTAAAGTAAACTTTGAGAGGCAGGGGGGAGAAAGCTTGGGCTTCCTGGGCTGTCTCCTGCTGGGAAAGGCTCCAAGGCCCCTTTGTGCAGGTGAGTGGCATCCACATGATGTTTAGCAGGGTGAGCTGATCTGGTGAGGCTTTTCTTTCCTTTGTTACTGTGCAAAGAGCAGGAAGAATAGGTCCCAGTGGCTTAACTGACGTCCAGCCCCCGGCATAGAAGCAGGGTGTGGGTATCAGTGCCAATCCAAAAGTTTATGAGGAAAGCAGACCACAGTTCAGGAGATGGTCCTAACTGTGGGAGGTTTAGGTGCTTTCTGCCCCTTCCTTGGTGTAGAGTGACCCTCCAGGGCAAGCCTAAGTCCCAGCCTGACGAAGTGCCTCTGTAGGACAGCCAGCTGCTCGGCACACCGCCTCCAAAGGCAGCAGAACGCCACCATTTATCAGGGAGGCAGCGACTGGACTGCCGTCACCTGACCGTTTGCCAGCCCCAGGCAGCTGATTCTCGGTGCTGCAGGATGTGTTGCAGGGGCAGTGAGGAAGAGGAGGTGTGTGGGCTGGAAAGGCGTGTCAGAAGTGCCTAGATCTGGAGGAACTTCTGTTCCCACCTGCATTCAAGAGAGGGTCGCTGAGAGGGTCGCTAGGAGTGCGGAGGCTCCAGCCTCCAAACCAAAAGTTTCTGGGAAACTTTTGGTGCCTGCCTGCAGCGCTGATAGCTGTCCCGGAGACAGTCTGGTGCTGGAACCCTGCTATGAAAGTACCATAAAAATGTAAGAGGCCGCCCATGTGGCTTCTGAGATGCTCGTGTGATGCACGCCCGTTCAATTCTTGATCTGATTAAGAACAGCTTTCAGAGCCGATATCCTTTACTGGGCAGATGGTAGCACTATGGCTACTGGTTTTAACGGTAATAGAAATCCCTTGAGACAGAGGTGGGATAAAAAGATAAAGAATAAGCATTTTTGCTGTTGTCTTGTTGAAAACTGCCTGTTGAAGAAGGTTGTGAGTAAATACCACTCTCCCTAGACTGACATTCTGCAAACTTTCTTCTGTCTTCTGCTGGATTAGCCTCAACTTTAGGGTGGGAGAAGCTCCTCCATTTCTGCTTGCTTTGACAATACGACTCGGAGCTCTAGCAGCTCTGCTGCTGTGTTTTCACTTATAGGTAGGTAGTTTGGGCTCAAGCTGGCGGTGGAGAAAATGTTCCTGTGCTCTGTTCCCAAGCCCTGAATTGTGCTTCTGTAGATGTCCTGCACTTCGGCGTGTCTTGCAGCAGACTTCAATACACGAACAGCTGGACAGATCCTTTAGCTTCTCCTTAGCTGACAAAGCACCCGGTGGAGGGAGCACCTCGTGGAGTGGCGTATGCGGCTGTTGGTGTCCCTGCAGCCTTGCTGGCAAGACAGACTTGCCTTTCTTGACGCTTGCCTGTCTTGGTGATAAAGCATTAAAAAACCTGCCGCGGCATAAAACTGGCTAGGAAGTTTTCCATAAACAGACGGCATGTACCTTTGAATATCAGGGTGGGATGGGACCGTCTCGTAGTGTCAAGGATTTCTCCATGCCTTCTGAAAAGTGAAGCTGTACTGATGGAAATCTGCTCTTGGACTCTTTGCAGTTGGTTTCGTAAGAAACATGCTCAGGCGGAGGCTGTGGTGCCCATACCTCCGAGCCCAGAAACAAAGGACAGGTGGAGAAGTATGACGGCGGTGCCTTATCTGGAAGATCTGCATGGCTACAATGAGGAAGAAGATGATGACTTGTATGACATTGAAGATGATATCATCTACACTCAGGACTTCACAGTACCAGGTAGGAGAGAATGATGCTGGGATGGGTAGGGCAGAAGCGGCTTTTTTTTTTTTCCTGTTTAAAGCTTTTTAGGAAAGGCCTTGAGGTCTGAATAATCGTTGCAGCAGTGGAGGAGGCCATTGATTACTAAGTGGTGTGAGTGACGCATAGTGAGTGATGCTCCGGATGCCTTGGTCCTTTATTTGATCAGCCAGGATGCCCTTTCCTGCGCGTTACCCGTGTGCCAATTTCCTTCCTTCATCCAGTAATAGCCTGCTCCTGCTCGACTCTTTCGTTTAGCACATTTAATTCTTTTGGCCAGTTTTGCTGGACTGAGTTATTTTGGAGCAGTTCCTAAAATGACTGAGTGTTCAGAGTAGATGGCACATCTGGGGAATGAGGGTGCTCGTAGCTTTACGCTGAGACTTTTTTTCTGCCCCTGTCTTGGTAACTATCTGGTTACAGAATTGCTTCGCTCTTTATTAGGGATTTCCTGTTGTTGTAAGGTAAGCTAACCAGTAAGTACGGGGGCGTGCGTGGTTTTAACCACACGGTTCCTACGAAGCGGTGGTCATCAAGTAGCTTTCCTTCTGTGGCCTCTCCGTACCGGTAAGCCGTCTAGCTTGTGAGCAGGAGGCTGAAGGGCATGGCTGTGGTAAGACTAAAGACAAAGGCTGCTCAGCCTTACCGTCATTGCAGCAGCGGTGCTGCGTGATCAAGGCAGCAGTTTCTTTGTCTCGCTGCCTGTGTTCTCACTGCCTCCATCAACAGAACGTGAGTTTCTAGGTTAATTGCTGTAGCCCAGTTTGATTGTTTTGGAGGGAAGCTTTCAAGTACAGCTTGTAGGGATGCCGATTTACTTTACCACAGTGATTAAGAGTGGCTGTTCCTGGGGATAAGGAAAGCCCTAGTTTCTGTAGTTCAAGACTAACCAAACTGCATTAGTTTCTCCTTGGTGACGGCCTGGTGGGCTTCTGCAGCCCTGAGTAAAAGCCAGGTCTGGTTTTCCCAAATCTGGTACCCGAAGACCTTGGTTTTCTCTTGGTTTCCTGGTTAGGCAGAAACTGCTTTTTCGAAGCACTGTCATGGAAGAGTGAAGTGTCAGGCCTTGAATCGTAATAACCTTCAAATTGTACCCAATGCCCAAAATTTCTTTGGGCAGCGACTTGAAACAAGATTGGCTTCGCAGGCGGAGAAGGGGGAGGCTGCTCTGAGCCCAGCTCGCGAAGCCAGCGCTCCGCCCTGTGCCACGTGACATCCCTGGGTGACAGTCCCCAGCCGGCTACCCGTTCAGATGTTCAGCCGAACGGATATGTAGGTGGGTCGGAGGTGGAGCCTGCCAAGATGAAGGGAGTCTCACCAAAGTGAAATAGATTTATTTCCAAGTGCTGATTCACTGGTGACAGTCAGGTAATTTATAACCTTTTCTAATAGAACTTATGTCCCAGTGCCAGCTGGGTGCCCTGCAGAGCTCTGTCCTTTGCTCTCTTCTTACATCCCACAGACTTTTCTGCTAGAGCCTGACCAGGGCCAGGCCTTGCCTCACAGCTTGGTGGAGGCTTTTTGAAAGGAGGGATCCTCATAAAGATGCAATAGGCTCACTGAAGCACGCACTCAATTGCTAGGGCCTTTCTAAGAGCAGAAGCAGGAGAGAAGAGGACTTGCCAGATGCTTTCCCCTTTGTCAGAGGTTGGCCATTCTCCTCTGCAAGAGCTTGCACCGGGAACAGCCCATGCGTCAGTGCCTGAGATGCAATTCTGCAGAAATACTGGGGCTGGGAGCCCCGGCACAGGCAGTGGGGCCTGAGCACAATGATGAGGCTGCCAGGCTTGAAAATCCCTCACCAGCATCACTTGCATCCCTTTCTAATTTTACATTTTCCCTTCTGAACTGGTTTCAGGAGGCAGAAGGAAGGTACGGTTGGTCTGTGTGTGCCCGTAACCTCCCTTGGAGGGTCAGCCCTCCAAGAAGATAACTGCTGAGAGAGTAGATCTGTTGCTCTTAACTATCTTGCAGCCAACCCAAGAGCCCCCAGGACAGTCTGTTCCTGCTTTTGTGGTGCCAGTCTAGAGAATAAGCATGTGTGCGTCCCCAGCGGTGCTCTGTTGCTTCCCTGTGCGTTCGCAGCCGCAGAGCGGGAAGCTGAGGCAGAGCTTACAGGACAGAGTGGAGCACCGAGCAGTTGTGATGAGCTGAGTGGAGAGGAAGCCGTGCTCCCATCGGCCGCGGGCGCAGAAGAGGAGCGTCAAGCTTAGCCTGGGCCCTGAAGCCACTGCCCTCTCGGGCTTCCTGTGACCTGAGCTAATGGCAGTGCCTGGAGGGTGCAGGATTCATCTCCTTGCTTCCCCTGAGCTTCCACAGGATCCTACCTGTCTCTGGGACAGTTGTTATTTCAAAATCAGATAACTTTGTTCTGCAAGTTTTTGGCTTTGTGCTTTTTTAAGCAAAGGGTGGCTGTAGGGGTTCGGCACGCTGCAGAGGAGGGCGGTTTGTGACCCCTGTCACAGTGGGTTACTCAGCTTGTGAGACCCAGCCATTCCTGCAGACCTGCCCCACGGATGGTTCCGTACAGAAGATGCGTTCCTCTCTGTTCTCACTCTGGTTAAAACATTTTGTTTCCTGTTGATTTTTCCAGTGGTGGTTAGCCTGCGGTGCTGTCTGGTTTATGTGCTGCGGTGTGATTAAAAAGCGGGCGCTTAGGCCGACGTACAACATGAGAGAGTGGTTGTGTGTCCAGCAGGCCCAGGACACAGCTGTCTGTCCTGGTTGCTGTTGACGGTCTCTGGCCTGCGGCGCTGCAGCTGGGCGTCGCACGTTATCGGCAGCCGTGCTCTGCCCTTCCTCTGAAGGTGAACAACAGAGCGTGTGAGATCCTCTTCTTGGTGGGACGAGGGTCGGTGCTGAGCCCTGCACCCCGAGCGGGCAAAGCATTGTGTCCACAGGTGCGTGTGTGCCTTTGCCGTTCAGCTGTCAGTGTCTGCTCCCAGGCCATGTGCCCCGCGCGGCGTTACTGCCTGGTGCGTGCCTGGCAGCCTGGCCCGCGCTAGTGCGGGTACCCCTCCAGCACCCAGCTGAGCTGGATGTACCCCCCCCACGCAGGCAGGTGACTGTGATAGTGGGAGATCACCTCCAGAGCGCTAATATCAGCTATTATATGCTCCTAATGCAAACAGCAGTATTAAAACCCAAATAAGAACTGTCACTTCAGAAGATGACAGGCAAATTACTGGAAGATTTTTTTCTTTTAAGTTCTCGTGCGTAATTTGTGCTGTTTCAGAGGGATTAGAGACCTAAAGGTTAGTTGTGGCCCCATAGACCATCGCTTCCCATGTTGCAGTTAGCCTGGGTGGGCTGGGCGTGATTGTGGTTTAACTAAACTGGTGAACGGGTGACGGGTTTTAACCTTTCGGTTATTTCAAGAGTTGTTGTGTAATTGCTTAGGTAGATAGCGAAATGTGGCGGTGTTTCCAGTAGGACCGAGTGTCCCCTTCCCAGCCCTTGGGTGTTATGTTTTCGTAGCATTGGTGAGGGAGCGGGCTGCGTCCAGGAAGGGTGGATCCTTTGGGGTCTGTGGAACACAGCAGTCAGCTGTGGGCCGGAGCTCACGACGTGCCCAGGGGACCATCTGGAGCAGGAGGATGTCTCTNTGTCCCCTTCCCAGCCCTTGGGTGTTATGTTTTCGTAGCATTGGTGAGGGAGCGGGCTGCGTCCAGGAAG
>VZSC01019424.1:0-18832 GCA_013398225.1 Steatornis caripensis
TGAGACACTGGAGCAGGTTGCCCAGAGAATTTGTGGATGTCCTCTCCCCGGAAGTGTTCAAGGCTAGGTTGGATGGAGCTTTGAGCAACCTGGTCTAGTGGAAGGTATCCCTGCCAATGTCACAGGAGTTGAATGAGATTATCTTTAAGGTCTATTCCAACCCAAACCATTCTATGATTCTATGATTGAATTGCTACCTACCAGTATTTCAAAGGAGTGAAACAGGTTGTGTTTTTTTCCTATCATGGAAAAAATCAACAATTTTTTTTTTTTTAACTCATTGGTCTGGAGGAATTATTAACTCCTCCTAAATCTCAGTATTTTCAAATACGATCATGCATATTTCTAATTTAATATTATCTCCTAGAGTAATTCCCTTTGTTATTCTCAGCCTAAGCTTTTGTTAGCAATCAGAAATAAGTAGAAAAAAATCTCTACGATGAAAATATTTCAATGAAGTTGGGCTTTTTATCAAAACAAGAAACCGAATTTGTCTCCTAGCCAGTGTTATCTTTTAACAGTAAAGGAATCCATCAACACAAGTCACCACAAGATTTTAAAAGAAAGAATTAGCTTACATCACACTTGCAAAGGGAGTATTCTGAATTCATTAGGCATTGAAGATAGACTTGTTAACCACTTTCTTAGAAAAAGCTGTAATTTTTTTTGGCATTATATAATTATTTAGCATTGTAGAATAACTAGTAAAAAGTTTTGTGAAGAAATATGTTTTGAAAGACTCCCCTGAGATGCATGTGTGTTTTCCTTTTAATATTGGCAAATCTATGCAGACATAAATCATGCAGCATAGGATAATATCTTTTTCAATTTGTAAGGATTATACACCATACCACCAAATATTTAAACAAAAAATATTTTTCCTTTTCTCCTCTCCCAAGTTTTGAAGTAGATCAGAAAAAATAAAATTTCCCACTATTCCTTTACTATGTAAAACTCACAGGTATCTGACACTGGTGCTATTTTCCTCACATATTAGAACTATTTGTTGTTGTTGTCTTCCTGTTTAGTATGTAATTGATTTAACTTCAATGCACAGGCTGCATTTCTCAAACAACAGAAGAGAATATTTGTGTAGAGAAGGAGGAGGTAGAATCCTACCTGAAGTGGTCATGAAGAGTTCTGATACAGCTTTTATATGAAGGAAGTGTTATTGAAAAAACACTATATGACCAGTAGCCATTAGAAGATAAAATTATTCTGTCAATGGATGGTGATGGCTTTTACCCATTGCTCTAAGGTTAATTACACTGTCTTTGATGAAATGTAAAAAAAAAGAAAAATCTAAAGGATATGTTGCTAGCCAGCAATTCAAAATCTATTTCTTCTCCTGAAATATCAATGACCTTTCAGGTCTTGGATTATTTTTGCAGAAATAGAGATGGCATCACTTTTAAAGGAACAGCTGTTTTATCTATCAAGCAAACTATCCTCTATTATTGTGTATTTTAAAAACCAAAGTCCAAAAAATTATGATAGTTGTGGTTTTGCATTCTAATCCAGCCAAACTCGTTGTGATTAAACTGAAGAAGAAATCAGAGAAACATTGAAGTTTTCTGTAAATTTTTTGCTTTATATTCTAAGTTGTCTCTTAAAGTAACAGTTCTAAGTCTGAAAAAAGTGACATTTCTAGCATGAGGAAAAAAAAAAAGTAAAACAATCTGGCAGAGACTTGCTTTTGAAAAAGGAAGTAACTGCAACTGTGTTAGTGAAATAAAAATGAGATATGAATATTAAAACTTGGATGCAACCATTTCTTTGTATTGAAATATAGGTCACTTTAGCAAAAGAACTTCTACACTGGAAAAAAAAGAATCATACATTGAAGAGAAACACATGGATCATAAGCTTAGTAATGGAATCTGGAGACTTTCAGTTTGAGGTCGTGGGTTCAAATTGAGCCCAATTTAGAACTGGCCAGAAGTTAATAGCAAGTAAAGGCCTTTCATGACCTGTATGTGAAATCATATAACAGTAATATGATATTACTTTCTACTGGGTGAGTATAATTTAAAAAAAAACCACCACAAAACCCAAACCTGAAACATTGTAGACATCTCACTTTTCTTAATAAAGAAATATCAAAGGCTTAGTCAATATAAAGAAAATACATTATTCTTGAGCACTCCATGTTCTGGATACACTGTAGTTCTATTTTTGTTTTGGAGAAGTCAGCTTTTGAAAAAAATGTTGCAAAGAGGTTATATTTTTAGAGACAAAGTTGCATCAATATTTAGTCCCAATTTTTCCTCATCTGATGATCAGCTTCTCTGCTGATACAGTAATCGTTACTGGATGTGAGATCGTATTTGTCATTGAAATGAGGCAATCAAGACAATTAAAACAGAAATACTCCAGGTGACTGCAAGGGGTTTAAAAAAACACTCCAATCTGTGTCCAGGTATGTTTTCATGAAGTACGAAAGTCAGTATCACTAATCAAAACAGAATTTGACCAACACACACAGACTGTGATTCCTGTTTTTTAAAAGTAAGATCGGACTTAATATGGCAAACAAGAACTAAAATCCAAGTATTACATTGCATTAAAAATTCACTGGAATCTAGCTATGAAGTGATTCATTCTTTGGAGTTTCCTGTCTTTATCAATTGATTATGGTAGGACCTAAGGAAAACCTCATTTGTGTTTTAGGCACTTAAAGCAAATACCTGAAGTATTCTAGCACTAACTGCATAGGCTGTATGTATAATTTGAGAGTCCTGATTTCAAGAACAAACAATCAGCAGCATTGTTCTCTTTATTATTCAAATTAGATACTGAATAGATCACTTTTTCAAAGCTCTTTTAACAATTAACATTAAATCTGCTAGAGAGATAGTAAATATTCTCACTGTAGAATTACAGAGGTTTGTATCTTTTCTAAGTTAACTTGAGCCTTGATGTGTGAAGTCCTTATAAACCCAGAAGGAAAATACACCTTAAATTATCAACACAATTTTCACTCAATCTGTCAGTTGTGGATCTTTTTTCTTTAATAAGTTGTCTAAAGTATCTCGCAGGCTGTGTTACTCTTCTTTGATGTTACATCAAGTAAGAAAGATTAAAGTCTCGCTTGAATTTATCACTGATGACATTTCTGTGACTTTGATCCATCAGTCCTTTGTGATGGGAAGATGTCAGAACAAAGTCATCACAAATTATGTAATGTCACTCCACCTAAGTCACAGTGCCAAACAAGCTGATGAAGCATACTGTTGTGGTGTCTATATCCTTCCATAGGGTACATTTATAGCTACATGCCTTTGATTTGTAATTCTCCTGAGATGATGAAATTCAGAAGCACCAAACATTTTTGGACTTATCATTCTATATCCTGTGTGATATCTTGATACTTTAACATACTGAATAACCTCAATTTCTAAAATATAATTCCCTTATTTGGTCTTTCAGGATTCATTAAGTTGTGAAAACAGGGAGGAGTTCAGCAGGAATTAAGGAATAATTATTCTGTGTTTGCACTTTTTATGGGCATGTAGTTAACATTTTGTTGTCAGTTCTGATAATTAACAGGGAGTAGTTTAAATATCAAATGGCAAACAAGGCAAAAACCAAATTATTAAATTTATTCTGAAGATATTAATAGGGAGATAGCTGTAGATAGATGGCTATTATCATGGAGGTTTGTTGACACTTGTGCCTCAATGAACTACAGAGAATGCATACTTTTCTACTGTATTTCAAAACATTAACAGAAGTTTTCTAGTAGTAGCAAAAGTAACTGCTACAGTAACTGCTACATTTACAAAGTAAATGCTACAGGCATGGCAGAAAGCCACAACACACTATTGGAAGAAGGTTCTGGGACACAAAACAATTGAGGATAGATCAGAGAAAACTAAACTAAGAATAAAGTTAAAGATGTTCATATGCATGGACATACAGAGGAGAGAGACTATTAAAGCTGGAGACTACAAAAATGAGAACAAGAAAGTTCCACTAGCATTTTTGTAGCCTAGGGGTGACTTACAACAGATATCTATGAACTTGTCATACATAGAGCCTGATTCCTTAGGCTTTCAACCAGGAACAGTATTGGGTCCTTTTCCAGTAAAATTCTGGAAGGAACAACAGGAGGAGAATTGGAAAAGAGAGAGTATGACAGAGAAAATTTTATGAGCCATTATTCATTAACTTTATTTCATGAAACAGACCACCTATCAGAGCTGCCAAGAAAAAGAAAAACCTTCCAGGGGCAGGAAGAACTTCTATTTCAAAATGAGCAATCAAATTATTAGAGTCTCTCCACTGGAAAACTTCAGTGGATGACTAACTGCTGCCTTCTGCTCATTACTTCCCTCAAAAGATGAATTGAGGTCCTTTGCATTATCTGGTAACTGAAGTTTCCGTTTTGCCTTTTCTATTTTTAAGAAGTAGTTACAGATGAAGAGAAAATGTGCTGCAGCAATAGAGCCACATCAGGAAATATCTTCCTCAGCAGCTGAAACAGTTCAGAAACATTTGAAATGCCTTCTAATAGAATGCTGCTTGTCCCATAACATTTGTAAGTGACTGTGCTTCAAATGCAAATTTCTTCATTATATTGAAGTGCATTAAATTTTAGAAGTACTCTGCTGCGCATATCCCCTAAAAACAATTTGCTGAGAAAATAAAATTATGTGGTATGATGTTATGCATCCATTAGATAATACCTGAAAATAGCTTTATAAACATATTTCATTTTAGTTGCTACTTAATGATTTAGTTTTAGTGGGTAGCTTATGGATTCAGCCATTCCACTGCAGTGAACTAGAATCATCTTCAGAGCTGGAAACTTTATTAGTTTGATTATTATGCCAAATATGATGAGCATACGTAGATTTATAAAATAAGAAAAAAGTTACAGTCCATTGACTATGCCCTTTTTCAGCCTTTAAAGGCACTAACTAGAAGGACATCTCAGCGTGGTTAATAGCATTTCTCTTCCTGGGGAGTACCTTATTAAAATTTTTGGTAGTAGATAATGACATGTATAGTTTCAGACAATGTCAAAATACTAACTTTGGGTCATTAAAGATCTTTTTACAAACTACCTCAAAATCAGAAATGTTAGAATGGGATGACAAAATTCCAATACCCCAAATTACATCCTAGTTGTCTAAACGCACTAGAACTACTAATAGATAAAAGTGCTCTTCACAGATGATTTGGAACTGCTGTGCATTTCTGCTAAAGCTATCATGCCAGCAACTAAACTGCACCTCACATACAACTCTACATAAGGCCACTGGTGAGAAATATATATTCACTAAATTTAATTCTGGGCAACATTTTGCTCTTACACAGTCTTCTACAACTTCATTGACTTCTAGCTCAAACCTAATGCCCAATTTAACTAGCAACTTCTGCATATATACAAGAAAAGATGGATAACCATTGCATACCTTGGCAGAGATCATGTTAATCCAACAATACATAAAACAATATAGACTCCAAAACACAGCAGTTTGAACAGAAATAATGCAATGTCAGACTATTTTCCTATGTCTATCTAAATCTTGTCTTTAATTTATTTACAAATACTTATATAAGAACTGACAGATCAGACTCCTTTTTCTGCTGTAAAAGAGCACTTAAGAGACACAGGTAATGGGAACAGTAGTTCCTCAAATGCATAATTTTGATCTATTAAGAAAGAAATTACAACAGTAATAAATTAAACCACCAGTGTCGTGGTTTATGCCCAGTCGTCAACAAAGAACTATGCAGCTGCTCGCTCACTCCTCCCCCCACGGTGGGATGAGAAGGAGAAAATATAATAAAAAGCTCGTGGGTTAAGACAAGGACAGGGAGGGTTCACTCATCAATTATGGTCATGGGCAAAAAGGAGAATCAACTTTGGGAAAAATTAATCAATTTCATTTGTCACTAATCAAAACAGAGTAGGATAATGAGATGTGAAACCAGAACGTGCAGTCCTCCATGGGCTGCAGGTCCATCTCTGCTCCACCATGGCCCTTCATGGGCTGCTCCACCGAGATCCTCCAAGGGCTGCAGGGGCACAGCCTCCCCTCTCACCACAGGCCTCAGAGAAATCTCTGCTCTGGCCACCTTCTCCCCTCTTTCTTCATTGACCTTGGTATCTGCATAGGTATTTCTCTCACATTGCACTCCTCTCTCTGCTGCAGGTCTTTTAGCAGTTTCTTTGTCACCTCCTTAAATATGTTATTGCAGAGGCACATCCACTGTTGCTGATGGGCTCAGCCTCAGCTTGAGGAAGGTCCATCTTGGAGTCGGGGGAGCTTCTAGCAGTTTCTTATGGGTGCCAGAAGTGATCGTCTCCCTGTACTCGGCACTGGTGAGGCCACACCTCAAATACTGTGTTCAGTTTTGGGCCTCTCACTGTAAGAAAGACATTGAGGTGCTGGAGTGTGTTCAAAGAAGAGCAACGGAGCTGGTGAAGGATCTAGAGAACAAGTCTTATGAGGAGTGGCTGAGGGAACTAAAGTTGTTTTACCTGGAGAAAAGGAGGCTGAGGGGAGACCTTATCTATTTTTACAACCACTTGAAAGGAGGTTGTAGCGAGGTGGGTGTTGATCTCTTTTCCCAAGTAACAAGTGACAGGATAGGAGGCAGCAGCTTTAGGTTGAGCCAGAGAAGGTTTAAATTGGGTATTAGGAAAAAAATCTTCACCAAAAGGGTTATCAAGCATTGGAACAGACTGGCCAGAGAAGTGGTTGAGTCACCATCCATGGAGGTATTTTTGTGTGATGCTTAGGGACATGGTATAGTGGTGGACTTGTCAGTGTTAGGTTTACAGTCTTTTCCAACCTAAATGACTGTATGATTCTATAATTACAAAGTGGAAGCTGTTAAACCTACAGATTACTCCTTGCCCTCAACTATCCAGAAATACTACTCTATGTACAGGACAGTGATGATTTTTTAATTATCTTTTTTTTTTTTAGGAACATTATGTCAATATATCCCTTTACAAAGCAGAGTTTAGTAAATCAACATATTCCAAAAGAATCTATATAATATTTAAACTAAATATAATAATATATAAACTAAAAATAAACTCTGTACACAAAACCAGAACACAAACTTAGAAGGGCTATCTTGTTGAATATTTGAGTGTTTCTTGGCATATATCTGGGTATTCTAAAAAATGTCTTGCTTTACCCTCAGGGTCAGGAAATAATTCTGATAAGAGAGATCAAAGATGTGCTTGCAGTAACAGGGAGACTGCACATGTTTCACACCAGTAAATGAGAGATGTAACTCTCTCTTTTTCTCCATTTTCTTGGGTTAGTGCTTGTTTGTATAAACCAAAGTATTTAAACTTATCTTGTGCTATAGAACAGCATGTAAAAGCAGTCTTTAAGAGAGAACTCTCACTCAACAAAAAGACAGACATTGCATTGTTTACTGTTGTGTTATTTTTCCCCCATTTGAACATTACCACCACACCTAGAAATCTTACATGATAAGATTTTACTGGAGAAAATGAGAAACCATTAATATTTTATTTTGTTTTTACAACTTGTTAATTTTCATGACATTGTAGAGGGAGTGAACAAGGTACCATTAGCCACAAATCTGTCGATTTCCACGCTATTGTCTACATCGTGCTTTTTGGTAATTGTATTTATGGAAACCTGTTTCAGAGTAAAAACTGTAAAAAACAGAGAACAGTTTACTGAAAACTAACATTGAGAAAAGGCAGCTTCACATGTGGAGGCAGCACATAAACTGGGTACTGAATGATATAACAATATTGTGGAAATGTTTTCTTGCCTGAAAACCATTAAGTATTTTCTCTGAACATTTTGCTGTTTCTTCATTTCTCTGTCCTCTACAGGGGGGGGTCTGCAATTTTTAAATACAATCTTACTGCACAAAACCCTGTTTATAATTCAAAGCATAATCTTCAAAATCCCAGCAGTCATTCTTTAAGAGCCTGTTCACAACATCATGAGCTTCCTCTACCATCACAAACATCCAGAGTTCAGCAATTACAGGAACTGTAGGTTTGGTTATTGGTAGTGAATGGAAATTTATAGGGGACATGCAAGTACAGAATAGTTTGCATGGAATATCACTGCATGAAATGATGGCAAGTACAGCAATCAATATCTGTTCTAGCAACATTTCAGTCATGATACTTTTCTTCAGCTGAAGAGATTCTAGAAAATATGTTCCCTGGCTGCCCTGTTTGAAAAGCATTTATGAATATTATGTCTAATTCAAGGAGCATTGCAAACTATATGATTGAATTTTCATTACTGTGTGTGGAATGAATATTGCCAAATACCAATTTTGAAATGCTAGCAATATATTACTTAAAGTATCAGTGTCATTTCACATTCACAACTAATGTATAGAGTGAGTTAAAAAGCAATGCCATAGAAGTTTCACAAAAAGATAAATCTGAATTTCAGGGTTTATTTTAGTCTCCTTTGGAAAAAAAAAAAAAAAGCAGTTTTTCTGTATCCTGAGCTTTGCCTTGCATATTGTTTTTTCCTCACACACACATGCGCACTTACTCAGACAAGCCTAGTTATGCATCAGAAATGTGGCAAGTGAAGGAGTAAATATACAGTACATTTTCATTTTATTAGAAAGAATACTAACATTGGTTAAGAAATTAAGTAGATTTTCCCCCCATATATTCAAATACATGTTTAGACTAGACACAATCCTGAAAGTTAGAGTTTAGCATTTGAAAGCTGTGACAATTCATAAGTAATGACTGAAGTCTACAAAACAGTTGTTTCACCCTGCTTTGGGACACAATTGCTACAAATTGCTTCATTTGAAAATTGTGATATATGGTTTAACTATCCTTCAAAACTTTATAAGTAGCTAAACAGCTTCAGAAAGTGATAGAACACTAGGATTTCTTCTGACTTTTCTTGTGACTATGTGTTATGCACTAATTTTAAAATAAAACTAGATGTTCCCGATCTATTTCTTTCATTTTAGAAGAGGCTTTTAAGATCTTTACCTACAAGAAATTTAATTCCTATCTTATCTACCAACTAAATATGGAGATTGGGGTCCAGAAGGTAAGGGGAACTGGTGGGGTCCAAAGACCAGTTTCTTACCACAGAGGATTTTTATACACACATACACACACCCTAGAGTAGTGAAAGAAGGTGTGAAAGAAGGTAGGAGGATAAAGCTAGTGCATAAGCTGGGTAATTTATCCTGAAAGACTATTTATTTATATGTCTACAACAAATCTTGCCAAAACCTGCCATCTAGAGGAAAACAATCACACTCTTCTCCCATACAAGGCAAATCTTTAAGACTACAAAAATGCTGCACAACTGCTGTAACCTCTCTGTACTCCATGAAATCAAATGCACACCTACATATGTTAAGCACTGTATTTTCTCTTTGATTTACAAGTCCAATTCACATAAGTCTGCTTCTACTTTTTCTATTTCAGTTCAATAAATCCTGCTATCCTGTGCAACACCTTAACAATGAGTGACTAAGAAAATGGGCAGTGCAACATCCCAAGAGAATAAACTTGTCAGATGGGCACTGTAGTTACAACCAGTAGTGAAATACAGAAGACAACCGTTTCAGCTCTGTAAGAGGGAAGGCACTGTTCCAAGCTGGGCAAGGTATTTCAAATTAACAACACATTAAAAAATAAATAGAAAAAATTGTAATACATTAGAAATACAAAATTAGTTACTTTATTCATCAGCCCCAAATAAAGTTGGGAATCTGCAAGTTGCTGTTCTTCTGTGCTGTATCAGAGCCATTACTATACATACATCTGAGATTTGAAGAGAGAGAGAGATAAAACAAGACTCGATAAAACAAGTCATTTCACAAATAGATGTGCTACCCTATGAATACTTCAGTAATTTCTTAAAAGAAAGACACCATCTCTGGAGGAATAATTCCAAGTTCCTAGCAGAAGGGAGAATGTTCTAGGAAAGTAGGTCTACATGCTTACCCTTATTCTTCTGGTCTTCCTTAAGCCTCTGATGTTAAATCATAGTCTAAGAGAGTGTACTGAGCTTAGCCCAGTAAATATAGTTTTAGTTTAATATGATTGTAGTACTCCTTGGATTGAAGAATTTTTCTAAAGAAATTAACATTTTGACAAGAGTATTGAAATGTCTTGAAGGGTACTGTCTTTGCTGTTGAAGTAATTTAGAAATCTTTGCATGGAAATGTATTTGCAGATTCAAAATAGGTGGAGTTTGTAGAGTTCTAAATGTTGAAGCAACCTTCGTTATCATACTATGCATCTTCAGAATTTACTTTTATACATGAGATTCACAAACAGAATTCCATGTTGTTTGGTGATCCTGAAAAATATTCAGAATAAAAATAATCCAGGTCTCCTACATCCTTTTTTTTTCCTTTTTTGCTGACATCTCACTTCAAAGACTGTTTTTCTGTTTCTTAGAATGCTGTAATAATTACTCTTCCATTCCAGGGTCTAATACACCCGATAGGTTTGTTCAACAGTCTTGTGGGCTATTGTTAATGTTTTTGCAGTTCAAGCAGCATCTTCTCCAGACTGTCTCTGGCAAGAGAGGAGAGTGCCCTGGTGGAAGTAGGTCATAAACTGTCTCTTGTCTCCACGAGAAGCAAGGCCTGAATCCATTCACATGCTGTTTAGCTGTCTCTCAAAGCATCAATTAGCTGTCAATTAGCTAAGGAACAAATGTTCTAAATAATGCAGAATGCAGCTGTTTGCCTAGAAATCAGCAGTTTATGCAGTGCAAAAATGTTAACTGGTGGCAGTATGGAATATTGTTACATAATGCCTCTCGTTAACTATCAAGAATATGAATACAATGACTTTGGCATGTGTGTCACCTTTCAATAACTATCAAAGATTAAGGTCTTCTGGATATGAAAATAAAGTACTGCGCAAAATACAGAAATAGCAAGACATTTCTTATTTCAGTGATTTTAAGCCCAGAAGGCTCCTGAAGATATTTCCTATTGCTAAACTTAAGCTGCATTTATTAAAAATTAACATTAAGATAAAATATTACACCATAGAACACTGGGAGATTAAAGAGACCTGGAAATAGACACCTATTTTGTTTCATACTTTCATCCTCAGAATATCTCAATAAGACACAAATCCTTTGCATTAAAGTTCTGTATTCAAAGTAAGGGTACAACTGATACTGTTGTTTTTGTTTACAGAAACATAGTCTAAAAGAGATTGCTCTTAACACACCACTTATGTTTCTATTTTTTTTGTTGTTATTTACTATATCAGTGATGCAGCTGTGGTGGGTTGACCCTGTCTGGATTCCAAGTGCCCACCAAAGCTGCTCTATCACTCTGCCTCCTCAACTTGACAGAAGAGAGAAATACTATGAAAGACTCGTGGATCGAGATAAGGACAGGAAGCGATCACTCACCAGTTACCATCAAGGTCAAACTAGACTAGACTTAGGGAAATTAGTTTAATTTATTACCAATCAAATCCGAGTAAGGTAATGAGAAATAAAACCATATCTTTAAAAAACATCTTCCCCCTAACCTTTCCTTCTTCCTGGGCTTAACTTCACTCCCGATTTCTCCACCTCCTCTGCCCTAGCAGTGGAGAGGGATGGGAAAAGGGGGTTGTGGTCAATTAATTCTTCCTGCTGCTTATTCCTCCTCAGGTAGAAGACTCTTCACACTCTTCCCCTGCTTCAGCGTGGGGTCCCTCCCATGGGAGAACTTCATGAACTTCTCCAACATGAGTCCTTCCCGCAGGCTACAGTTCTTCAGAAAGTGTTCCAGTGTGGGTTGCTTCCACAGAGTGCAGTCCTTCAGAAAAAGGCTGCACGAGTGTGGGTCCCCCATGGGGTCACAGGTCCTGCCAGCAGCCTGCTTCATTACGGGCTCTCCACAGGGTCACAGCCTCCTTCAGGCACATCCATCTTCTCTGGTGTTGGGTCCTCCGTGGGCTGCAGGTCGATAGTTGCTCCACCATTAACCTCCATGTATTGCAGGGGGACAGACTGCCTCACCATGGTCTTCACCATGAGCTGCAGGGAAATCTCTGCTTAAGCACCTGGAACACCTCCTCCCCCTCCTTCTTCACTGACCTTGATGTCTGCATAGTTGTTTCTCACTCCTCTCTTTGGCTGCAGTTGCACAGGTCTTTTTTTCCTTCTTCTTATATATGTTATATATGCTACCACTGTCACTGATGGGCTCAGCCTTGGCCAGTAGTGGGTTCATCTTGGAGCTAGCTGGCATTGGCTCTATCAGTCATATGAGAAGCTTCTAGTAATTTCTCACAGAATCCACCCCTATAGCCTCCCCAGCTACCAAAACCTTGCCACACAAACCCAGTACATTAGCTGTGGATCAAAACTCAAAGTCTGAATATCAGATAGCCAAAGTTTTTGGATGCAGGCTTTTGGCTCCAAACGTTATTGGAAAACATGTCAACTGAAAAATGTGAAGACTAAGATATGGCACTTAGTTTTGGTATGGTTTGGTTCTAAATGTGCTAAATTAAAGGTATTTGAACCACAGATTAGAGATCAGTCAACAGAATTAGTTAGTTTGCAGGGTGGAGGTAGGGGAGTGTGCAGTGGAAGAGACCACAGCACTCTGTAATCTCATTGCTTCCACTCTTGCTCCCTGCAGAAAGACTCCAGTTTCAACAGCTGGTGGAATAATGGGTACCATCACCTTCTCTTCCTTCACTGGCTCTAATCTTCTGCTACCGTATTCTGCCTGCTCCACTGACCTAATTCAATGCTATATCCCTAACATAATGTACACCATTGATCTTGTTTTTTCACATATTAATGAGGAAGGTACTCCACAATTCATCCTCATGTGACTCCCTTCTGTCTGTGTGTATTTTTCTTCTCCATTTGCCTTCTAAGAAAATGTTAAGACAAATTCAACAGGTGTGCTGGGTCTGTGTGATAGGGCTTTGGTAGCAGAAGAGAGGCTATATGCATGGCTCCTATGAGAAGCTGCTAGAAACTCCCCTATCTCTAAGTTGAGTCTGCCTCAGGCTGACACTGAGCCCATCAGGGATGGTAGATGAGTTTCTGTGATGTCATGGTTGGAGCCCAGGCGGCAACAAAGAACCACGCAGCCACTCGCTCACTGCACCCCCCCACCCCCACCGGGACGGGGAGGAGAATCAGCAGAGAAAGGGGCAGCCCTCCTGGGTTGAGATATGGACAGTTTAATGCAACAGCACAGAGAGAGAGAGAACAGTAACAATAACAACTATAATGCTAACAAGAGAGAATACAAACAAGTGATGCACAGCACAAGCGCTCACCACCCGGAACGGGAACCGGAGCCGCCCCGTGCCCTTCCCGGCCACTTCCCACGCCTTGCCCGGCCCGCCCCCTGGCTGAGAGCTGGGCGCGATGTCAGTGGGATGAAATACCTGCTTGGCTGCTTTGGGTTGGCTACCCCCCTCCCAGCGTTCTGGGGAGAATTAACTCTATCATAGCCGAACCCAGGACATGTGATAATGTATTTAAGAAGATGGCAAAGAAACTGCTAAAAGACCTGCAGTGGAGAGAGGAGTGCAATGTGAGAGAAACACCTATGCAGATACCAAGGTCAATGAAGAAAGAGGGGAGAAGGCGGCCAGAGCAGAGATTTCTCTGAGGCCTGTGGTGAGAGGGGAGGTGGTGCCCCTGCAGCCCATGGAGGATCGTGATGGAGCAGCCCATGGATGACCACAGCAAGGCAGAGATGGACCTGCAGCCCATGGAGGACTCATGCCAAGGGAGGTGGCTGTTCCCTAAGAAGGTCATGACTCTGTGGGAATCCTGCCCCAGGTCGGTGTGTTCCTGAGGGGCTGCACCACGTGGGAAGGACTCACGTTAGAGGAGTACATGACGGACTGTCTGCTGTGGCAGAGACCCCGCGCTAGAAGCGGGAGAAGCATGTGAGGAGCCCTCCCTGCCTGAGGAGAAAGGAGCAGCAGAGACAATCTCTGGTGAACTGACTGCACCCCCCATTCCCTGTCCCCCTGTGCTGCTGAGGGACAGGAGGGAGAGACATCAGGAGTGAGGGGACTCGAGCCCGGGAAGGAGGGAGGGGTGGGGGAAGGTATTTTTAAGATCTCTTTTTCACATCTCATTATCCTACTCTGTTTTGATTAGTGACAAATTAAATTGATTTTTTTTCCCCCAAGTTGAGCCTGTTTGCACCCATGACCATAACTGGTGAGAGAACCCTCCCTGTCCTTGTCTTGACCCATGAGCTTTTCCTTATATTTTCTCCCCCTCATCCCACTGCAGCAGGGAGGATTGAGTGGCCATGACATGCTTTGCTGTTGGCTGGGCCTAAACCACAACAGTCCTTCTAACAGCTGATCCTGTTTGCTGTGTCAGATAACTGAAAAGAACATTGTGTTTTGTCTATCACATATTTTGCTTTTCTGTCTTTTCATTACTCTAATATTTTTCCAATAACAATACATTTTCATTCTTCATTCTTTACACTATCACTGCAAAACCTCTTCTGTGGTCCCATTGTTTTCCCTTAAACTTTTGCTCATTATTGCTCTTCTGTTTCAGATTTCAGCTCCTTCCTCTTTGTCCTCTCACATGTTCTCTTGCCCTCTGACCCTGTGGTTTTTCATGAGCATCCAACCTGACTTTTTTAACTACTATTTGCCATCTGAATTTTCCTGTCTGTATTTCCTTCCTTTTATTATAGGAACCTTGTTGTTTTTCTCTGTGTATGATCTTTTTCTTTTCTCAGCAAAAATACCAGAACTCAGAATTTCTCTAGATCTTAACTTTAGCAAAATTTTCTCATGCCAGTATTGGACACATTAACTATCTCACACAAAGAAGTTATCATGGCCACTAATGATTACACAATCAATATATTTGTTTTTCAGCTTTTGTTTGTCATTGTCATACAATTCTTGTTGCAAGGGCAAGGGATCTGCATTCATTTACTTAATCCACACAATACAAGGCTAACCATCTTGTCAGTATTCCAATATGCATCTCTAGCATGATTACTTAACTTAAACCAGAAAAGTTTTCCTAAATGGTGAATCACATGAGGGCCAGAAAAACACGCTCATGCAGCCAAAACATCCCAACATAAGAGAGATGATGAGCTCAGACCGTTGTACCCTGTAATGATGGAATGCTGCCTGAACAGCTATGCTTTCTCATACATAAGAAAGTATAAGCATCAATCTTCCCCTTCCCCCAGCACGACAAATACTCCCATTATTAAGTTCCCTTGAGGAAGGAACATATACAGAAGAACTTGACAGACAGATCCTTGTTCCTGATTGCCCATCTTTCTGTCCAGTGTGCTCATATCTTTGTTCTTATATTCTCAAATTCTCCTCTCCTCCAGCTGATTAACCAGGTCTCCCTAAACCTCTATTTTTTCCAGCCACCCATCCTCTTACAACTGTGTTTAACACCTCTGATTCATTCCAGTTCTCCATGTCTTTTACTTAATTCTAACTCCTTTCCACACAAACACTTGCATGTAAAATTATTTCTGCTTAAAATACATTTCACATCTTTTCTGAAGTTCCTGCTAAAACTCAGATCTTTTCCTCCTCAATCTACAGTCAAACAAATAGAGATCCTTTGATGTAGACTACAAAAAGGAATTAACATAGCCAAGATTACATGACAATGTGAAATGCCTAAGTGTTGTCAGCTTGGTAACTGCATCACCCTATTCTTGGGTCAACAGCCTTCTACACAGTAGAATTAGCCCATGAGCACAAAGAAAAACACCTGATAAAAGAAGTATAAAGTTTTCTTTTCCCCAGAATATAGCAGAGAAATATTAGAATCAACATTCTGAAATTAACAGGACATCCCTAGCCAAAGATATTGTTTTTAAACTGCACATTAAAAGTTCTTGCTTTGCTAGCATATTAAATCACGTTTTCAGTAATACACATCACAAATTATCTTTTAACAGGAAAAAATATTTGTGCATCACTACCGGATCAGACATGAAAAAAGTCTATCATCTTTGATTTTTTTCCTTCTTCATGGCAATTAATAAAAGTTGCAGTTTCTGCAGTGAGACTATGTGCTAGCAGAGACAGCCTATCCTACCAACCCCAGGAGAACATCCAAGAAGGGACTTCCTGCTTTCCCTCCCTGGGAAACGTATCTGCAACCAAGCTGGCAAAAGGCTAAGCAACTGGTTGAACACCTGCTCTGAGGCCAGGCTTGATCCTGCATCGGAAACAGAATCGATTCTCCAGGAATTCACAGTCCTCCTGCTACAAGAGTCAAAAGAATCAGCATTGTGGATGATGACAGAGATGAAAAGAACACAGCCTATTTTTTCCTGGTTTCATTTTTTTCCTTTTTTTTTTTTTTGAAGTCTGACAGACACACTTTTATTCTCTTCATCTGGAGACGTTTGATCAAGGCAGATAAAATTTCATAACCTGAGTTTCAGGTGTGAACAATTGGTGCTACTTTTTATAGCTGTTACAAATTCAAATTGGTTTTGAGATGATGTCTGGCCCCAAACATGCATTTTGTTACACATAACAGATTCTGCTAATCTTCAAAACAATTAATTGAGAATCTTTTAGCCCTGGCCCTTAAACAAATTGCTCAGCCTGACAGGCAATTACATAGGTACATACTTTTCCCTAAATGAATGCTTTCAAATGCATGAATTTTGACACATGCTATAAGAATAAGCTAAGTAAATTAAATGGTGTCTTGGTACTTAGCAACCTCTTTTCAATCTATTGAAAAGACTTCTGCTCCTTGACTCTGCATAGGATACTGCTTACATTTTGGAGGGTTTTCTATTGGACAATTTCTCATGCCTTTTCAAAAATATATATGGGTAAATGTTGTACAACTTACAATTTTAAAATAATGTAGTTTAATACTTGAGTAATAAGTGTAATTCAATTCTATTTATAGCAAAAAGCACACATATTTAGGAAGAAAAAATCTATTGTTAGTGAAGACCAATCATAAATTTCAATTTATAATTCTGAATCAAAGATTCAGAAAAATACATATTTCTTGAGTTACATGCCCTTCATATTCATACGTAAGAATCTACTCCCAGAGATTAACATCTTCGATATATGAAAATCATAAAAAAGCATTGATATGCCAAACAACCTCATAATTTTTAACAAAAATTTAGTGCTTTCAAGAAGTAATGGAATAGTAGTACGGGTCACTAATCAGCACTGCAATGTAAAAAAAAATTTACAACTTGCCTCCTCCCATTAGTCTATTGAGTTATCTTATTTCATAAGTGGGATGACCATGTATTGGCAAAAAGATGAAAGTTTATAAACTTTCCACAGACATTCCTTGTAGTCTTACTTTTGAGATGCTAGGGGTGACATGTAGTGCCAGATGCAACGGTAAATTTTTCATATTTGTGTGCTTAGCAGAAAACCAAGAACTTTATCACACATGTAAGCCTGCAGCAGTTGTTCACACAAGTGACCACATCTCGGTATAAAACAATCCAAATAGCACATAGGAAAAGAACTTTGAATTGATTTGTGGTTTGCATGGTGACACCTTGTCTTACTGAATGCAGCAACAATGATCAGAAAGTTTCAGTTCCCTTTGCACAGGAAGCAAGTTTGACAAAGTGTAGAAAAGGCTGTTTTCTTGTAGTTTCAATATGTTATTTTTAATCTGTTATTTTTTAACGCTTTGATTCTTTGATCAAGTGGCAGTGTTATGCATGTGTATGCAAACAAAGGAACCTTATCCCGGCTCTCTCTTGCCCGATAATCAATTTGCTCCTTTTCCTCAAGAAAGTTCTCCTGTTTCTGAGCTTCTCTCATGCTTCTTACCCATTTGCTTGAGTCCAGTTTTTGTGTAGATTATCCAAAAGTCATATTAAATAAAGGAATATATAGGATATCTAATTCAAAAATAATTATCCATCATTTCTTATTCCCTACAGAACTGTTTGCACTGGTTCCTCACACACAGATCCTGCATTCAAGGTTGCTGAATCATTTTTCTAAGCACTATATGCTTGAGATCCTGGCTGTTTGAAAGATCCTTTCGCCTCCTCTTACGTTTTATTTGCTCCTTTGAAAAACAGAATGTAAAGGCAAACATTTCCAGTCATCTGGGGGAAATAGAGTTTTCATGAGAATTAGGCTAAAAATTCCAAACCGAGCTCAAAGAGTAGTCCTAACTTAGCCTATCTTCAAAACAAAATGCGAAGCCTGCATCCTTCAATCAAGGTGCAACTGCTCACCTACATTTTCACTACCTCTGTATATGATGTTCAATGTCTTCTGGCTAGTTTGAAAGTGGGGTTTTATTAGTTATGTATTTTTTAAGGACAGATAGACAGAGAATGATCAAATCTGAACTACTCTCATAATAATAAAAATAATAGAAACTTGCAAAAAAAATCACAAAAACATTTTAGGTGGACTTATGAAACCCTTCTAAAACGCACTAGATCAAATGCGTACTTGTTGTGAAAGTAGTCAAGTGCACAAATCAACTGCTCTGGAGACCATAAATAAATGATATGTTTACATACACCCACTATGTGGGTAGATTTCTTATCTGGAAAGTCATATGGTATCAGAAATTGCTAAGGATTATGGGTCTGAATTCCATACAAACTTCTTGATCAAATTCATAGAACAAAATATTTGTTTAATATGACTGGTGTTCAGAGCACTATGAAGGATGGAGATACTAGGAGAGTTGACAGAAAGTATAAACTATGTAAAATTTCGGATTAATTGTATGACTTCATTTCATAGAATCATAGAATGGTAGGGGTTGGAAGGGACCTCTAAAGATCATCTAGTCCAACCCCGCTGCTAAAGCAGGTTAGCCTAGCGCAGGTTGCACAGGAATGCATC
>VZSC01019424.1:20697-32536 GCA_013398225.1 Steatornis caripensis
TCGACTTCTTCCTCATCGGGATGCACTGATCCTGAGCTTGGAGGAAGCGGTTCTTGAATATTAACCAGCTGTCTCGGGCCCCCCTGCCTTCTACAGCCCTAACCCAATGCATCCCTGCATGTTCTGACAACAGTCCTATATTCCTCCCAAGTAGCTAGTCCTTTTTTCCACATCCTGTAAACTTCCTTCTTCCCTTTGAGATTTTTTGCGACCTCCTTGTTCATCCACGGAGGTCTCCTGCCTCCTTTGTTCAACTTCTTCCTCATCGGGATGCACTGATCCTGAGCTTGGAGGAAGCAGTTCTTGAATATTAACCAGCTCTCTTTGGCCCCTCTGCCTTCTAGAACGCTAACCCAAGAGATTCCTCCAAGCAGGTCTTTGAAGAGGGCAAAGTTAGCTTGCTTTAAGTCCAGGGTTGTAATCTTACTTGTAGCCCTGCTTCTTCCACGCTGGATCCTGAACTCCACCATCTCGTGGTCACTGCAGCCAAGGCTGCCCCCAACCTTCACATCTCCAACCAGTCCTTCTCTATTTGTCAGTATCAGGTTCAGGATCACTCCTCTCCTCATCGGCTCCTCCACCACTTGTGTTAAAAAGTTATCACCAATGCTCTGCAGGAACCTCCTGGACTGTACATGCCTGGCCGTGTTGTTTTTCCAGCAAATGTCAGGGTGGTTGAAGTCCCCCATGAGCACCAGGGCCTGTGACTGTGAGGCAACTTCCAGCTGTCTGTGGAAGGTCTCGTCAAGTTCCTATTTGAGATAGTGTATTCTACAGCCTCTGCAAACTGGTTAAATTTCTGTTAGGTATAATCAGATTTGAAACAAGCTCAACTAAAATAAGAACATTAGGTAGTCCTATAATTATTTCAAGATGATAGGATATTTAATGCAGTAGTTATATTTCAGCCATAGAAAATTCTTAAGTGGAATTTTCATGGATATACTCCCATAATCATAGACTTAACAAGCATACTAAAATTGAAGATTCAAGAATACAGTAACTTTCATAAGGGGATTAGAGATTTCAAAAAAACTTTTTGTTATAGATAACACCATTGGTTTGCTCCTATTCCAATTCTGCTGTATTTGCCTAAAATGAAACTGTTAGATGTTAAAGTCATTATTTTTTCTTATTCAGCAACATTGTCACTCCAAAGGCCATAAAACTTGAACAAAAATAAAGAGGAGGGGTAAAAGGACAGAAAATCAAAATGCAGATTGTAAGAAAACAGCTACTATTACTGGTGGGAAGGTGTTAGTCTTCCTTGAGAGATGTCTCAGAGAATAAAATGTAGAGAGCAAATTCACATACATTCATTATCCATACTTTTAAAATCAGTGTAAAGATCTCAATTCATACTTTATTAAAAAAAAACAAAACAACTTTTCCTAATCTTTTCCACTCTCCAATTCTGGG
This sequence comes from Steatornis caripensis, assembly GCA_013398225.1. Classification (NCBI taxonomy): domain Eukaryota; kingdom Metazoa; phylum Chordata; class Aves; order Caprimulgiformes; family Steatornithidae; genus Steatornis; species Steatornis caripensis. Next base: position 22,117 of record VZSC01019424.1, read on the forward strand.
ATCTCAGTTCACTAATCATTGCTTTAAAAATATCTTAAATCATTAGTCAGCACTTCTTAGTGCCCTATGTTCAACAGTACCTATCTTCAACTGTTCCTTTCATTTTTTTCTGATTCAATAATTGTTGTAGTATGTCTTAATTTGTTTTAAATCCATATATTTCACAACTCTCTCTTTTTTCCAAATAAAAGATACCCTTCAAAATCATGTGAAGGTAACTGTCACTTTACGAATGTTGAAAGATTTCATTTTTCTGTTGAAGGAAACTGAAGATTTCTTTTAATGGCTCTGACATGGTAATTGCTCTACAGATAATACTTGATCGAGCTACATGTGCTAGTGTGCCAGAGGAGATCTCAAAATTTGAAATAATTATGTTAGCACTCATTTTGCTTCCATATTCTGGATTTATACCAGGTTGCACATATACAATTCTGGTTTCATGCTAGGACTCTTTAATCTCTGTCATAGAAGCTTTATTTCCTCTTTCATCATTTAGATAGTGTACTACTAAAATTTTGTTACTGTGAGGTAGGACTTGCAACTGCTGGATATCTCTCAGGAATAATACTGAAACCTCCTAGAGCTGTTCAAGATAACAATCAGGTCAGTATCTCCACAGAAATTTGAGACAATTGAGCCTCTTCATAGCTGTACAAATATGCGGGTAAAGAGATCAAATACTCAAACTACTAGTCAATTGAGACAGTAGGTTTTTCATTGGCTTTCCCTGCACCGAACATGACAGAAGTTTTATGGCTAGACATATGCTTCAACTAATTAGTGTCTTTACAGTTCTGTGTGCACATGACGGGATAAATAAAATGCTATAGATAAAAACTACTAAGAAGCAATAGATTAAAATTGAAAATGAGCAACAGTGCAGCAACAAACATTTAAATACCACAAGATTTTCTCATCGCAGTTAACTAAAGCAAAACTTCACAAAACTTTCCTTCATTCTTATCCTTGAGAGACTTAAGGAAATGTGTTGTGATAAAACTATTGACTAGTTATGGAAAGAAAGCTATAAATCACACACTAGAAAGAATATTAAACTGAGTAGAAGTTTTTTTCTGTCATAAACAGAAATCCAAGCTACAGTTTTAGACAATTATATGTAAGAAAGAAAAACAAACAGAAAAAAAACAACTTCAAAAGGTAAACACTGACAGTATCAGGAGTATACTGAAGAACATCATCATATACTGCAACTGCTACATCTTGAATCTGGTAACATATAATCACATTGCTTGTGGAAGAGGAAATGCAATTCTGAGAGAACAAATATAATTAAGTGATAAAGATGGCCCCACATAACAGCGAATTACCAGCATGAACTAAAGTGCGTTACCAGTCTTAGCAGATACGCATAACTAGTACTACAAAAAGAAGTGTTTAGCTAGGAGTTTCCAACGGCCAGAAATGCAGGCATACTGACAGTGACCAAGATAAGCACTAAATCTACCATGAAAGCTCACATTAACATCCCAAAACATAGCAAATGTAGGAAGCTCAAATTTAAAATTCCAAATTTAATCCCTTATTTTCAAGAAGGGAGGGAAACAGAAACAATAATGTCCTCCTGCTGTTGAGTCAAGCTGTGTAGTTCAGAAGAACAATACCCACCAATGACGGTGCGGTCAGAAAATGTAGTCTTTGCTGTTTTTCTAGTTTTACTTACAACGTTTTCTACCTTATGTTCCTTTAGGTGTCATTTGGCTATTACAAGGACTTAAGAGTAAGTCTTAACAGCAGTCTTCCCTCTGGTTATCCTCAGAAAGGAACTTAAAATGGTTTAATAGTTTATAAGGCTGTTTGTAGCTTCAGCTCCAATTTTTGTCACCCACAGACATTGCTACAAGAAGCACAGAGCTTTCTGTCCTGGTCCCAAGAAACAGGTAAAAGGTACGACCTCAAGGTAAATGTACTTACGTTTTTATTCTTGCAAAACTTAAACAATCTCTAACTGGAAAAAAAGGTGGCCAGTAACAGTCTACATACTCCAGTGTTCATATTACAATCATTCATTTTATTCTTTCAAATGAAGTTTGGAAGCTGTGTTTATCCTGCTCAATTGTCATTGTTAGTGCAAGAACAATAAATTTCTGTTCACCATTCTTCATATCTTCACTTCCTTTCTTAAATTCAGTGAAATAATGTGTTTCATGAGTATCTTATCTATGCTAACTTTGGCATCTGAGTTTTCATTGCTGGGATACAAAAAGAAGCCACGGTGAGAAAAGGAAAAAGGACAAAAAATGGTGTTAGAGAGAAAACAGGAGAACATTACCTTGAATGGAGAAGAAAAATGAGGCCAGAAAAAAAGATAAGATCATGCTCCCTCATGTGCATCACCAGAGTATAGTTCATACACTTTATCACAGCGTAAACGGCATAGGTTCATCTATGATGTAAATTAAAAAATCTCAATTGATGCAACCTGAAATCAGTAGAAGGCAAATTCTCTCTTACTTCTGCAAACAAATATGATTAGGTATCCGACCAAGGTGAGTCAAATAAACTACATTTTATGAATGTATTTTATTTAGATGATAGTAAGAACATAAACTCCATATCTAATATAAACAAGCAGAAGTAGCTGAAAGAAAAGCTTTCTGTTTCCTGATAGATAGACAAGGTATCATATAGTCTTCACTACTGAAGGTTTTTCCAAGAGCTTAATCAGTCTCTGGATTTCACCTGACATAGGAAGGTTATGTTTTTAAAATGTTTTCTAATGAAATAACTAAATTCAGTCAGTATTGAAAGAACAACATCGGCATATACTTTTTTGTTTAAAATAATGCACCTAAAAAATCTCAAAGCCTACAATGGTGTCTGGTATGAGCTACTGTCTCTGAATGTATATATAAGCATACATAAAGTAGAATATATGTCACCATTAATCTACAAAAGAAGACAAAAATTCAATTAAAGTACATTATGTATTAATTATCTTAACTGAATAATTTCCTCTAGAATCAACCACAAATTAGAGTCTAGTACAGCAATTCCTAATTGAAACACTAGCTATTTCAATGCTTCCTGTCCAATGATAAACTTGAATTACTTTATGATACATTTCTGAATATCATACTAAGATTTCACATATCAAGTCAACACGATGAAAAAAAGTGCACCTGATCCATGAAGATCAACTGCAGCTATTGCTATTCTAGTCAGTCCTGTAAACCAAGGAGCATTATATATGGTCTGTTATTCCAAAAGAAAGAGTAATGTTCATGCAAATATAGCATTTTTATTTTTACATACCTGCACCTGCTCAGTCTGCTGGAGGTAAGTTGAAGTTCATCTGCTGGAAACCGTGTGGATAGACAATATAATTTAGTAATCAGTTACAGGAAATTATGCATGGAAAACTTAGATTTGTTACTACTCTTTCATGTCTTTGTTTCTCTTGTATCGAATAAACATGTTTGCCAGATCTAAGCCATGCCATTCCCACACCATCATTCTAGGTATTTTATACAAAGAGAATGATATCATCAAAATTAAATATATAGATGATTTGGGGGCAAGGAGGCATACGTATATATGCAGATAAAAGCATATATATGTTTCATAACTTACACAACAATGTGTCGGGGGAAATGATTGGGAAAAAATTATAAAATCCAGCATTCCAGTAATATGAAAAGATAACAGATCTAGGAAATTTCTCTCAGAATGGTAAGTTGAAAATATTCATCCTGTAATGGGCAGACAGATATTGCTTACAAGGTTTAATTAAACTTCAGGTCATTCTAATTTTACGTGACAGCAACTATAAACGAAGCAAACTTTACTCAAAACTGGCAGTCACCATAAGATATGAGAGAGTTTGTAAGATAAGACTCTCCCTCAGTAACTATGTGTTCCACACCTCACTAAAACAGGGATGGCTCCCTATGGCCTGTTACACTACTATAGAGATTTTATTATTATTATTATTATTATTCTCATTTTATTATCATTATTTCAAGAGAGAAAGAGTTTGATTCTGAACATAAAAAACAAGCTGTCTTTCCCTCTGTGTGGGATAAAATTTGGGTAAACTTTAAATACAAGTGAGATTATAAAAGCAGCAAAATCTGGGAATATTATCCAAAGTGCTGCATTTAACTTGCAATTTGCATATAAGCTAAAATATATTTTTATTAATCTATTCCTAGAACTGAAGTTAATTTTAGAATTAACTTGAGAATAATTTCAGAATTCAGCATAGACAAACAGATAAGAAGAGCATGAAATGTAGATTAGTAGAAAAATAAATCATACCATTTACCTTGAGAGTCTGACTAAGCAAAATGGGTCTTCAGTTATTATTAAACTTGGGAATGTTTCAATAGTGTGCAGGAGTCAGCCTGTTGAATAACTGAAACCTCTGTGCTAGCTGCATGCCATGCCAAGAGGAATTAATGATCTCGTTTGGCCGGAGAAGGACAGTGAAAGAACATTTCAAAAATATTTGTGTTTGGTGATGTTGAATTCTGTGTAAAGAAAAGGAAAAAATAGATGGTACAGCATGAAGGTTTTATAAAGCAAAAAAATATTTAATATATAGACAGGGATAAAATTTGAGTTGAATTTTCCTCAGCATAGAGCTAGACTTGAAGTATTCTTTTACACATAACTTTTTGATCTGATGGCTTTTTTTTTTTTAAGCGATGGCAATTTGTATAGTCATACCAAATTCAGGTGAAACAGTTCCATTCCCAAGACTTTTATTTAGAAAGAGCTGTGGATAATGGTGTCTGCATCCAAGATAGTGCTGGCAGACACCATGCAATTATATAAACACCTAAAAAGACAGCATTTGTGCAGTGTAAAAAATGTTAGATAAACAGAAACCTCTCCCAATAAAATTATTAATGTCTTTTGCTTTGTTTTGGGGTTGATACGTAGTGGGGGAGGGCGTAATGCTACTAAAAATTCTGCTGCTTCCTATTTGAATATCATTTATTCTTATTAAGTCATTCCAAAATTACACTAATTTATCATGAGCAGAAGTCAGCCCTGCATGTGTATTATTCCAGAGAGCTGGTAATTCTGTATGTCTGGAGAATATCACTTTGATCTTGAATAATTAAGCATCCTAAATCTTTGATTGGAGAAAACAATATCATAAAGGGAAGGAAAGAAGGAGAACAGGCTTTTCTGACACAAAGGAAACTACTAATTGGGAAAGGAAAATGTAAAGCTAATCAGAATCTTAAACACTAAAAATATTCAAAGATACATTGGCTTTGGGATTTGAATATTTGATTCTGCTAAATCAAAACTATATTTTTTCTAGCTGTCTTGGGATTTGTTCCTGACATGACCGTCTTGAGCCTTCAGCATGCTTGACTTCTCCATATATAATCAAAGATTGTATTATATAAATCCCAATGCAGAACCCAAATACTTAAAAGAACCATTGCCATCACCTGCATAATGAGTAACAGCCTATATAGTCAAATCTCTAATGCCTTTTTTCTTCCTTATTAACAAAATATAATTTGAACATCATATCAGAACTAATTGCAACACACTCGTGTTATTAGCTGTAAGATAAGCTGGAAACCTTAAGCAATGCAATTCTACTCAGCTAATCATTACTCTTTTTTGTTGTTTTAAATAATCAAGATTAGCTGGCAGCAGAGACTATCACTGACAATTATTGAAAAGAAATTAAATTAGGATACATTCTTTAATTAATGAATTAATTCAAACAGACTTTGATGCAATATTGTCATGAGATCTGCCAGCTTGCTGAAGGACCTACATTATAAATGTCATGGACACAAAACCAGTAAGTGAATCACACTACTAAATCAAACTGGGATAAGTTTGCAATAACAAATAGGTGTTTGGGAAAGTAATACTGAGAACATTGCCAAATCTATTTTTCTGGAGCATCTTAAAAGCACAGAAAAATGTAACAAGCTTTTAACAAAATCTGCAGACTGCTCTGATTAGAAGGTATTGTCACTAGTGGCAGAATAAGTAAAAATAGTCGCACTGAAGTAACTCTGGTTCTTCCAGATGCAGCAATAGTTGGATGAGGTGTGGATAATGTCAAAAACCATATACGTAAGGAACCATAATAAACGTAGAAATAAAGAAATAATGACATTTATGAGCAAAATATGTATACTACCTTATTTGGAGGAAGTGAGTATTTAGGAAGAATTAAGAGGCGTTTTTTCTGAAAAAAAAAAAAAAAAAGAAAAGCACTAATAGTGAAAGAAACTGGAATAATAGTAGGCAAGAAACTGGACATGAATTTCACATTAAATACATCAGTAAACAAAAATTGACTCCTATGTTTTACATTACACAAATACAATTTACTGTAACAGTATCCTCTAACAATAGAGATCTTCATAGAATGTACACAAATTCAGAGATCTACGGAAATAACTGAAGATTTGTAGATTTTTGCTTTAGAATATATTTTTCAATTCTTTCATCTCCATCTTTGAATAGTCTGCTATTTTCTTAATTTATTCTACACCTTACAGGGTTGTTTAATCATTTGTTTTATCATTAGTATCTCTTCACTAAAGAGAGGCTATTTTATCTTCTTATATTTATTCTTTCCCAGAAAGCCCTTGGCTCTTGTAAAATATTGAATATTGGCACCATTATGTATAGTTATTCAGTAAGGAATCTGGAGATCAAGAATACATTCTTATAATCACATTGATAAATCAAATTTTAAAGAGGCAGATGTAATTTGCATTTGAACAAATATTACCTTGTCTGCACTATTTGATCAGCCCTGCTAACCACATGTCAAGCAGTTCATTTTCCCAGACCGGCTTTAGGTTAAAGGTTTTATCCACTCATGTAAATGTGTGTCTGTAATCTTTTCCTCTGCTTTTCTTCATTTTATGACATAAACATATGACTAGAAGGAAAAAACCCAACCCATCCTGAAAGGCATCTTTTACTTAACCCCAGTAATCAGCGGAACATATTAACATGGATTCTTAAAACAGGCAATGGCTCAGCAGGAGTGTCATGAGTGTTTGATCAAATGACATTGCTTACAGCACTTCCAAAAAACACATTCATATGCTGAACCATGAAAAGTTTATACTTCTACCCAATAATCTGAGAAAGAAGTGGTACAGTTGTTTGTTATTATTTTGTAGATGTAACCTGCTGGCAAAGCATTTTGAAAGAGTTAACTAGCTGACAGCTTTTACATAAAAACTTGTAATTGTCCTATTATAACTGAAAAATAGCCCTTACCTCCTTGCTTGCATAGCTTTTGTAAATGTACTCAGTTCTATCACATAAGGAGTCATGTTTTTCAGGGTTTCATTTTTGTACTAAATTGCTAAAAATCAGTCAATTTCAAATACAGTACTTCAGACCATCTAAGTCTGTTTGTATATACACAAATAGGAAATTTTATAGGTTTTTTTCTGTTCTAGGCTGTACACACATTTTCCTGAAATGTAATTTTGCCTCCCCCAAGACAGATGAGTACAGACCAGTATGTAGTACCTAAAATCCTCCCTAAACTAGAATAAATTTCATTTACGACATTGCATCTATCCTAATGCAGATTGAAAGTAAATCACAAATTCAGTATCATTCACTGAAGAGAAAACTTGTACCTGAATCAAAATCCCAGATTTACCAAAAAATGCGTGCTTTAACTTTTAGTTTATGCAAAAAAATCTGCAATTTGCAGGTCAGGTTTAACGTCAGATTAGAATTATAGTTCAGCTTCAGATTAATCTGTTCTCAATTCATTCAAAGGATCATTCAGAAGGTTTTATTCATGACAGAACTAAAGAACTCTCGATTTTGAGCTACTCTTAGGCTTCAGGAAACAAATTTGATTCAAGACTTTGACACCAAAGTCTCTCCAAATGAAGGAGCTCAAAGTCAGAAATACAATTCTATCTCTTCAGTGAATGTCAAATGCATTATTTACCTTGCTGAATTCAGTGTGTCCTCAAGTAAGATGTCTTTCTTTTTAGTTATATCCATGATGAAGCTGCTCTACTCCTGGTACTTTTTTTAAGTCTTAGTTTGTATTTATGCTGTGGGGTTGCTTCTTACTAGTCATTGACCTTCCCTGACCCTGAAGCATTTACTCTCCCTGAAAACAGCTCAACTATTCCCACTTGTGTTACCTCCTGAGTTTTTGGGCTGAGCCAGAAGACAGCAGTCAGGGCAAGGCGAACTGAAAGCCTGCCTCCTACCCATGTCCAGCTGTGCTCTTTAAATGAAACATAGCAGACAACACCCTGGGATAATTAAATAAACAAATACAACCTCAGTCACACTCACAAGACTTTCACATAGGGTTGTGTTAGGCCTCCCCAGCACTCATTAGTCAGAATAATTACTTTTATTTCAAAATCTCAATACTCAGCAAGGATATGCCAAGTAATGATCTAACAGAAGCATACAGACTTCACTGTGATTCACTGCTAACTGCTAGAGGAATCTGAATTATCTCACTGGGTTCAACATCTCTATTAAAAATTTTGCAGAGAACATTCAAAAGTTCTTTTCAAATGTCTGTGAACAAAACCCAGACATATCTAAACCATCTCAAAGAACGTATGGTGCCTTGTATCACATTGTAGGTCAAAGAACGTGATATCCCTGATCCCTACTACAGGGAATAAAGATCAATAAAACAAGGAAGAACCAGTTTATGAAAAAGGCCTCACCTTTCACAAAGAAACTTTGTCCAAAGCCATGATAATGATTTTAAAAACATCACAATACGGAATGAATAGCTCAAGATGGGTAAAACCTATTTCTTTCTCTTTCAATGTATGGGACTGTCATGGTTTAAAGCTGGCTGGCTACTAAAAGAACAATAGATGCTTTTTGTTAAACCTCTCCCTCCCCAAAGCGGGGGGAAAGAGAAAGGGAAAAGAGACTTAGGGTTGGAAAAGTTAAAACACCTTTAATCTAGCTACAGTAATAATTTATAATAATAACAGGAAGAAAGGATAATGAAATATAAACAAATATATACAAAACAAATATCGAGCTCCCCCACATCAATGATGAATACGTCACCTGGATGCTGCGGGGCACGCCCAGGGAAAGTCCTGGACTGTACTCAGCAACAGGCAGGAGCTGGATTAAGGAATGCATGGATCAGGATCAAAGGCAGAAGAATTGGACAGAGTCCTCCTCAGATGCCAGCCATAGACGAAGAGAGTGTGACCCTCGTGATCCCTCAGCTTTACACCGAGGATGATGCTTATGGGATGGAATACTCCCTTTGGTCAGTTTTGGATCACCTCTCCAACCTGCTCCTCCCCAGTGGAGTGTCACAGGTGTGACCCCTTTTCCGCTCTTTCGTTTCCGGCGCATAAGTCAGCAGAAGCAAGCATTGACCTTGGTCGCCATAGGAATAACTATAAGCAAGGGCCTTACTGCATACCATTCCTACTGATGTTCCAGCACTAACTATAAACATTGAGCCTTATCACTGCTAGAAGCAGCTACTGTCTGGAAAAAGATGCAGTTAATTTCAGAGAGTGCAGCTTCTCTTAGAAAAGACTTAATTGAAAAGTAAAATTATTGAAAAGAAAATCGGTTCTGTCCTGGCCCAAACCAGGAGAGGGACTAATGCTGATTTTGCTCAAAATAGCTTTTTAGGTATTTTAAATAGAATTCTTTATACTGGAAAATTAAATATAGGAGCTTGTCATCATCTCAACAAAACCCAGAAAAAGGCAAAAAAAAGGACATGCACAACAGACTTTCTTATTATAGGGAAGGAATAAACAGACGTTTGCCACTGTTGTTCTTGAATGTGCTTACATTCAGCGATGCTGGGCTATTGTGAAAGAATCCAGTCTACAGAATCTTCACATTTTCATCTGTTCACCCCAAAATCACCAAATAGTCCTGCTTCGTTACCAGAAAAGTGGAAAAGAGAACAAAACTTTCTCAAATACCTTCATAAATCCTTCATGAAATGTGATTGTAAAGCCAAGGCAGCTTGTCCCACAGGTAAACGGGGAAAGATCAAGAAGCTCCAAGGCACCTCTGAATCACAGAATCATAGAATGGTAAGGGTTGGAAGGGACCTCTAGAGATCATCTAGTCCAACCCCCCTGCTAAAGCAGGTTAGCCTAGAGCAGGTTGCACAGGAAAGCGTCCAGGCAGGTTTGGAATATCTACAGAGAAGGAAACTCTGGAAACTCCATGGGCAGCCTGTCCCAGTGCTCTGTTAACCTCACAGCAAAGAAGTACCTCCTCATAGAATCACAGAATCATAGAATGGTAGGGATTGGAAGGGACCTCTAAAGATCATCTANGGAATATCTACAGAGAAGGAAACTCTGGAAACTCCATGGGCAGCCTGTCCCAGTGCTCTGTTAACCTCACAGCAAAGAAGTACCTCCTCATAGAATCACAGAATCATAGAATGGTAGGGATT
>VZSC01019425.1:0-45016 GCA_013398225.1 Steatornis caripensis
TACTGTCTGGAAAAATATGCAGTTGATTTCAGAGACTGCAGCTCCTCACAAGAGACTTAACTAAGAAGCAAAGTTACTAAAAGAAAATTGGTTCTGTCCTAGCCNTCTCCCATAGGGATAACTATGAGCAAGAGCCTTTCTGCATACCATTCCTACTGATGTTCCAGCACGAACTAAAACCACAGAGCCTTATCACTGCTAGGAACAGCTACTGTCTGGAAAAATATGCAGTTGATTTCAGAGACTGCAGCTCCTCACAAGAGACTTAACTAAGAAGCAAAGTTACTAAAAGAAAATTGGTTCTGTCCTAGCCTAAACCAGGACAGTCATGGAAAAAAGAGTATCTAATCTCCAATTCTAATTGTTCTCCAAAAGTTAAAACACTAAGTGAAAGACCCTAAAATACAGGGGCCTTTCTAAAACACAAACAAAAAGATATCAAAGCCTGGGAAACAGAAGAATATTTGTGTTAGTGTCTCACTTGCCCTCCAGCCCCTCAGGAATACATTCTCCGTGAAAATAAGTCAAGAATAGTAGTCTTAACTCATGGGTGTAAGTGAGAACTTCAACATATACTTGAATCACTTTGTCCTGTTGTAAGATCTCTTCTACTCTAGACCTCCAATCCAAGTTCCGGGATGGGGATTTCAACATAATCCGAGTAAATTAAAAGCAAATGCCTTAGAAATGACAGAATGATATCACTCCTTATTCAAATATCAGCCATTTTCACCTTAAGCCAACAATGCTGTTAATATGTCCAAATCATTAATGGATATATAGAACATTGCATCATAGTGTCATACAAAGCACACAAACTTTCCGAGTTTTATTCTTCCATTTTTGTCTTTTGTAACTTCACAGGTAGTACTTACAGACAGGTAGGGAAAGTGTAGTGTCTCCTGAGTAAGTTAAATAAATTATATACCAGGCATAAAAAAAGAAGTTAGCTTTCTATTAGTAAAACCTCAATTTTCAATTTTTTTTTTTGTTAAAGATAATCCACAAAATGTTCTGCTTTTAATTTGGTTTGCAGATCAAATCAGTTTGGTTCTCCTGCAGAATAGGAACTCCAGAGTCTCAACTATGAGCATTTGGAAGTGGTCTCTTCATTTGTAATTTAACTGTAATTTAGTCACAATAAGAGTCCTCAATAAGAGAAATAAGTCCTCAATAACAGAAAAGAATTCTTAGGTCATGTCCAGGGATCTTTTGTTTTGTTGTTTCTATAAACTGGAATTTCATTCTGGTAGTGTCCAAGGACCCAAATATTAGAGGAAAAGTTAATTAGAAAGCTGTCACCCAAGAAATCATAAAAATGCCAGGTCACTGAAACAAGAAAATTAAATTTTAAAAAACTTTTGATTAAACAAATAGGTTTCTGTTACAATCTGCCTAATAGTTTCCTGTCCAAGAACTCAGGAAAGCCTCAGCAAATCAAAGCAACAGTTCACACCACTGCTTGCTAGTGAAAAGTTCATGTACTTAATTCAGCTTTTGTACTTAATTTTAAAATAAGAGAGTAACAGAGACAAGAACATGCGAGTATAGGACATTCACAAAGAATATATTCTGCTACCTGTAGCAACATTCAACTATCCAAAGTAGAACTAAAACATTATGTTAAGACATACTACAACATTCACACCAGAAATCCAAATATGTTAATTTAGCACAACAAATGGTCATCTAACCTCTGTCAGAAACCAGTGATTCTTTCTTGGACACAAATATCATTACATTAGAAATGGAGGCTGGGGTAACAGCTTTCCTACTCGAGTCATATTTGTCTGCATATACCATGCATTCAGTCTAAGACTGCGTTTGAATGCAGGTTAGACAAAAATCTATAGGATTTCTGCTGTGCAAGTAAGTAGATTATCAGAGACCACAATGAAGTATTTAAATTGACCTAGAAATATAAATTCACTTCTAAAAGTACTTAAAGATTATTAAAAACCAGTTGAAGTGTAACAAAGCAGTTGTTCCAGCTTGAATGCTATTTTGCAAAAAAAAAAAAAGTAGAAATACCACACAAAAAAAGGTCACAGGAAAAAAGTGTATGGTCAACTGCAAATTTTTCTTTTAGCATAGATGGGAGACATCCACAAGCTGTATTTCACGTGCTCTTGGCAAGCTCTATGTTATTCAACTTCAATGTCAAAGGCACCTCCCCTGGCGTGGGGTCCTCCACAGGCTGCAGGCCCACCTCTGCTCCGCTGTGGTCCCTCATGGGCTGCAGAGCCATATCTCATCCACCACAATCCTCCGTGGGCTGCAGGGGCACAGCCTGCCCTCTCCCCATGGGCTGCAGGGGAATCTATGCTCTGGCCATCTCCTTCCCCTGCTTCCTCACTGACTCCAGGTATCTGCACAGGTGTTTTTCTCACATCTCCCTCCTCCCTCCACTGCAGGTCTCCACGGTTGTTTCCTTTGTCCTGTCCCCTTAAATACATTATCGCAGAGGCACGTCTATGGTCTCTAAATGTCCCGGCCTCAGCCTGAAATGGGGCTGACTTGGAGGTGGGGGAGTTTTGAGCAGCTTTTTACAGGGGCCTCCTGCCCATGTAGCCCCTACCCCTGCTACCAAAGCCCTACCACACAGACCCAACACACTTACTCTCCCTTTTACAACCTCCAAGTCTTTCAGTTGCTTTTTGCTGATGTTTTCTGGATTTCTGATCTCCATAATAACCTGAGGCCTGCAGCGGCTCCTCATTAATGCTCCTCAAATCCTCATACTCCTTTCCTTTTCATTTCATACCATCCTCATCCTTACCATTTTCAGAAAGTAGAAAAAGCAGCTGTGGTAAGCATTGTACTAGGAACTCCTTTGAGAGATACAGAGGAAGGTGAGATTTTACCTCACAGTCCCTGAATTGGTCTTCAAAACCTACTGAAAGACACTGAAAACACATTTACTGTTAACAAAGATTCAACTTACCCAAATAGAAATCTTTCCTCCGTACTACACTCACACAGTCTCCTAGTGCCTCTTATGTACTGAATAGGATACCACTAAGTCTGCTGAATTATTCACCAGTTTTACTGATATTTTCCCAAATTCCTTGTATTCCCATAACAAAAAAGGAGTTTATAATTTTGCATTAATAAGCTCAAAGAATAAAAATCATACAAAAAGGCAAATGTCAGAGCTTAACCAAGTTGCAAACTAACCTGGAGGTCTATATTAAAACCCAAAGCTTTTTTTGTTACACTGAAAATCTGTTTCTGCATCAGTTTTCAACGGCAGGTAGAGACTAGAAGTAAGCTTGAAAGTGAATTTTCTTGGAAGTGATAATCACAAAGTAAAAGCCATTTTAATCCAACAGTAGTTCATCTCTAATATAAAGATTAGTTACTGATGACTTTGATATGTATATCATACCCTTTCTTGTTTAACTATCAAATTATGAGTGACAAAATCTTTAAAACATTCAGTTAGGAATAGCAAATGCCTGAGAAGAGACTGATATCATTGCTAAAACACTTCCAGATGACTAACAGAAGAAAACATACAGCAAGTCTAAGAGGGCAATATAAGGCTGAGAACTGGAAAAGTGTTTGGAGAACTTTGGAGAAGTACTGAGTTACTAAAAAAAAAAAAAAATCAAATTTTTGAGTTCTGTTCTCAGGCAGTTATTCAGTAATAAGATTTGTTTGTTTATTCCGATTTCCCAGAAAAAAATAACAGTGGCATAGTGCTCTTTTTTAAAAATATTAACTACAATTGAAATTCATTCATGTTTTTAAAGTTTAGTAAGAACCAGATTTTCTGTTTATTCAATGCAATTATTCCCTAACCCCACGAGTTCAGAATTCTATAAATTACTGTTTTAAAAATTAAAGTAGCACACTAGCATTTGCAAAAACAAATGGGGTTTTTTTCTGAATTATATAGGAAATAGTTTACAACAGCATGAGGGACAAAAATGGACTTAAGTCAGTAGATAAAAAGAGATCAGAACACTTTTTTGGTTTTGAAGTCCAGTGATTTAAGCTTAATGTGAAGGAGAAGAACATCTAGAACAAGTAATCATATTGGACAAGTTTTACTTTTTCTTTTCTATACCTTTCATTCTCTCCTCTGTATTTTTAGTTCTACCCTCCAAAACTTATCCTTTTATCTTAACACAGCATAGGTTCGGGATGTCTGGTTAAATTATAACTTTGAGTACCTTGTCACTACCGACTAAATTCTGTGTTTACAGTTCACTTCAGGTTTTCTCAACAATGAATGCACCATGTTTGCTGCAGACCAACGAAGACATCTGAAGACTCTCCCTACCGGTTCTTACATAGCAACACAAAAAAAAATGGACAACTTTTTACCAATTTATTTTGTTATCACACAGTTAGTAATAAAGGATTTAAGAAGGGTAATGAAGTGTAAGTATTGCTCAAGTGTCTTGAAAACCTCCCTTTAAGTTGTACTTTAAAGGTATTATTCACATAATTGATTTCCCATCTATACCTCCTGACCTACCTTCCCCAGAACAATTTTTCCTGTCACATGAGACTTGAAAGCAAGAATACATTCTGTTCTTAATTTGGAAGAGCCTATACAATGTTCTGTGACTCCAAAGGAACTATCAGCAAGAGAAAGAGATTCTTCCACAAATGTGCTATGCCTTTCTGTCCTCCATCTATCATCTTACAGTCTCTGTCTTCTGGTACAAGACCACAGACTTGCCAATATAATACTTTCTAACCTCATGAAATATGACTGAGCAACAAGAGAACTCTGAAGAAAAAAGTGTAGGACAGTTCTAAAGAAAACATACTCCCTGTTTGTAATAAACAGTGGATTTTTTGGTTAGTTCTTTTAGGTTTCTTAAGAAAAGATCATTTGACAAGATTGAGTTCAAACACTAAATAACAGTGACTAGTTATTTCAATTATTTTATGCCTAAAGTAAAATGCTTTATATAGTCCCAGTTAATTTTTTTCCCTACTGTTGTTTACAGCACAAAGCAACATGTGGGATGGAAGAAGGCAGTTTTTTGTAATGGTAAATCACTAAGCCCGTATTTACATTGCTTTTCTACAGGAACTCTTGCACAAAACATCTTTCTTTATGCTGCAGATGTTTCTTCCCTAGTAATAGTTGAAGACAAGTACTGGTCTGTCAGGAAGCACTAGAAATCCACTTTGCTGAGGGGGCAAAGTGTCACCATAACACATATGAAATTAAATATCTGAGGCAAGAAATCTTCATGCGTATTGAAGTACTTCAACCTGGATCTCAAAAAAATCCAAACAAAAACCAGCTCTGCCAATGTGCAGCCTCTGAATCTATGGCTCTGCAACCTGAAAAGCAATTCATTCAAGTATTAACTATTACTACGACAAACAAATTTTTTAATCAAAAACATTTCCTAAATTTACTGAGAGGAAGAAACAGGAAACAATCCCAAACCTTAGTATCTGTTATGGTTTAAGCCAACATCACAAGCACAGCTGAACAGAGAAGCTGGCTTTGTTCTGGCTATATCTTGAGCAAACTGTGACTAGAGAAGTGATAGCATCATTTGCTTTCAAGATTCTCCCTATCTATTTGTGCAATTACCTTCTGGAAGCCTAAAGCACCAAAGAAAACACATAATGTTCCAGAAAACAAAGGTACCTTAAATTGATGATGGTACATGAATTTTTATAAGCATAAACCTATTATTACTGCAGAAGGAAATGTGAGCTGTCTTTCCCTAGAAATCTCCTATACTTACCTCCATTTCAAAAGTATTTTTCTGAGAAATGCCTCAATAAACCACATATTCCATAGCTTATGCGAGGCTAACTTGATGAATCCACAGCTCTTCTTTGTGTTGTGCCCAAGAGCATAGGTGAAACCTCTGCACTTCTTTCTTACTGTGAATTATATTCATTCATAATTTTACTCTTTGAACATTTGGCTGAAACCAAGAGGTTTCCCCAGTCTTGTACAAGAGCACAACAAGATTTTTTTAAAATTCTCATTTTAAATTTCTATTAACAGGGATCTGCTCTAAAGGTTTATAAATATTAGTGATTAATTTTGCAACAAGATGTTTACAGTAGATTTCATCAATTCCACCTATTCACAGAGATTTTTTCCCTCCTATCTCAAGTAATGAGATCTATACAGTTTCTAGAATGCTTGAAAATAACAGTCCTCACTGCAGTGGATAACCTCTTACTAGTGATAGCTGCAAACTTTATAACTAAGAGATTAAGGTGTACTCAGCTTCCAGGTTTCAGCTCAGTTAAATCACTGTAGAGGAACAGGGACATGTCTTGAATTTTCTTAACTTCAGATATTATTCAGATGTTCAAGCATCATCTACTGAATGTATTTTGTATCAGAAGCTAGTACAATATTGTACAGAAAGCTGAATCTACATTAAACTCTTGGAATAGATTCTAACTTGGAAAGTACCCATGTAAACAAACAAAAAAACCTAAGGAGAATTACCATCTGTACTACAAATCAGAGATTACACTAAAAATCTTAAGAATCACAATGAAGACTTCTTATTTAAGTGGCTGATTCTACTGTGCATACTGTGTGCTGACAGCTGAGTTTACAAGTCTCCAATAGCTTACTGGGAGACACGAACACCCAGAGTCAGACTTCCTCTTTCTGAATGTGTTGAAGAGAGAGATAAGCATACCCAGAGAGCATCCCTAAAGATGAAGTCAGCCATATTTACCAGAAAGAGGAAAATTGAGAAAAGAGGCAGTAAAGAATAGGTTACTTACATGATGAAATATCACTTAGTTTTTCACGCATGCTCTGTATTTTCACACTGCCATCCTCCAAGATTAACATACATTGTCCAGACAGTAAAATAAAAAATTTCCTCTACTTGCTGCACAACTACCACTTTTTTCGCTGCTTCTCTCCAGGAAAAAAGTATCACATTATGAAGTCAGGGAGAAGGATCATAAGATGAAATTTTTACTAAAGTAACCCTTTAGTTGTTGTATACAAAATTATTACGGTTCCATCATCTCTGTACAATTCCCTCTCCCATTCTTCCTAGGATACCTTTGATCCTTACATATTTTAGTGAATAAGTTAACACATGAATTATTTATCCCCTTAGTAATATATCAGATGTTACCTACATTGTTATAGAATTTTAGCTACTAGATTACCATACAATTAGAGTAATATAATAATTACAACTTGATGTTTTTAGCAGGGTTTTGTGCTTTTTCTGCTAGGAATTGTTCCAGAACTAGAGATAATTGGTTTTTGTTGAACTTGTGTGCACATTATTTCAACAGAAAATATTTTTTCATTTCTGAAGTATGCTCAACACTCCTTGATTTCCTTTTGCTTAAAAAAAGTAAATAAAATAAAGTGACAGGTATTTGGGTTTGAATTTTGAGATCTAGCTGACTGTCGTCAGACCACCTTAGATGTAAAAGTAGTTCTCTCCATTGAGAACTTAATTTGTCAACCCTAATGACTAAGGCAGTGCTGTGAACTAGCAATGAAATGTGGCACTTCTGGTAGAGTAATTTGCAAAAAGAGGACAAAACGAGTCTCATATTTCACTATGACAATATTTGCATTTGCAAACTTCAATTTGGTGGTGTTAAAATTCATGTTTGAATACCACAGGACTAAGAATAATTATATATTTACTTTGCTGAATGTAAGATTGCATTAGGCAATGAAATTCATGAAGCATTTATCCTGTTACTGACAATCAAACAGAAACATCTTAGGCAAAGTCTAGTTTTAAGCAAGTCTGGTATCAAAAGGAATTTTTCTATTCAACTTTCTCTTCCAGATTTTTTTTTAACTGGAAGGTGACACTGAAAAAAATATGTATTAAACAAAGACAAACAAAAATAACCCAGGGGAAAAGAAGGAAGAGATCTGTCTACATGTGTCTCAGACAGTGTAACTAAATGAAGGTGGGATTTCACTTTGGCAAAAGGAACCTGTTAGAGTAAGTTTGGATCTATCACTTCTTTATTAAATCGGGACTCAGAGTAGAAGAGCCAGCGGTTTGTTTTTATGAGATGGATATATTGATGAGGGTACACGCCCCTTTCTACTCAATATTTCTGGCCACACTGTATGTTTATTTTAATGTGTCAGTATTTTATTATTACCAGGAGCTGAAGAAAGCAGTAAGTCATTGTTTAATTTCACATCTTTGTAAACTGTCATACGAGCATGTTTTGCTTGTCAGAGGATAGTCTGATAGCATTCTTGTCCATTTTCTAGAGTAGACATTTTATAGTCAAAATTTCTGAACAGGATTTCAGGACATGCTACAGATAGTATAATAGAGGATGTCAATAGTACCTGTGTCAACAAAATTCAGCAGAATTTATGTTCCCAAGTACTTCACAGGGACAAGGAGAAAAAGATTTGCTTTTAGTTTTTCACTGTGAAACCCCGTCTCCCAGCCCCAACTAGTTAACAGCAAGGCAAGGAAGAATTTGTGCTGAGCCATCCTTGCTCCAGGCACGTTCCAGATTGTCCAAGCAATTCTCTTGCCCTAATCCTACTGCTCCTTCCCCTTCAATTCCCAAAGGTAAGTCAGACTAGGAGGGCAGACACTGAAATTCTCTCGCTTAAATGATGCTTTTAATTTTCGTTTAAGATATGCATAGTCAGGACTTAAGCAACAAAAGATCAGTTTAAAAAGTGAAACATCCAAAAAGCATTAAAGAGAACTGATTATTTACTTTTCAATACAGAGTATTAATCTTTCCTTTATCACATATACAACCGAATTCCTTAAAGCTTTTAGATTGTTTTTACTGATACTTTCTATCATGTTCTACTGAGAGACTATGCCAACTCAAGCTTCAAATAGGTGAGAAGGTATACAAAAAAGTAAACGTGACCATCCAAAGAATAAAATAGCAAAAATGAGGAGGCTTAAACCTCAAGACAGAGCAGGAAGTAGACTCTTCTCTTCCTGAAAAGAGAAACATGTATGGTTGCAAATTTCATATCTAATTTCCTTCAGAATTCTATTCAGCTGTTTGTTCAGTTCTGATATCACATCCAGCACAGGTGTGTAAAGTTAACGTAAAGTTAAAAAAAAAATCTTTTAAGACATTCTTCTATTTACAGGTTTATAGACTTGAAGATCATTGTCCAATAAGGTTGGGAAAAAAAAAAGTAAAGTAAACCTCCACAGAAAAAGGAGACTGGAAACATTCTTCTCAATAGGTCAGACAGTCCAAAAGCCTTTAGAGAAATCTTAGCTAGCGCACACTGACACTAACTTTGTAAGCTCACCTTCAGTTCATAAGGTTCTGAGCCCGAGTGATTGGAAGTCAGATCAAGTTTCCAAGTACACGCATAGAGGCATTTAAAAATAACAAAAGAAATCCATGGAGTTCAGTTAAGCTAGACACACACTTCGGTTCTTAGTATTCACTGTGAACAAGGGTTAAAGTTGTAACTCTGCAGCACTACGTGAAATCATTGGAGCATCCAGCCATTAACATTGCATCACCCCATGCATGCTGCCAGGATACAGAGCCTCTCATAAGTGTTACTTCATGTTATTAATATCGCTGTCACATGTGGTCATCCCATTCCTAAAACATTCCCTCTGGCAGTGATTCTACACAAGCAAAAAAGGGGATACTCCGTGGTAAAACCAGAACAGATGAACTGAGAAATGACATGTTGAAAGGAAACACAAAAAACGTGCATCCGAGGCAACGTACATCAGCCTGCCATGCAAGTCCCAAAGCATCAGTGGGGAAGAAACTTCAGAGAAGCTTACAAAGAGTTCCTGCTCAGTGGAAGGATTGGCAAGGGCAAAAATACACCTCCTATTTACACAAAGATTCCTTCCTTTTCCTATTGTATATATATTTATTTTCATATGTAATACGCACACACATAGCATACATCAAATATTAAGCAACCTTTTATTCTGCATTGAGAGTGCAAGATTTTTCTTGGAGATAACTTTTTATGAATTTTATGCTAGGAAACTGGACCTTCTAATTTCTTTCAATCATCACCTCCAAAAACAAGTTTAAAGGATTCAGTTTTAAATCTCAAATTTTTCACGCTGAAACCTATTCCTCAAGTCAGGACAGAAACAATGTATTTTATTCTTGTTGCCTTAGATTTCTTCTAGATGCTAAATTCCATGAAGTTTGCCTACTTGTAATTATCTTGCAAAAATCAAGTGTAAACTCAGAGCAGACCACGTAATGTGAAAAAAAGTGTCGTTTTTCACACTGATTTTGATTTTTTTAGTTACTACATTAGGGTATACATTTTCCAAATAATTATATTTGCATGTATTTGCAACATAACAAAACACAAAAAAGCAAATCAATCTTGTCTGTTTCTCTTTCTGCCTTCTAGCTTCTGAAATAATAGACTAAAACTCGGTATTAAGTAGTATGTGTAATATTTACATTTTCTTCCAGTTTCACCTTTTCAGTATGTATATGACTTGATCCATAATCAGTCATATTTCACAGAACTCACACTAGTTTTGAATTCTTCTGGTTTTGACACAACATGTCAAACTGCAACATCATTCCATAAAAAATAACATGTTACATCGTTAAATTTCGGCTTTTCCATTAGAAGCTCCAACAACTAACACAATAGGTCATAATGCAACTCTCTACTAGATGCAAATGCTTAAGGTAAATTGATGCTAGAAATATAAAACTTACCTAATCTTTGCAACTTTAGTTTTAAAGTATATTTTTCAAAAGACTGTGCTGGCAGCTTTGTAATCTAATATATTTTTCTAGCTTGGGAGCTAACATAGACATTTTTTTAATACATAGGAACTGTACAATTAAGTTGCAACAATATTTTTCAGCACAACTCTATAATATCTACTGCTAGCTGAAAATATTTTTCATTATGACACATGTACTGTATTGCCATAGAATGGCAAAATTTAGTTTACTTGAGCAAGCTTCATTAAAAAACAAAAAACAAACAAAAAAATCAATAAAATAACTACACAAGTACATCGTTACTAGTATAACAGTTGTTACCCTTTCCATACACCAAATTGCAGATACTGAAATCCAGCTCTGCTTTCCCTGAAGTAACATACTCTTTCAACTTGTCTGATGCAACCAAATTAATAAATCTTTTCAATTTATGTAACATACAAATTCTTGAAATTATATTTGAGATTATGAATGATCTCAAATCAAATCCCACTCTGATTTATGTTGGGTCTCATTCAAAGCCAATAATGTGCCACAAGTGCTGGACAACAGGTGTTTTCCCCCCACAATGAATCTTAAATTAGAGTTGAAAATTAAATAAGAGATTTGGGGTTAGAAACCTTTAGCAACAGATAGATAATTACACAGGAATAAGAAAGAAATACTCTCTCACACGAAAAGGTAATACTTTGCCAAAAGAGTCGATTCTCCACAGAAGAACAAAAGAATTATCCAAAAAAAACCTACCAACCAGAAACCTTAGAGGAGAGCACTAGGGATGAACACACCAGGTGTGGAACTGAGAGGAGAGAGTAAGGGGAGAGAGGCCAAATGTGAATGGTAAGTCTGGGGAAAATAAAAGTTAACTTGTGTCACCAGGGAAGAAGTTCTCTGCTCTTCCAAGAGGTGCAGGAGCCAGTTACTGATTGGTCTTTAAAAAGTTTTCCTGACGTCTCTTCAGAGCAGGATAACATCAACCAATCTCTTTTTACTTCTTCTAACCGCTAGGACTAGGAATATAATCAAGTTCAAACTTACATATCAGGGCTGAATGGCCATCAAATAGACAGAAAGAAGCAGCAGACTACCAGTAGACATATAATACACATTTGAAAACCTAACATTTCCCTTACTCATGTCATACTCATTTCTATTAGTCTTATGCAAAATTAAGCAGCTTACATCAACAAACGAAGGCTGAAGCAAACAAATAGTTAAAAATAGGACAACTCTAAAAACAGTTTTCTATAACCCCAGTGAATTTTGTAACCACTAGGACAAAGTCTTGAGTAGAGGAAACTTCTCTCATAAAAAAAAACAAACCAAAGCATCCCAAACAAAACCAGCAAAACAAAAAACTACACAGATGCACAAAAAGTCCACCACAAAAGCAAAAAAGCCCACAACATTCCACACACCAAGAATCAGGCTGCTCATCTCAGCAGAGATAAATATTTCTGTGTATTTGCAGAAGACCATTGGATAATTTTAATGATAGATGCCAACAGAACTGGGTGAATATTACAGGTCACAAACGTAATCTGAAGAGGAACTCCAAACCCTGAATCCTTTGTGGATCTGACGCATTATACTCCCAACAAGGTGAAAGTAGACTTCTTCCCCTAGACCTCACCCCCAACAGTGTACTGGAGTGTTTAACAATAAGCTTTGTAATTTTGATTGTTAAATTTGATGAAAGCCAGTAGAAGTCTTATAAGAGAAGTTTCAACATTGCCATTTACAAACACAATGACTTCACAAACAATGTAGACTATCACATTCATTTCAATTACATCTAAGATACCACTCAAGAGAACAGTAAATCTGAATCATTCTGAATTATTGTAGTACAAGTGGCAATAAAACAAGATAGATTCTGCAACTATGTTGTAAAAGGCTGCTATATTTTATATAATACTGCATGTCAAAGCTCTGAAGTGATTGTGTTGAATTTATCTATGCTTGAAAAAATTTAAGATATTTATATCTCATTATAAACTACACACAGTCTGGATATATCTGTGTCGCATAAAATTCAGTTTGTGACTTCTAGTAACAAACCGAGATTGACTAATGGTTTATCAGTGTCTGCAGCACTAGGTGAGATCATCTGAAAAACAAAGACTTTCTTTTCAAGTATATACTATGAACACAGTGCAGAGTATCAAGTTTTAATTAAAATAAACTTCATACATCTTGTCTTATGAATTTTTACAAGAAGGTACCTGCACCCTGAAAATAGTCTGACAAAATACTTCCAGAAATTCCATATTCTTTGCTCCATCTTGTCCCTTTCTCACCAGCTCCCCAGGGTTTCAGGTCAGAATCTTGCATAGGGAAAGAAGAGATGTCATCTCTCCCCTTCCTTAAGGATGAGCCAGGTAAGTCAGTCAGTATCCAATTTGTTGCTGTCCTACACATTGCAGTCTTCAATTCCCCGTGGTGTCTAGAAAGCCAAGTACTCATCCATCAACTTTATTACAAATTCTTAGAGTTGTAATCGGCACTAAGCGGCAATTTAAGTTATTTTTCTTCAACTACTTGGGGGGAAAAAAAGGTTTTCATTGTTTCTGGCTTTAATTGGAGCTATTTTTAATAAGACACAATTGCCAAATACCACCATTGGTAGAAATATTAGCCTGCGAACTACTCCCTCCCTGCTCATAAAGCCTGTATACAGAAACTGGTTTTCACTATCTAATATTAAGACCACTCATAAGTGATATGCCTTGAAAAGCTCTATTTCCATCTGATAGCTTCTCAAATATTTCACTACTCATTGAGCACTCAGAAGACTGAGACAGAACTGATTGTGCAAACATAAAAAATATATTTAAACTTCAATTTGCTATAGATGTTGCATTAATTTTCATAATAAAATTTAAAAATTTCACAGAACTAAAAGTCAATTGATTTAACATCAGCTATTAAGATGTGTTTAAGCCATGAGTCATTGCAAAAATAAATGTGTCTGAACCATACTCGTATTTCTTGACCTAACTTTTGGCTGCTGGGATAAAACTGAAAGCAATCAATTGTTTACTGTATCTTGTCTATTTGTGCACTCCACTGCAACATCAAGGATACAGGATCAAAATCTGGCCAACTAGAAATTCACCTAATCCAACATTTATTCAAAAATGTATTACAAGATAATTGAAATGCAGAAAGAGCAAATGTAAGCCAAACTATTGGCCAGAAGGTTTAAATCTTTCTCACATAAAAACCACTTCAAATTCTGCATAAAAACATCTTTCAGAAAAATAAGTTTACAGAACCTAAGTACTTGCAGAATACTGCTGCTCAGCACAGAGCTTTACAGTGCTCTAAGACTGTCTACGTGGTGTCAAGATTCAGGGCTGAAAAAGAGAAATAGCTTGATGCAATACATCTTTGTCTTAAAATTGTGTCATACTGCAACTTTTTTAGGAGCTCCACAAAGCATAGTTTAGAGGTCACATAAGGTTTCCCAAGGTATCACAGAGTAAGCAAAGTCTTCTGTTTTTCTTGTGCAAAACGTGAGTGATTTAGTTGATTATGCATGTGGCCAAGAGTTAGCTATGTGACATTTCACAAAGATAGGCAGTGATCTTCGTTTATTCTTTTGGACTACATACCGCACAAGTACTGCAATGGGTTACACAAGAAGTTTGCAGCAGCCCTGAAAAGCTGTTCTGGATTTTGATTTAATAGTAAGGGATATATTTCAATAGCTAGTTGTATACCACTTAGAATGGAAGTCACTTCTCTTTTTATAAATATAGATCTACAGCAACTAGTTGGAGAAAGACCTGGTGGGCAAATATTTCCATTTTTAATCTACCCCGGAGCAAGGTATAAAACTCCCTATTCTCCCCTAGTAAGAGATTTGACCTAGCCTTCTAACAAATCAGTCAGATGCAACACAGAGAGAACATGACATTGTGAGACTGGCATACAAGCTGCATTTAATAACCCATATTGCCATGAAGTTCACTGGGCTGTTGCTAGCCACTTCAGATTATTTTGACAAATCTGGATAAAATTCAAATAAATTCATAGCTCCCTCTCCTTTACTGTAAGGTAAAACTTGTTTATTCCATATATAATTCCAGTGCCAGTAATCAACAATAGGCAATGTGTATTCTAGCCAAAAAGTTACTACCACAAAGAGATACTGGTCTCCTGAAACCACGTTAAGAGTGGGAAAAAATATTGCCAGTTGTTTTTATAGTATTTCCAGTTCTTAAAGAGCATGCCTGAAGGCTCTGTCAGGATAAACACTTAAACAAATATTCTGCCTGCTCTATTACTACTTAACAGCAGAAAAAAATAATTTACTATAATAGGTGGTTAACTGTATCTCTGAATTTTATTTTCCTGATGAAGTACAAGACTTACTATTGCAATAAATACCATTGACTTGGGAGTGGAAAAAAAATGCTTGTCAAAATATCAGGTTGTAGTTGGCAAGAAAACATTTCTCTCAACCTTACTAATGTTGCATATGGCAGCCACAAGAGTTAGTCTTGTATGAGCACTGCTGCAAACAATGACAGCATAAAGGGCTTCAGCACAAATAAAGTTGCCTGTGCATATCCACTGGCAAATCAAACTTTGCTTTCAGGAATAAGTAACCCTGAACTTGCTTATTAGTTTAGCAATATAGTCTGTTTAATTTAAAGTAATAGATCTAACACCCAGATAACAAAACTGTTATGATTCTCTAACTCTTTTCACAGTTCCCTTCTTTCTGTTAGAACACCATGAAATCTTAGATGTTCCATAAACTTTTCTATCTGCAAGCTCACTTTACAATTTTCTTCTTGCCTGCTTCCACAATACCTTGTGCTTAGGCTTGCTTTGGGTGATCTCACTGACACTGCTGTAATGCCATCCTCCTCCAGATCTCCATCCCATGGGGACAGCACAGAAATCATCACCTCATAAAACTAATAAATCAGAAGTAAAATCTCTATTTAAAAATATCAATGTCCTTCAAAAGAAACTAGAAGTACTAAAATGATCTTTTTTAATAAGAATTTTTTGAAAAGAAACGTTCTGAGTGGAAGATAATTACTAATGTCTTGGCAGCAAGCATTTCATTGTAGAGCTGACAGAATTGAAGTTAGTGTTACAAACAAACATCTCATCTAAGCTAAGATATTGATATCACATATTCAGTTGTCTGTTTTTTTTTTAAAAAACAAAACACAAAATGAGCGTGTGAGTGCACACAAATGCACATGATCCCTTCTGCATAAGCACCAATCCCACCACCATCCCGACTACTTGATCACAGTAACCAGACCTCCCTTGGCCAACAAAAATAACTGTTTCTCAAAGTATCTATCCACATGACTCTGCATGTGCAAATATTTCTATGGCATTCAGCAATACTGATACAGTTATTTTGCAATGTCTGGATTCATTTTTGGAAAATTGCCTTGGTAAAGCACTATCTTGCAGAACTGCATCTAACCAGGATTACCTTGGGAAAAAGATAACGTACAGAAGTACTCAGTATAATAAGTTTACATACCCATCACAGCGTTTATATGAAAGTGCAAATAGAGTAGAAACTACATGAAAACCTGGAAGGAGAAGTAATTTAAGAATAGTACACATGACTTATTTCAAAGCTTCCTTTAAAGAAATTATTTATATTCCAGCAAGACAACACAGGGCCACCAAGAGACGGTGAAAATGAAGTTGCCTTTCCTCTATTGGCTCAAAAGGGAAGAAAAGAGTAACTTTCTCCCCTTGTCATTGTACACATTCCTTTTATTCCTATCACTTCTGTTTGACACAAGAATTTCCATCAGTATAAGAACAAACTGTAGAAATGTATTCACTATTACACAGCCATTTAAGTGTCCAAAGACACTTAAACACCCAGGCTGTTACAAATGATTTATTTGTAGAAATAATTTTGCAAGGTCCTAAATATCAGGGTTTCAAACCAAGACCAAGAATGTCATGTCACTTGCAAGTGTACTTGCTGCTCTAAATCTGTCAGATACCAACAAGACATATTAGTATGCCAGAACAGCAATAAGCTTATAGGATCTTAAGAACTTCTAAACCTTATCTCTGTCTATACCGGCTTCCAGAGCATATAAAACAGGTTTTGATTCCCAAATTAACACCATCTATTTTTTTGGGTGAATTCGTGTAGCCAAGTTAGATACTAAAATCCTCAGCTGGATTTTTTTTTTTTTTTCAAGTTTCAAGCATCAATTTTGTAGCCTTACTTACCAAAAGCAAACGTTCAAGTATGCCTGTTAGCTCAATTCTGTATAGGTTGTCTGAATTGCATATATCTGGTAGTAGAGATGCCCACATCATCGACAAATAGCACTATCAAAGACCACCTATGTGTTTCCAAATTAACTTGCAATCTAAGAATTACTCCAACATAGAATACTCAGAGTAAAGCAAACATTTGCTGAGGAACATTAACTGAGTCAATATAAAAGGACTTTCTAGAGAATTGCTTATAGAGTAACAAAAGTGTAATCCAAAAGCACCGTTGCATAAAAACTTAACTCAGTAAGTTCTTAATAAACTTGAATCGGGCAAGTTATTTGTCACTGTGCACTTAATGGTCCTCAAGATTCTGGAATAGTTTAACAGTAGCAATACAAAAGATTTCATCTAGCTAGGAATAACTGTTGCAAAGTCAAACCGCTATTGGTGTGAGATGTTTCACTGGTGCAACCAGAGAGGGGGCTCAGTTTTCAAACAAGGAGCAGAGCTTGCATGGTAGTTCAGCTCCATCAAGCTGAGCACTGATTCTATTGAACTCTTGCAACTCCAAAGAATTTCAGGTGTTCTGGAATCATGTTAATTTGGTGACCAACAAAGCCATCTGACAACACAGGTATGATATTTTACATCAGTATGAAAATTTTCCTAAAGCGTATTCTCAGTTCTCTTACCTCCCCTGTCCTTTCACTGCACAAAGCAGACTCTTGGCACTGAAACGATACTCTTGTAACTGGTATTAGGACTCACTCACAGACATACTACTTCAGAACATTTAAGTACATTATGCCCAAATTAAACCAGGAAAATAAATAGTCCCTGACAAAGTGAGTTTACTGGACTATTTTCTCCAGCTAAACCAACACAAACTCTGCTGACATATTGAGAATGCAGTAAATCAGAAGAAGCCTGGACTATCAGTTCAATTAATACTAGCCTCCTGTGTTCAACGTTTCTACAAGGAGAAACGGGTTCCTGCATCTTTTTCTTCATGTGCACAGATAAATATAATCACAATAATCTTAATTATATTTTTGACAAATGAGTAAATTCAGGTGCTCATTGCCTTTTAGAGAGTCAGAAATCTGAACAAGGATTCGTAGAATTGAATTCAATACTTAATCTGTACGTTATCTTCCACGCAAAACAATTATGAATAAACTAGGGAATATCTGGAGAAATTCAAGTGGCATGGGCGTGCATATACTAAGCATCCTTCAGTTAAACAGTACACTACGACTGTTCTAACCTTTGTTATTTCTCTTCCTTCAGCACCTCAATGGTAAAATACATTGTATGATTGCATATTGTCTAGACATATTACTATGGCTTAATACATTTTCCGTTAGTTTGGCTTGAGCTTCAGATCTAAAGGGAATCAGAGAAATAGAGCAAGGGTGTTACAAGAAGAAAAGTGCTACAAAAGAGACAGGTGGTAGAGATGCACTTGTCTTTCAAAATATTGTTTCTAGGAGTAACTTTTTTCTGATAAGTGTGCCAACCTCCATAGAGTCACCGTGACATTTTGTAATGTTTAATAAGACTGTATCTCAAGTTCCACCGCTTTTTGCTACTATTCTGGTTGAGACGCCATGCTGCAATCACAACAGCACTATTAGTTAAGAATTAATTGGAACTACAAACAGCGACTTCCTTCTTGGCACTGGAAGTTCCAGCTGAATATAGAAGTATACGGTTTAAATTGCATGCCCTACCAGTTGATTTGTCTTACCTGAAGTACTTGCTCCGTGATCACATATAACCCCCAACATTAGTGCTCAGAGATTTCCTCTCTCATCTCACTGCAGGAATACACTGTGCTGCCATTGCTCTAGTCCAGTGCTTTTTGCTGTTCACCTCCTCTTCTAGATACAACGTCAAAAGAGATAAGAGGACCATGCGACCAGACAGCTCCTCCAGCTCTATAGGTTGCTGTTATTCTTCTTCCCTTAAGTTTGTTGTTGGTTTGCGGGCTTTCTAAGTTTAAATAGTTAGGTCAGTATTCAAGACAGTTCTGGTAAGACAGAAGGTGTCTCCATAAAGAGGAATAAACCCTCCCAAGTTCTGATCTAATGCCGCTAGTGCATATGCCATTCTCTCCTGTTCTCTTTCCCAGACTGAAGGGACATGTCACCACCACTTAGGAGTTAGAGTAGGCCATGCTGAGGAGGCAGACATTTCATATTCCTCTTCCAATTCTGCAGCTATAACAGAGAGAAGCATTGCTAAAATTATGACAGAATATCAAAGACACCCCTTCTCCAAGGGGGGCAGGCACAGGAAGAAACACCCATAGCACTGACTATCTTAGGGAAAGGGGAAAAAAAGGTCTTTCGTATAGTCAGAGATTGCCACATATTTAGACCATCTTCCCCAATATGGATCACCAGACAATCCTCAGGCATGTTCCCCACATGCCTCTCATATCACCAATCTTTGTTTTCCAGTCTTATTGAAAAATGTAGTTTCAGCTCCTTAGTGCCCTGCCTTTTCCTCACAAGCTTCAAACAGCAGGGGAAAAGTGAGGAAGTCTGACACAAAGACAAAGTTCAGTTCAGTAGTCTGCTGTTATAAACCTTTCCCTTTACATCTGTTTTGTAAAACAGAGCAATATAACACCTCATAAAATATTTCTGAGAAATTATTATTAATGCACATTTTCTAACAATTAATATTTACAAAGGTTAGGATCAGCAAGCAAAATAGCATAGCTCTGCTCCAACACCATGTAAAATATGCACATATTAAGCAACTGTGTGTGGAAATAAACATCTATTAAATTAGTGTTTGTACCTGTTTAAATAAGGATAAAAGCCTGTTTTCCACTCCATTGCTCACATAGTTCTGTGTGTGGCCAAGAGGGAGTGCTGGTCTTTACAATTCAAGTCTAAATATCATGAACAAGCTATAGATTGCATACTAGTAGGCAGTATAATCTATGAAACAGCCTGTGGTGGAAAAACTATGCTGAGTTGCCTCACTTCAGCGAAAGGTAACCTCAGGTTAAGGTCACTTGCAAAGCTTTGTAAACAGCTTCATATACAAAGACTGCCTGTGGGTTTAAAATGAAACAAACAACAACAAACAACCAAATCATACTAACTAGTATAAGTTCTGTGTAGCATATCTACTAAAAATAAGTATTTTCCCTTTATCAAATCCCACAGGCTAAATCCTGACTTCAGGTTAGGACTGGTTGCATTTATTACTTCCAAAAGTGGCAGTAGTTGCAGGGTAGTGTGTATTAGGCTGAACATGGAGCAAGTTCTGCTGCCAAAGGAAACAGGGAAGAAAAAACAAACAACAACAAAAACCCCACCCCTCCACATTTCTTTCTTTATTTTCTACAGGCTCTGAAATTTCCTCTTCTTTCTTCTATGCCTTCTCTTTGTTCGATCTCTGGGACTGTGAACCAATCTTAAGAAGATTCAAATGCATAGATATTTTTTTCTTTTTAATCATGCTTTGCCTCAGTTACTAAGCAGCAATTCAAACTTCTACAAAGAAAAAATGTTGCAGCAAAACATTTTTCAGTTCTATCCCACAAAAAAAAAAGAAAATCCATGCATCTTTCACTAAGATTTTAAAATGCTCTTACATTAATTACATTACTATCCTTTCCAATAAAACACTGTTCATTTTTTAGGGAAAAAATGCTTTAAAGAAGCATGAAAACAAGAAAACAAAAACATGATCACAAGAAGCATTTCCACTGGCTGTGAAAGACACTCCAAAATGATCTGTCTCGTCATGAAATTAAATCTCTTTGAAATTCATGAAGTCAGACACTATCAGCCCAATCCTGCAATTCTGACTCAGGCAAAACGGGCACTGACATCAGTGAAAGCTTTGCCTTTACGAAAAAGTGAGAACTGATTTCAGGACTAGAACCTAATTGTGTTTCATTTCATTTCTATCTTATTTCACAAGCAAAAAAACGACCAATAAAATAATAATTATATTTCAGTCTATAATAAAAACCGTACATCCACAGAACACCAAACAAGCATGGTATGAATTGCAGTGGAAGTTTATTGTGGCCTTTATTTAAACTTTCCGTTAGATGTCAGGACAGTGCAGAAACCAACGTATTTTCTTTATGAGTGTTGGCTTCTCTCAAAGTGATTTATGAGAACAGATCTACTAGAAGTGCTGTAGGGAAAACACCAACAAGCTAAAGAGACTAAAAAAAATTAGGCAAGAACAAAGCATAAAACAAAGCAGTATAGGAATATTCAAGTATTTAACATTTTCTGGGGATCTTGCAAACCCAGGAGAAGTCATCCCATTTACACTCAGGGAAAGGAAAAAAAAATGTAGACTAGGTAATGTAGCAAAAGGAGTTTCTTCCAGAACTCAGCTAATATTTGGGATTAAAGACCTTCAGCTGTCTCTTGCTTTTCAAGAGTTCCAATCATGCACCTGAGTCTAGCACCTAAGCCAGATTACTTTAAAATCAATAACTCTAAAGAGATGCAATAACATGCTCTATGATACTTTGGAAGACCTTACTGTTAAAAGCAAGATTTTGCAGAACAGTTGTGTCAAAAATAGGCATCAATTGTTTTGTTTGTAAAACTTTTTCTGAAAAAAGTTTCTGAAAGATATTTATCTTCACAAAACTGCCGGAAGTTTTAGTTTCTATCTTAAAACTATTGAATCCTCTCAATTTTCATTTACCAAAGCCCCTCTCTTGTTAAGAGCAAATAATATGAAAATTTCAATGTTACAGTTGAGAAGCAGACAAGGTTCAAATTTAGAATTACAAAACCCCCAAAACTGAGACTTCTCATTACCTGATCAGGAAAAGCTACATCTGCAGTTCATGGAATCATAGAATATCTGAAGTTGGAAGGGACCTATAAGGATCATAGAGTCCACCTCCCTGCTCCTCACAGTTGGTCATATTTAGGTAGTAACCTAACCAATCACAGTCCAAAACCTAAAGAAAAATTTCTCTTGCAATTAAATGGACATTTAGGTTATATCCACAGAGTTGCAGACATCAACTCCAAGGAACCATTCTACCTCAGAGTTAAATACATGGGTACACATCAGATAGTTGACATCCTCCTACACTGTACATTCAGCGTCTGGTTCATTTAGTTGACTGGGTCCGTGGAGCGAGTCACACACAAAACCTGCAGAGCCTGACAAACTTTATTGCCACATAGAAACTCTGATTGGTTTTCCCTAATAGAAAAAGGTGCCAAGTTATTCTTCTACCTCAAACACTACTCAGACAGGAACTTTCACAGATATTCTGCCATGTTGCTTTTCAATATTTGTTTTGCTATTATTGAATCATATTGGCAAATATCTGAAGACAGAAAATTCACATTCTTAGCTTCTTAATTGAATTGTTCACGGATCAGTATAATGCGTGATAATATAGAGATACTTAAAGAACTCAGTGACTAAGTTCAAGAATGACTGCAGCTGTATTTCAGAACTCCTAGTCTGAAGGCACTCACAATATTTGCCTCAGGTTTTGCGTAAAGTTTGGGTTCAATGGCAATCCCATAGTAACGGAATTACAAGTATTGAAAAAGCCATTTGTATCACAAATCAACTTCCAAGGAGGGTAGAGAGTTGCGAGTAGAAAATCCGACACACACACCCCTGCCCCAAAAGTCTCACCACATTTACGCCTTAGAAACCAAAAGTGACAAACCTGTCAGAACCCAAAGCACAAATACATTTTTCTATAATCATATTTCTAAACTTAGGCTTCATTTACTGCCTTGATTTAGACTACCATAAAGTTATTGGAATTCTGGATAGCATCTATAACACATTTAAACATGAATATTTATTTTCTTGTAACCTGTCTGTGGTAAGTTCATTACCCACTAATATTACGTTCCAGTAAAAAAAGCTGTGTGAATGTTCAGAGATAGACAATATTCCCAGGGATGCCTTGTAATGTATGTCAGTTTTATTATCGCTAACATTTCTACTGGAAAAGTAGAGAAAAATAACTGAGACTGATAGAGGGAAAACTTCTAATGGGTATTTCAGTGTATATCTGATATTCGTGGACAGCCGAGTTTGAAGTTTCAGCTTAGATGTGCATGCTGTTATGGTGCATATACACACTTAAAAGCCTGTAGTCCTCAACACAAGTTTATGATCATTTGCAAATAATTTTAATCACTCTATCCCTCTGCTGTCCTGTGGAGTGATACTGCTCAACTAGAAGAGCCTCTATTGCACAAAAGCACACAGATGTGGTCCCACAGTTTGTTTTACTACATGTCCTGCTATGACAGTTCTACCTTCAAAAAAACCAGCTTCATGTGGAAGAATTACAGGTACACGTCCTCAGGACTCAAGTTCAACAACATAATTATCTTAGATACCCTATACCCAAAGCCAGTTTTCCAGCGGGATTCCCTAAAAGAAAACAATACAAAAGAAAGAAAAAAAGTTTAAGTGCAATGAATAAAGTTTAAATGTTATCAAGTAACTGTTTGCTAGAGAAGTTTGTTTCGAAAGATGTTCATTGTAACAGAAAATTCCATGAATTTAAAGAATGTGCTCACTTGTTAACTTCAAAAAAATTATATATATTTGAATTATCTCTTGGAGGCAGTTCTCTTCTTTAGACAGGCTTCTAAGTAAATATTTCAGTCCTTAGTACTGTTTGATTTTTTTTTTTATTTCTTAGATGTATCTGTTTACACCATGTATTTTTCAGTATCTGCTGGAGGAGAAGGGCTTAAGAAGAACCTGATATTTTCAGCCATTATTTGATCACATAGATGTGAATTACATTAAGATTTAGTACATGAAGATACCAAATAGTGATTTTAAAAAGTTTTAGTGAATATCTTAGAGTTGAACTCAACCTTCTGTGTATTACAAGGTAAACTGAGGCAGTTTACATCTTGAGAGACAGCTTCCACTTTTGTGTTTCATAGCTCAGATAGCCTATAAAAAGGACACTATCCTAGATAACTCCACAATA
Source organism: Steatornis caripensis (assembly GCA_013398225.1). Taxonomy (NCBI): domain Eukaryota; kingdom Metazoa; phylum Chordata; class Aves; order Caprimulgiformes; family Steatornithidae; genus Steatornis; species Steatornis caripensis. The sequence continues at coordinate 23,894 of VZSC01019425.1, forward strand.
TACTGTAGAGCAGAGCCAGGTTAAACAAGAGGAGAATAAACCAGAAAATCCTCTTTTAATTGGTACAAGTCAAAGTTGTTACTGGGCAGCTAGAACCTTTAATAAAATGCTTTTCTACGCAACTCACAGAAATACTTCCACAATTGTGCACCTTCCAGCACCTGTTCTGCCAAGGAATACCTAACAGGCATTTGTTTGCTACATTGTTTGCCAAGGGAAGTGGTGGAGTCTCCATCCTTGCAGATATTTAAAAGACGCCTGGATATGGTCCTAGGCAATCTTCTCTACATGACCGTGCTTGAGCAGGGGTGGGCAGACCTGACAACTTCCAGAGGTCCTTTCTGGGATTCTAACATTCAACAATAAATTTTAAATATGATTAAATACCACTCCAGTATCTGGATTTGGGGTTATTTTCCGTATTACAATAAACCATTGGGAATAAACTTCCTAGTATTATGGGCCTGATGTGTACAGTTTTCCCATAAGTTGTTTTACATACATATTTATGTCTACACAATGACAAATGATCCTAAGTCTTTAAAGAACATACCTCAAAATGTGAGCAAAGAAATCTGTCATGTGAAATCAAAGAAACCAATGTTAGACAAAAAGATCTTATCGAAGTATTTTGATGTGTTTTCCTGAAGAAAAGAACACCCTTCTGCTCTCAAAAAACCCCCAAACCCACACCTCAATTACATTTACCTTTGATATAAAAGTTGCTCCTTTAAGCCATTACTATACTACTACTGGAAGCATACATATGTGTTCATACGCAGTTATATTTCTATTCTTCTTCTCTGGATTTTAGACACGACCCAGATAGACTTGTTGGAGTTTCAACCCCTCCACAGGTACAGCTATTCAGGTTTTGTCTGGCAGACGATCCATTCCATCTGCGCTAAAACACAACACAACTGTATCTGTGTGACCAACATGTGACTATTAATTCTTGAAGCAGTGGTCAACCAGCTTCCATTTTTCATGTTTAGCCCAATAAAAGATTGTCTTTGTGTATCATGTTAACAAGTGCAAAGAGATTTCTTCTTATGGGAAGCATAAACACAGAAAATGAACAGACATTGTTACAAACCAGCCCAGTACTTCAGGGCATGGTCATTAAAGCATTACAAGTAGATCCACTTCTGATAATGCTGAAGCCTCTGAATTATTTTCATAATAATACACAGCCCTGGGAATTAGGTTTCCAGCTGAGAATTTGCTTAATTTCTGTTACAGTCTTAGAACTGGAAACTGCGGTAACCCCTGCAGCAGGTGAAGATCTGCCAGTGTTGGTCCTTTCGCAAGTCTGAAATCATTTGCCTGCTCGTGGGAAGCTGTGACTTCACCCACGTGAACCTCTACAAAGGTTCTGCTTCTGTTCAGACAGCGTAGATGCAGTTTAGCCGACACACTTAACCAGGCATCTTGCTGAACACATTGGAGAAATCTCTTCAGATGACACCCTATCCTTTTAAAGGGATTTTACAAATTCATAGCACATTAACAGCTTTCCCTGTAAGATACTACTTGGAAATTGGCAGTTAGGCAACACAATGTCAGTGATCTCAAGTGCGACACCATACGTCAGAACTCTGTTAGAATTAGCAATAACAGATAAACGCTTACAATCTCCAACATGCACAAGCTCCTGAGCACGCAGCAAGTCAGTACACATGAATTTTTCAGGCTTCGAAGAAGGCTCTCCAAAGCCTTGGTGAAATATTGTATTAAAAACCATTTATACCCTCCTGGAGGGAAAAACAAAAAGTTAGAGTGAAGGCGTTTAGCAGTTTCCTTCATTTTCCTCCCTCTACCCTCAGCTGAAAATTCAATGTAATTTTATTGGAAATCCTCTTCATAGCTCTCATAAGCCATTAAAAATTGAAGCATTGTTTCCTCTTTGGGCAAGGACACTCTGTGAAACTGGTAGATTTATTGATACAGTGACAAGTTTTATTTGGGAGAGGGTAATATCAAAGAAAAGAAGTCGTCATTCCATCAAAGAGAAGCTTTCCTAGATTAATTAAATAAATAAAGCACATTCAGCAGTTTTCAGTTGCTGTTTAAACTTTCCTTTACATTTTTCCTATCATCTACCAGTTGCTAGGTAGAGGTATGTGGGGCATCAGCATACATTTATGCAAAGTTGATTCATGTCATTTTCTCCTGAAGTTTTAATTAGAAACACGTAAAAATACTTTCAAGTTTCCTAAACATGCTGTTTTCATGTTTAATGAATAAAAAATTATATATATGTATGTGTATTCAACAGATCAGAAAGTTGAAAATTGTCATTATTTCTTTAGACTATGTTTTCCACTGGAGAAAAATCAACACCTTTGGTGACAAAAACTATGGGAAAAGCAAGTTGTTTTCCTGGTCAGTTCACTTTAGCAAATGCAGGGATGTTTGCTTTATGCCTGTTTAGTGTCCTCAGTAGTTTGGTGCAAGAACAACACAGCATAAATTAATTTTCATAAAGTAAGAGAAGCAAAAATATCTGAAAAATAATCTGGCACTGAAGGCTAAACAGTGTCCTACAGAGTCCTTTAAGTATTTTTTCATTTCACAGGCTGCTTTGGAAAGCAATTTTCAGGCTTTATCTGGATTCACTTCATTTCAAGTAAAGTTTTTTTGGTATCTGTTGTTTTTATGAATTGGTGAGGAGGTCTAGTCAAGATTGCCCTGGCGGAACAGCCCTGTCTTACAGCTAGTCAGCTAAAGGAAATAGTACAAGCTTTTCCATAAACAAATAGAGCTGACGCACAACAGGTGGTTTCTTTCACTGTCTGAAAAGTGAGTGATCTCATGTAAGGTGTTTCAACTGCTACGGGTCATAAATTAAAGTGGACTTTGACAAGTTGCCATTAGATTCATCCAACAGCCTTCACTTATGCAAAGTAGGCACCCGTAAGTATCTAGGCATGCATGAAAATTAAAAAACATTTTTCTGAAGTAATAAGCCAAAACCTTTAAGAAAGAGCATCATGAAACAAGGTTCATGCTGGTTATACTGAATTTAAGGGTTTTTTTTTTTTTTCAAAACACACAGCTTGATATTACCTTCCAGCAATTTTAAATACAATCATTTAAATAAAACATAACAGTAAAAGCATAACTGCCACGGTAAGTCTAAACACATTTCTAAAGCCTTCCACCTCTCTCTGCACCCACTACAGCATTACAACAAAAATACTTTGCCTGATGTTTTAATAATGAAATAAAAATAATCCTAGTTGAAGTCTGGATTCTTGATGGACATTCCTCAGATATTTAGAGCACAGAAAATGTTTGTATCTTATTTTTAAGTATTTTTGAGATATTCACACACTTTAGTAACATCAGAGTTTACTCTAGTCACTGCTAATCTCTTTGAGATATTGAAATAGATCATAAAACGAGTAAATAATTTACTAATGCCTGAGGAATCAAAGAATTGAGATTCTTTCAAGAATCCAGTATGAATTAGTTAGGATTTGGTTTACACGTATCTTGCATTACCACTTTTTTATGAATGCAGCACATAGCTTTTTTTTTTATTTGTGCAAGCAGACACCCTAAACTCTTTCAACGTATTTCTATTACTATTGTTGCTGAATGTTGTTCAAACTATGTGGAGGTAGCAGTTGCCTCTTTTCTAAATGTGCTTTGCTGACTTATCTGCTGACAAAGAGGTCTTGAAAGCTTCAATAGCTCAGCTATTCCAAAAAGCTTTTGTTGAATGAGATTTTTTTGCCAAGAGGTTTCTATGCAGCAAAAATATTTTGGTCCTTCCTCTAGCAGAAGCATCTTGACATTCATGAGAAATGAGTAATATTTCCAGGAGGTCAGGTCTACTTGGAAGCCCTATATATTACTATTGTCTCACAGATTAAATTTCTTCTTTGCATCCATCATTGGGGTTGAACTCAACAAGCTGGATGGATCCCACATCTATATTCAGTCATTCAGTTATGCCAAGAAGATGATAAGAAAGGAAAGAATTTTTAATCCCATTTTAGACTTTGGAAAGAAAAAATGAAATAGCAATACTATATAACAGATTTTGAAAACAGCCATACACATGTTCCAGATTAGAAACCGTTACTATTTCCAAAGGATTTGGAGACACTTCAGTTCTTCTGAGAAATAAAAAGCAACTCCTTTGCTGACTTTCGCATTTAATTCTATTTCCCTAAAAGTGGTATAGAGCAGTGCCACAGAGACAAGAACAGAATTGTTGACAGCATCAGTTTCAGTCTGTATTCTATCCCTACCGAGGCCCAGGAAATACACAGCAGCTTGATCTACTTTTTGCCATTACTGTATTCCTGTTCCCTTGGTAATAGGCCACATATTACTAGACAACCTAATTGGTGAACTGACACGCTGCATTTGTAATACAAGGCTATTTACATTTGTATTGCAGTTTCTCATCCAACTTCTTTTATTCCAAGGAACAGGTTACAAAAATACACTATAGGATTACTTACTAGCTAGCAACTGTTTGAGCTCTGCACATTTACCTCTCCAGATCGAAAGTATGAATCACTCTTCAACGTAATTTCTGCGTATAGACCACAGCTCCCTATCACCAATTATGAATGGATTTGAACTTGATCCATCAGGGTCTCATATGTTCCAAGATCTTACACACAGTAGAACTACAAGCATATTTCTCATTTTTCTCTCTCATCTCCTCGGATGACATACAGGACTATTTCTTTTGAAAAGTGTATTTTGATGACATTTTCAGCAAGAAGCACCCTTACTGAAGATGAAGAATAGAAATACCACCTATATATAATTGAAGCTGTGATGATAAATTGATCTCGTTCTTTCAGTACCTTTAGAATTGTGTGGGGTTCAAACTGAAACTGGTATGAAAAAACATACTAACAGCACATCCCGATTTCCCCATGCTTTTTATTATTTCAGTTGAATCTGAACCTTCATGTCTGTATCTGTGAATTATATAGACTTGCTTCACGTTCTGCCTCTCGTCAGAAAAATAACCTAAAGTGCAAAAGCATACCAGGAACACCATTCAGAGCTTGATACTCCAGATAAGATTGCAGTTAGTACATAAACAGAACCAAGAGATCGTCCAATGAAACAAGCTCCTTAAATCAGCAAAATCGTGTCACACCCCTCTGCCCCTGCAATATGTATAGCAGCTGTTCTACCACCATTTTGTTGGCAGCCTCCTATTCTTTGTTGCAGTTTCTATAAACTACAGATGCCTTTTATTTCCTGTGCCCCAGCCAAGGCAATCAGGATGAGAGAGAAGCAATCTTCCATCCCTTGTCTCTTCTGAAAAGGCAAGACGTAATTTGGTGAACATATGCAATGATAAACTGCAGAACATCCTGTCTGTTTTCCTCTTCCTGTTTCCTACTCCTACAAGTTAGCACTCCCAACAATGCATCCCAGTCACCTGAAGATACAAGTTATTCCAGACTCACAGAGGTGAGCCATAAACCAACCAATACAGGCTGGTGAACAGTGCTGCAGACCACACCAGCGAGCAGTGAATGGACTCAACTACCCTAGATAAATACCATCACCAAGGTGGTATTTAAATAGGCACACTTTAAATTTTTGTCTGAGACCAAGCTGAACACATAAGATATATATTAAATCTTCTCTAGTCTGTAAAAGCAAAAAAACTACTCTAGCTTGACAAGCAAATAGCTCATGAAGATTATTAAAGAAAGAAATCTGATTAAGAGAAATGATCAAGCATTAAGAAGTCTCTCCCTGAGAATTACCCTGGGGTTATATAGATAGTCTTCTCACAGACAGAGGAAGAAGTCAAGGGACAAAACACACCTTTTCTTTTTCCTTCAGAGGATTTTAACATCCCAGACAAGGAACAACTAAATACAGCTTCATCAGAGTCAGCAGTTATGACTTCTTAAGTAACATCACCCTCTGTTCCAAAATGAAGTTGAGGTGTGCGGGCATGCAAAATGTGTCAAAGAATGAGCAGAAGATGTAGAATATGCAAGACAAGAAAATAATGTTTTGCATACCAAAAATTCAGAAGTGGTATGTGTTTACCAGCTTGAGATCACACACACAAGTTAGTTTTCTTACTGATGTAAATCCTATGTTCTATAATCACACCTATATTAGCAAAGATGCCAAACTTGTTTGAGGTTTTGGGGGTTTTGGTTGGTTGTTTTTGGGTGTTTTGGTTTTTTGGGGGTTTTTTTGTTTGTTTTGTTTTTTGTTTTTTTCCAGGGGGCGGGAGTGGTATTTGGTTTTGATTGTTGGTGTGGTTTGTTTTGAGGTTTTCTTGGGGAGGCAGGTTGGTTTGTCTGTTACTTAAAACCTCACAGTAAACTCCATTTGCAGTAAAATACATTCCCTTCCCAAACATACTTCCTAAACAGAAACAATAATTATTTTTCCCCTTTATCTGCAAAGAAGAGGCTGATAATCACAAGAGAGATTTCCATGCTTTCGGAATACATCTGTGAAGGCCACTCAAAAGTATATGTAAGGTATACAAACAGATTTCCCATTCCTCAGACATCTCAGTCAAAGCTTGCATTTATAATTTCCAAACTCCAATAAGGCTGAGTGAGTGGAAGACTGGGAATAAGGGTCCTACTCCTTTTCCCCAGCAGCTATCCTCTTAAAGTGGTTACATTAGTAAGTCCCCAACTTGATTTTATCTATTAACGTAAAACCTTCATGAAAGCAATGTAGTTCTTCACCTTAGAAAAATATTTGAAATTAAAATCTCAATTCCACTGTGATTTTATTCTATTTAATGAGTTTACTACCTGTGAAGGAACGCACTTCTGCCAATTTTCCACGCAGTGTCCGCTGTTTTCTCAAAATTCTTTATCTAAGTTAGTTCAATTGCCTACTTTGTTAATAAATGAAATAAAGTCTTAAGTTCCACATTAGGTTTCTATCTGTATCTGATGTAAATTTCATGTTATGTCAAACTGAACATGCAGCCAAGAATGTTAATTTTAATACATGAAATACATACTTTACTGAAAGGGAACATATTTTTATGGGTCACTGTCATTTTCTACTTCTGAGGAATCCTTGAATTAATGTTGCAATTACGTCAAAAAGGACTTCTAAATTCTAAAACTGTCTCCACTCGATATCACATAACAGAGAAAATGGAAAATAAATACTTGAAACTAAGTTATAAATATGCACAGTCATTAATTCAAGATGAGTCACTTTTTTTAAATCCTATTTCAGACAAAACTTAATGCTATGTTGTATTTCAGCATATGCTGTATGTGTATTTGTACACGTGCATTGAAGTCACAAATACACATATCTGATTCAGGCGATGTAACTTAATAAAACAGAAAAGAAACAAGACAATATCTACAGCTAGGTAGTATAGGCTGTCTGACACATCCCTCCTTCGCCTACACTTTGACTACAATCGAGAGCAGGGTAGTCACGCCAGCCTCCTGCTGTTAAGTGTCTGGAGGTCGCTCTAAGCTCCTGCAGTTGAAGTGTCTAGGAGCATGGAGTTCACATTTTCTGTAATTGGATCCACTCAGGAACAAAACAATGGCTATACTGGATCAGAAAAGAGGTAGTGAAGATAAGCCAAAGTGAAAGCAAATTTTTTATTCACTTAAATAATCCTAAGAGTCAATTCAATGAGATTCAGTTATTTCTAGATGCTTTAAAGGTGAGATGCATCACACGCACGATCAGCACACACACGTAGGAAATACTGACTGCCGAAAAGGGACTTCTAAACCAAATCGCTATATATAAATAAACAATAATATTATCTATTTCACATAACAATGAATAGTAGTCTGGAAATGAGACTAGTATCTGAGGCAAAAGCCTTTGGTTACAGCGCATTTGGAGGGGAAAACCAGTTTAACATTTTACATGTACAAGTTCTAGAAGCAGCAGTTAACTTTTAAATATGTGCTTTTTAAGACAAACGAAAAAGAAAAATTGGCATCTAATTATCTTGTTTGTTAATGACCTAATCTGTAACCCATAAAACTCCTATCAGAAAGAATACTTATGACATCACATCTTAAAGAATGAAGGGAGATATATTTAATAAGAGCTACTTTGTAGTCAATATCTGATAGAACCATTGCTGAAAAAAACTTCTTCAATGTAACACTAATATATTCGGTCTTAAAGAAAAGGAATTCCGGCTTCAGAAACACATAGGTCCTCACTGCAAGACCCAATAGTAACGTGCTAAATGCACAAGTACAAGAGTTTTCCTCTGCCCTTCCCCTTAAAAGATTACAATGAAGTGCATATCTGACTGAGCCTAAGATTATTTATTGGTTATGGATACTTGGAAACAGCGTTACATGGATATCAGAATCACAGATCAGGTTGGGATGATAAACTGCACAGCTCTATCAAGACACCTATCGACTTCAAATTATATCCAGATATACAGTTTCTTACTAGTATATCCTTTCTTACTAGTAGATATGAGGACTTTGAATTCAGTAAGTACATGTAAACGATCACTTGGGCACTGAATTGAACTTCAAATCCACATTTCGTATTAACTGCTTTAAAACACATGCTCAACCAACTTAAAACATTAACTATTTGATAGAATCATTTAAGGTTGGAAAAGATGTGAAGATCATTGAGTCCCAATGTAAACCTAACACTACCAAGTCCACCACTAAAGCACAACCCTAAGAGCCATTTCTACACATCTTCTAAATACCTCCAGGGATAGTGACTCAACCACTTCCCTGAGCAGCCTGTTCCAATGCTTGACAACCCTCTTGGTGAAGAAATTTTTCCTAATATCCAAGCTAAACCTCCCCTGGCACAACTTGAGGTGATTTCCTCTCATCCTATCACCTTTACTTGGAAGAAGAGACCAATACCCACCTTGTTACAGCCTCCTTTCACATAGTTGTAGAGGGCCATAAGGTCTCCCCTCAGTCTCCTTTTCTCCAGGCTAAACAACTCCAGTTTCCTTAGCCACTCCTCATGAGAGCTGTGCTCTAGACCCTTCACCAACTTCATCACACTTTGGACGCGCTCCAGCACCTCAATACCTTTTTTGTAGAGAAGGGCCAAAAACCAAACACAGTATTTGAGCTGCAGCCTCACCAGTGCCAAGAACAGGGGGATGATCTCTGTCCTAGTCCTGCTGGTGACACTATCTAGTATGATCTTGTATTTAATATTCTCAAAACAATGTCCTATATGCGTTTCTATTTAGAGCACACATGCTGAAAGAACTGCCCCACAGACTGCATGTGCCAGTCCAAGAGGAGTGAGCCCCAGAAGGTGGACAGACTTGTTCTATAACACAAGTGAAAGAAGTCACCTGGATCAGCAGGTGAATCCCAGTTGTTTCCACTTTCTAATATTAAAAAATTCTTCATGCAAAAAGTCCGTTACACAGCTTTAACATTATTGGAAGCTTAAGCTCTCAAGACTTGTATGACGTTTTCAAATTATATCCCTTGAAGATATAACTGCATGATGCACTTACCATTTCCTCCTTCCCAGAAGGATGAGGCTAGGAAAAAACTCATTAAAAGAGCCATCAAATAGTTGCATCAGGTGAATCAACAAAGCAGAAGAAACTGTATAGAACTACATCTCTCAAAGCTTTCCTAGACTCCTTCACATATAAAGCAATTTGCCACACACAAATACAAGCAGGATAGCAGGTAGAAAGAGAGTAGCACAACTTCTAAAACATCCAGTGGTCATTACTGAAACAATCTTCTCCCACTATCAAACTACTGTTAGACAGAAATGCGTATGTGTATATAAAATATATATATGTATACACAGCTCACTGTTTTAGTTGCACAGCTAAATTTCAGACACATTATGTTCTTGCACTCTGGTACCATTTCCCTGTTTGTTCACATCAGTTCAGTGAGCAGTGCTGCTTGAACCTATGCTTACTTCAACTTCCCTATTATTTATATTCAGGTTGGAAATTGAGTCATCTAAACAGTCTCCATTTAGAGTAAAACTAGAAAGAAAAGCAGTACCAAACAACTCCTAGAAATTATTTCAAAATATAGGCACAAAACCAACACTAACTTAGGAAATGCTGTACTAACACCAACCAACAGTCGTATTGCAAGCCCTTTTCAATACATACTTCCTCTCAACATGTCTGTACGTCAGTGATAAACAGCACTAGCTGTAAATGCTTAGAGAGCGCTAGATTAGAGAAAAACCAAAGGCTATCAGTTTGTTTCAGAAAAAAAAAAAACAACCCCCAAACCAGAGAATTAAACACAATACTTTTTGAAGATGCGAGTTACAGATACTGCAAATGTGAAATAAGGAATAAGACAGTAAAAGCTGAAGTTAGGCAGTAGATTGATCTGAGAATTAATACAACAAAACAAGCAAGCAGCGAAATAATACCAGTGTGGGAAGTCCAATAATCACCTGTGCCTTTTTCATACTAGTAGTCAGCTAAATCTTGTTAGCACAGCCTCACCTCCCCTTAGTACTGCCTCTTTGCCTCTGCACAATAAACTCCATGCTGAAAACTGAAATAGAAATAAAAAACTACAGGAAAACAGATACTTTCTGCAAAGTCTTTACACTCAAGAAATACATAACTGCAGCTAGAAAACAGCTGAACCAGTCCCGCTAGCGTCCAAGAGCGGAACATGATTTTTCAAGATTTCAAGGCATACCTAGAATTTGTCAGAGCAGCACACTACAAAGAAACCGCAAGCCATCAACCGTATTAACCTTCCCTACCTTAAAAATCATTACTACATGTAATGGGTCTCTGTACATAAAAAATACTCATAGCACAAAACTGAAGCATACAAAGAAAGTTACCTCATCCTAAGGCAACTTCAAAGAACCATATTCCCAAGGAACAAATCGCAGCCCAGCAACAGGAAATATTTCATTAAAAAATGTGAAAAGAATAATTTTAACAAAACCCATTCATTAATTACATTTCTGGGTAGCTGTACCTCTTCAGCAGGTTAGTGCATCAGAAAAGCATATCTGATCTGTTCTTCCTGATGTAAAAAAAAAGAGCAGAAGCTGGGTCCAGGTTTTTTAGTTACCTTGTAAAGACCTTAATTTAATTCACCTGCTGAATGCCTGATTCTGCCTGTAATTGCACTAACCTCCGTCTGGAGTGTGAATTAGAGCAGAGCGGTGGGGGCTGTGTTTGGCACAAAATAATTGGGAGACACTTTGCCCCCTGAGAAGTAGGGGTTTTTGCAATTTTTATTATCACAAGTATTTCTCAAAACTCTTCATTTATAGGAGACAAATAAGGTTTTGCTTTAGAACATTTATGAATTTTAAACATATTTTTTATAAACATCTTAGATTTTGTTTATACTTTGACATGATTTTTACTAAAGTTTAAAAAAGTAGCATCCATCATCACTAGGTTGTGCTTGTGTACGGTGCCTGTATGAACATCATATCAGCATTCAAAATAGAAGAATAATGTACATAAACATATATTTTTGTACTACACTTTTCTGCATTAATAAATATGCATTCGTAGTTAAAAAAAAAAAATCGATTCAATCAGGCATATCAAGTTGTTCGATACTTCTACTCTGAAAACTAGGCACGAATCTATACCATTGAAGCTGACATGAGAGGAATAAGCCAATGGGGAATATATTCTCTGAGAGTTGCCATCACTAGCATATTTTTTTAAATCATCAAAGCATGGATATGGGCACAATGAGCTGTACATGGCATTGCTGAGTCTTCACAGCCTGGCCTTTTGTAAGATCAAAGTTGATGTAAAGCACTACCATGTGAGAACAGAAGTTTTTCATACTCACTTTCCAATGCACTTTCAGAGACTTTTCATTTTCCTAGAAAATTACAGGTTTCCAGCAACACGTATAGCAGGATGCCCTGGAGCTGTGAGAGTGGGCTGACCCTGGAGGGAAGGTGAGCTAGGGGCCAAGGGGACAACGAGTGCAAGCCATGGGGGGCAGTAATGGGGGGGCAGTCCCACAGCACCCAAACAGAATCGGCACAGTTACATGTTAGTAACAGGGTCCATCGACAGCACCAGACATGGCAAGGGCTGAACAAGGAGATCCATCAAGGGGCCGCAGGAGATGGGCCAAAGAGGGGTCTGAAGGAAAGGCTACAGCACGGCCCCAGCAGGAGCAGTGAGAGACACGACTGGAGACTGGCACAGCTACAATGTAGCTCAGGCTGGGACTAAAGGCTCAGTCTTGAGCTTAAATGCAGCTCCTGGGCATGAGTTGTTTTGCATTGAGGAGGTGCTGATTCGTTTGAGATCTCAGTAAGAAAGGCACCGGCACTTAAAGCTGGTTAAGAAATTTGTTAAATAAGAGATAAAAATAATGGAAAAACTAATAGCAATCTTGTCTCTCCTGATGCTGAGTGTGGCTGGAGGCGCCAGATGAGGCTGTGTCAGGGTCATTAACTGACAATAATGTACTTAGGATCCTGACACGAGTGTACGCGATCACTACAGTACATTCCAGAGTGTGATGAAGTTATTGATAAATTGTTTTAACTTAAAAGCCATTGAATCCAGTAGAGTTCCTGAGCTCTGAAGAACATAAATGAAGGACCAAGATAAGCAAGACATCTAAAATAAAATCTAACAAGATGGTCCAAAACCTATGAACCAGGATATTTTTGTTTATGTTCACAGAATCACAGAATGGTAGGGGTCAGAAGGGACCTCTGGAGATCATCCAGTCCAACAAGCAAGTTTGCCTAGAGCGGGTTGCACAGGAACACATCCAGGCAGGTTTTAAACATCTCCAGAGAAGGAGAGTCCACAGCCTCCCTGGGCAGCCTGTTCCAGTGCTCTGTCACCCTCACAGTAAAGAAGCTCCTCCTCATGTTCAGGTGGAACTTCCTGTGTTCCAGTTTGTGCCTGTTGCCCCTTGTCCTGTCGCTGGGCACTGCTGGAAAGAGTCTGGCCCTCATCCTCTTGACACCCACCCTTTAGATATTTATAAGATATTTGGTTCCAAATGAATACTGTATATGTCCAGCATAATGGAAAATTTATTTTTTAAGGAAAGTACTAGGACCACCCTATGAAGTCCTGAACTGACCTTAGGCAGAATATTGCATTTTATTCTCATAATTTAGTTTTGGGAAAAAGAAATTCAAACTGGAAAGATAGGTGAGAAAAACTAGTCAGGACTGCAAGAGCTTGGTTCATTTGGTAAGTCCATTTCCCGAGGTAAACACAAAGGAAGGAAAAGAATAATACTGTCCAAAAAGCCACAAACACAAAACCCAAAAAGTCAAAGAGAAAACTGTATGTGAATTTAAACTTGGCAGGAATAAACCAGGGTTGGAAATCAGAAAAAAGTTTCTAATCATCAAAGCAGTGACATACTACCCCTCTAGGAGCAGCAGCAGAAAAAGGCTTAGATATTTCTCTAATGTAACTCACATTTGTCAAACTGTAGACGGCTTTTCATGGTGCGATTACCCAAAATAGCTGTGGACTAAACCTAAAGTTTCAGAAGTCAATTCCAAACCTATGTTCAGCTTCACAGCACACACAGAAATACCACTGCACTGAAGAAACAAAGGATCTCATTAAGCAGAGGAATTAACACTATGAAAGCAGGTGTATATCCTGTTCCCTTCCCACCACCTTGTCAGCATAACTAATGAGGCGAAGGTAGAGCACTGCGATAGCGTGTTTATTGGCGTTGCTGAATTATTTCAAGCTAGCTTGAGTATCTATAGATTACTACACTGAGTCAGGTAGTGTCATAAGTAATATCAAACACTTCTTTCAGTATATTGCCGCTCGGACCATTCTGACAGCAGACTTCATAGGGCAGTCCTCAACAGCAGTTTTGTATTCACAGGCAAGCCTACTGAAGGCACTGTGTTTGAAAATAGTTCTAAAGTGGAAGCTAGGAAAAGCATAAGGTGAAAATAAGACAAAATAACCATAGCCATGATTAATCGTTGATATTTGAATGCCATGTTACTTTTCTAGTTTCTAATGCATTGATCACATTGAGCAATTGATTGTAAAATTAATATATAACAATAATTATGATAATGATTTCCACCAGTAAACTATGCCACAATAAGAATATGCTGAAATCAATGCTAAAAGGAAAGTTCCTAAATGTAGAACACCTAGGTTGTAATGGAAATTTCCAATCTTTTGCTAATACAACTGCAATCTTTTATCTTTAAGATCTGGTGCTAATTCTGGTGAAGTTGCTTGCTGTTACATACAAGATTTTGAACTATCAAGCACAACTGACTTCAATGATTTAAATCCTTCTCCCTGACAACTGTGGATTCAGATCAAGAGCAACTGTTGCCTTTTTATAGAAACTAGAATTTTAAGGTCCGGTTGACTTCAGCAAAAAGATCCCCTGCAAATTATTGAAGTCATACGGGAATTCAAAGAGTCATTGACAGTTTACATAGCTCATAATCTTCTTACTAGATTTATGTCCTTTCTCTGTCCTTTTGCTAGATGTAGCATGTACTGTCAGTACAAACGTTGGAGCTATCATAGACCATAATGCAAGGAGAGAACAGTTAGTGGGAGATTTTCCACTTTGGCCTACGTCTTTAGGATTCACTCCCTCCCTAAATTCATACCTGTATTTGTTAGCTTTCAGAACATGCTGCAAAACCTGTATATGCTCTAAGATGAATAAGAAAACCAGTGTAAAATATGGCAGGATGAAAAAATTTGGGCTCCCAGGTTTGATTTCTTCTATTTCACATACACCTGCTGTCACTATGACTTTGCTGCTTCTGTTTGCAGGCACTGAGAAGTGCTTATTTGAAAGACTGGTTTTTTTAGTCTTAACATAAAATACTCCAATAGAAATAAAGGTAGTCCAACACCAGCAGATTTTGAAAATGTCTTATCTAAAACTCTGCCTGTAAGCACAAGCATCAGTACAGCCTAAAATATAAAACACTGAGGCGTCCTTGTAATAGACCTTATTACAAGACCCACACATTTTCACCTCTATCATTGAAACGATCTCAACCCACATGATGTTTTACACATGCAAGCAATCATATTTTGAGCATCAAAATCCATGGGAGCTAATTTATACAAGCACAACTTTCTTCTCAAAGTTAATTTTTATAAGCAAAATTATCCCATGGGCAAATAAAAAAATAACACTCAAAAAATGGAAGAAACTTAAAGTTTCACACTGGGAAAATGACAGGCTACTCTGGGTATTTAAGCATTGTTCTGCTGTGATTACAAGGAGCAATTAAATAACAAATGTGGAGCACTCACTACCTAGCAGGAACTGTCTCCCTTGAGGCTTGAGCCAGCAAAGCGTTCACAGAGCCGCTGACTCCAGCAGAACAGCTCACTTGCTTTGAGCTAAACAGAGTTTAACGAGTTGAAGCCTTGATTAATAAATGGAGCTAATAAAAAAGTATGAAATTAGTTTGAAAATCTTTCTGCTTTTGATTGGACTCTGCACACAACAGTTTACGGGCATTTCTGCCCCTTTTTTAGACCACTGTTTGTTCTGTTATTTTTTGTAAAACATAAAGAAAATATTAACTTCCCATTGACTCTCATTAACTAAAAGAAATTCTGTTTGTAGGCACGTAAAGAAAAGAGCAGATTTTGCTCCAAGGCAGTCAGAACCCTACAGTGAATATAAAAGTATCAGCTACACCTCAGCACTTCTTTTCAGTGATGACTGCTTACAGAGTACAAATCTACACTGCATATCCTTGTTTAGTTGTCTTCATATAAAGTGAATACATGAGCACACATTCTGTTAACATAACAACTAATAGTTAATAATAATGTTATATTTAGTTGTTAGACAATTTCAGGGCAGTATTTTTATCTATATACTGGTTATTTACAAGACTTTGGAGCTTTTCAGTGAAGTTTCCAATCTCTCTTCTCTATCTCTCTGAATTAATATATTTTCCAAATTCTGCTGTATATACACTTGATATGTACATGTGATATGTTATTACTCTGAAATATACCACTTTTATTAACATTGGAGGAGCTCTAGGACTGATAGTAAAATATAGACCATCTGCATTTTAATTTCTGCTACTACTACAACCCCCCTTTCCCCAAGATTAGCTTCTCATATAGTTTAGCATAGATCTAAAGAACATGATGGATAGAACATCAGTTGCCACTGGAACTGGGGAACTCCATCTGAATTAAGAGAATTAAGGCTTAAGATAGAAGGTACTTGAGAAGAAAAATTATCTGAAGAAAAAAGCATGCATTCTGTTGGTCATATCTGTTTGTTAAAAGAATGATAATTTAATTAACTGTGAAGTAGAAACAATTTCTCTGTATGCATTCAGAAATTAAATGCAACAGCCAACAGTTAAGCAAGCTAGGCTAAAAACTCTATCTATTTTAGTTAACCCAAGACTTGCTTTTGAGGTAACGCATTTCGAAGAATGTTGTGTTACAGCCTTGTGGTGAGCACCTGTATTTCTTATGGGGAAAACTGGCAGATGCTCTTGTACAGACTCCTCACTTTATTTTCAGAGACTGAAATACATTGCTAAGCCTTTTGTTGCTTATTGAGGTACACTGAACAACTACTTTTTTCTTTTTAGTGACTTTACTCCTATACAGTAAAGTTGGCCTTTCTATTTTAGGATTGTGTTTATCAAAAAACATCTATTTGTAGTTTTCTGTTTAGTAATAGGTCAAAGCCTCTGAGGTTACACACTTGAATGAATTACATCCTGGGGAATCCTGTGTACTGAGAAAGCCAGAGTAATTAACATAATCAAACATGTCTCAGTGAAACTAGGATCTAAAACAACAGTGATGTCATATTGCATCACAACATCATCTTAAAATGCTGGAATGTTCAAATGGGCAATACAAGTGTGGTAAAGATTATGTACATGAGATCTTTATTCCTTACGATTATGATATATGCAGTTTTCATCTCTGTCATCTTGGAAGCCAATCTAATATTTGTGAGGTCAATTTATCGCTTTTCTAAGAAAGTAAGTAACTTTAACTTTGTAGCTGAATATATCACGACAAAATACTGTGCATTCATAGATTCACATGTTTTAACACTGGAGCGATTGTTGATTTGAACTTCTGAACCTCGAGGCTCATCAAAATTTACCCAGCGGCTTCTGGACCAAACCCAGAACATTCAGCTGACCTAGATTTAAAGGCTTTAAATGGTGATCAGTTCTACTCCCTTCTTAGTTGTTTCACAAAGTAGGATTTTTTTTTTATTATTCTGAATTCATCTTCTATCAAGTTCCAGTCTTGCTAATTGCTACTTATTTAAAAAATTGCCTTTACTTCACAATCTTTTTTCCATCATGAAGGTGTCTAAAAGTATTTCTAAACCCTTCCTTTTTTACAAGCTAAACTGCTTTAATCTTATCATAGAAAAATATTCCAAACTATAATGTTCTTGCAGGTCTTTTCAAAAACCTTTCAAATATGTCAGCAGCCTTCTTACAGAACGATTATTTAAACTTATGGAACCATAACATGTTCCAGGATTGGGCACACTGCAATTATAATAACAACTTCTCATGACTATCACTATGATCAGTTTGTCTTAATATTCCACAAGGACTCTGTCACATCAAAAATTACATTCAGTAATCCTTCAATCCATATCTGCACATTGGCTTGTCTATATGAATGCTGTTGAGTAGTTGCATCATCTTGCATTCAGTTGTATAAATTCTGCGTTACTAAAGTGAGCTACTCTATAAAATTGACCTATGTGTATCTCTTGCTGAGCGCAAATACACAAAGTTTTTCAAGTATCCCCTTTTTGGGGACAAAAAAAGAAAGTTACCTACTGTTATGATCCACATCAGGACCATGTCCTTCCAGTACCTTAAAGCATTTTTGACTCCCAGGCTGCTCTTGGTAAACATCTCTCAAGCTCTTAAATAGAATCATAGAATCACAGAATGGTTTGGGCTGGAAGGGACCTTAAAGATCATCTAGTTCCAACCCTGCTGCCATGGGCAGGGACACCTTCCACTAGACCAGGTTGCTCAAAGCCCCAACCAATCTGGCCTTGAACACTTCCGGGGAGAGGGCATCCACAGCTTCTCTGGGCAACCCATTCCAACCAACGCCTGCTGGCTATGAGGAGAATTAAAGATTGACATTAACATATTTTGGTGAAAAATTTTAATTTCAACATACTAGTGTTTTCCATTTGTAAAGAATATGTTTCAATTAACCTCCAATACTACTGAAAGTAAATTGTACAGCTCAGCTTTGTAGACATATAGTATACACATACCAGCTGTCAAGTTTTGAATGAAGAGCAGTATTTTATGATGTTATCCAGGTATATGAGGCATATATAAATGAAAAACGTTAATATTTGAGACAGATTCATATAACGGTGACACTTTTAATGGACGTTCAAACAAGTCTCACTTTTGAATTTACTGTATCTACCAAAAGTATCGAGAGATGCCATAAAGATCTTCTAAAGATTGAACATAGCCATGTGCTAAGCTCTGTATAATACCAGGTAAGTCTACCAGCAGTGATATGAAAAGAATAAAAAGATGGTAATTAAAACAATAGTGAATTAAAACAGTGAAAACAATTAGGGAATATTGTATCAAAGTTTGTGATTAAAAACTAAGCGTGCTTCTATGCTTCTAATCTAATTGATGTCAACAGTATGTGCTCGAGTGCTTTGTTGAACTGGAATTTTTCATAAATCAAGGTGACTTGTTTGAATCCACTCAGAGAGCATATTTTAATTCCAACACTACCCACATGAAAATTTTCAAAAGCTTGAAAACAACATTCATGTTTAGCAGAACAAAACGATGCAACAGCAAAGTTGCTACTTAAAACACAGACAAATGTATGCTTTTCCCACAGGGATTTCAAACTCTGCATATCTAAAGTACAGCAAATATTTATAATTAATAGAACTGTTCCTATCGCAGACTGGAGAGTTCATGCTGGAAGTTTTAACTAATAGCACTACAAGAAAAATGTGCTTGCCTCAAAGCAAATAAGTGGAATGTTAGACCAAGTCACTGTTAAAGTGCGTAACACGAAAAGATAAACAGCTCCTGGAGAAGCAGCCTCACTAAATACTTATTTTAAGGGGAAAGATAAGAATCAACTGTTCTGAATATACAAAGGAAATACTCCACACTGATTCTGTAGAGCACCTGCACTGACAGACTGTCCTTGAGCAAATAGAGAGATTCTCTAGTTTCTTTGCTACTGTGTTTTCAGTTAAGGGTTTAAACAGGTTATTTTCATCATCATTGTTGCCACCCAGGACGAAGGGGAGAACAAGAACAAAAGGATCAACTTTTTGCAAGGTGGACCTAGAAACTGAATAGAAAGCCCCCGAATTTATGTAACTACAGATAAAAAAAGTTCAGGGAACCGCGGAAATAAGTTAGTGATATTCTAATACATTCTTCAGCAATACAATTGATAGACATCAACAAAGAAATCCAAACTGGTTTTAAAATGTGTCATAGGCATTAGTAATTAGTGATACCTGCTGGAACAACCTTGAAGAAGAGTTAAAAAAAGCATAAGGATATGGCAAAGATGGGGAAAGTAGATTAAGGACTGAGGTGAAAGCTACATGTAGGATATTTTTGAAACAAAAAAGACAATATACCGGGAAGTCAACAAGTGATTGCCTCTAAAGACTTCTAATGAAATACCCTATTTCTAACACACATCCTATCCTTGGATACAAGGAATGGGGTTGGACCAGATGATCTCTAGAGGTCCATTCCAACCCCTACCATTCTGTGATTCTGTGATTCTGTGAATACATAAAATCCCCATTTCTTATTTCTTTCCTGCATCTCCTCTATTCAATGATCTTTTAATCTTTTTTTCTATTCTGTATGAAAAGTTGTTCTACACTTCACGGTCTTTCCGTCTTTCTTTTTCTGTAATGAGTTTATAACGCTTCCCTCAAATTTCAGTTTCTTTTACTGTATTTCATGTGCCTAATCTTGCTGAACCTTTGCCTTTTTCCACATCTGCTTCCTTCTTCAGCGCTTCAGCTTTCTATAGCTTTTTAATAGTTTACATGAGACTCTGGCCTGAGACAATCATGTGGGCTGCGCAACAACTGAAGCAGCACAAGCAGTGGGGCTGCTGTCTAACACAAATTAGTGGCTGTAGGAAAACCAAACCAGCAGATTATACTGAGGCAAACACTCGGAGGGGGATATGCCCAGCCAGATACATTTCACATATGTAGAGATCTGTCCCCAAATTTCTCCCAGATTTCTCCTTCCATTGGCTCTCCCAGACGTGATGTAGGTGTTCCAAGGCCATTGCTTTTTAGGCTTACAGAGAGTATCCCTACTCTACAGTCTCAGACATATTTTCCTCCTCTATCCCTCTCCAGGAACAGCACTTCCTCCCATATCTTTCGTTTTACTGCATGCACAAACCATATAGATTCCCACAAGAATTTCTCAGATAATATTTCTGAGTATCCTTACTGTTTTCTAACGTGAGCAGCTCCTTGCTTGCATGCAATGTTGTTAGGTTTCTCTAACAATAACTGTAATCACCTCACTGTCCTACTGTCACCTGTACTTGTAAACTCACTCTCAGTTCCTCCCTCTTCTCATGAATAACTTTCCCATTTTCTTTGCCTTGTTCCTTCCCATCATCCCTTCCAGTCTCCTCCCCACCCAAACTTTCAAACTCTTTGGATTTCTCTATTAGTCCGCTTTATGGCACTATATCACGTCTCTTTTCTGAAATGTGGAATACAACAGGATGTACTTTTTTCTGTGTCCATCAGCACGATACTTTCAGAGAAGAGCCTGAAACGCAGAGGTAGGTGGGTTTCTCCCCCCACCGTCACCCCCCTTTTCTAAAGAAAAAGCATACCACCAGCCCTACAGGCAAAGCAGAATACCCCACACACCTCTTTGCCCAAACCTTTGCGAGACCCAAGGTTCAGTGAATTGGCCCCAGCTCTTGAACGACAGC
The DNA here is from genome assembly GCA_013398225.1 of Steatornis caripensis. Classification (NCBI taxonomy): domain Eukaryota; kingdom Metazoa; phylum Chordata; class Aves; order Caprimulgiformes; family Steatornithidae; genus Steatornis; species Steatornis caripensis. The sequence goes on from VZSC01019425.1 coordinate 44,850, forward strand.
TGTCCTGTCCCGGCGTCACCCTCACCTCCCCCCTTCCCGCAGGAGGGAATGCTCTCCGGCAGGGCTTTCTCTGAGCGCAAACAGGAACCGCCAGCCCCAGCCCGCGGTGGGGCCATCTGCCCTTCCAGGGGCAGCCCCTCCAGGGAGCCCCCTCGCCGCCGCCATCC
>VZSC01019425.1:46481-93704 GCA_013398225.1 Steatornis caripensis
ATTAGGTACCTCCGCGCGGCTGTCTCGGGATTTTATCTGTGGGAAGCCGCGGTGCTGCTCAGGTGAGTTGTTTTCTTTGTGGAAGCCAAGGTCCCCCCGCCGGTTTTCTCGGGCGCCCGAAACGCCTGGGACTCGCGGAAAGAGCGGCCGCGGTCGCTGCCGTTCCCCGCCGCTAACGCCCGGCTGCGGCGGGCAGGCAGTCTCTGGGCGCGGAAACTAAACGCGCGGGGTCCGTGCTTCGCGAACGACTTCATAACATTGCATTGCCTCGACTTCTGATTTCGCCTTTTGCGAGCTGAAGGCTGTGCATTTCCTTTGCCTGCTCACAGTTAGGGTTCCCCTATTTGGTCTGTGAATTTCATCACTGTTTATAGCAGGAAATGTAACGTTACTGATCTTGAAAATTCTTCAGGTGCAAACTGTCTGCACGTAAAAGTTACAGAAGATCATCTGAGTTGGGAATATATAGACTTATTTATTACTACCAGTTCTTTTCAGTAAAAGGAAAACCATGAATTGTGATAGCACAGAGAAGTCTTGTATAGAAACAGGAAAAATGTTAGCTGAGTGAACAGAGGATATGATCTACAGAATTTCCATCCAGAGGGAAAGCGTTTGCTGTACCGCTGGCAGTCTAGGCTTTGTACCACAAAAGATAGCAACATATCCATAAATTATGACCTGAGTAGAAGACTGAGGTTCATACAGCATTTTCTACTTTCAGCCCAGAACACTTTTTCTAGCTAACGTAATGTTATGATATTAATGCAAGCATTCTTTTAATACATAGCTCTGGAAGCGTGGTGATAGCAGGCTGAAGTAAACTTGAATCCTCTTTTTAAAGGTGAGAGGAAAACTTAAAAAGAAAAATTTGACATGTAAAGAAGCAGACTTCAATGTCATTATGCTGACACAGAGTTAGCCATGCTTTTTATCAGCAAACATTCTAGCTCTGCATCAGGATGAAGAGACTATGGCACATAGCATCACAATGCCAGACTATTTCAAGAATCACATTGTTCCTTGACAAAGATCAAAAAGGAAACTTAAGTTTGAAATGTCATTCTCCAGAGAGAGTTTGGGGATTATACAGTAAGGGATTTATAACCACAAAGTTAAAACAGCAGCGTGTAGTGCCCCACAGTGATGGCACGCTTCACAGGTGCTCACAGGTTCATGGCAAAGTCTTTCCTTTTTCGAAGTTAAAGGACCTCTTTTGTATCAATGTATGTAATGTAAATAGTTGCTATTGTGATTTTTACTCCAATTGTGCCAAAAGAAAGAGATTTTAAGAAACTGGGTCACATCGTATGGGATTAATTGACACTAGGAGGAAAGAGTAAATGCATGTATATTGCAGTTTAAATTTTCCAGTTGCATTAAGCATTTAATGTTCAGAGTAGATGACCAAACCACTCTGTAGTGTAGGCAATACAAGCACTACCGTGCTAGTATTGTTCTGTTTCAATGTACTTATAGAACTTATTTTTCCTCTGCATATTATTTAAATGTCATCCTACTGTTGAATGATTTATCCCTTATTTTAATGATAGAAAAACACATTATGTTCCAAGGGGACAAAAAAGTGAAAAAGTTTTGGAAAGCATACAGGTATTTTGCATCATATAATTCTAGACTACCATCTAATTGTTTCAAAATGTATATAAGAATCTTATTTTGCATAAATTCAAATTATTCTGTCCAAGTACCTGTTGTATTGCAGTAGCCTTCTGCTCTTAAATTATCATTTTATCACAACGAACATGGTTACTGTGCAGAGGTCTATATAGTCTGAGAAAGACTCCAGAAACCTGCTCAGAATATATGTATATATTTGATATACATATCTCAATATATCAGTATCTATATCTCAATATAAAGACTGCTGGTGACTTTAGCAATAATACCTGAGAAACCTGCGTCACTTCAAGACACACGGGAGTCCTCTCCATGCTTCAAAATGGAAAAAGTGTTAAAAAAAAAAAAAGGTTAAAATATTAAAACCTGTAAAATACCCAAGCTTCCTCGAGCTATTAACTCTAGTTCTTTTCCAACATCAGCCTTGCAAAATGATTTACATTAGAGCAAAGGAAGAGTAGGATGCTGCTTCCTCTCTCTGTAAGACACACAAACTCCAGCCTTAGCACCTGTGTGACACCCAGCACTCTCAATGAGAAGACGGATGCGCCATGCATTTCTAGGAACAACCAAAACTTAAGTGTTTCACTTGCTGAAACGTTATGAAAAAAATAACATATCTTCTCTTTCATCATGCAACATTAAAACTTTTTTGTTCTTCATTAACAAGCACTCAAGGCTATGTAAGGAACCTAACAGGAAGAACCTTCAATTCTTGTCCAAAATCCCTGAGGCTGTTTAAAGTGATTGTTTAAATTATATGTTTCTGAAGACAGACATTTCATTTTATTTTCAGTACAGGGCAAATGAAAACAAAGAGGATATTTTTTCAGTATAAAGTTACAGGCTTGCTACTTCAATGAGCAAAGTCTGTAGATTGGCATGCTTCACAAGAGGAAACTGCACATGATTATATTTTTTAAATAATGATTGTTCATCCCCCATCTAAAGTCTCTTGAAATAGCAATGTCTGCAGCAAGATGTGTGTATTGGTCATAGCAGGTTCTGATTATTTATTTGATTTCTGACAGATGTCGTAGAGAGAATAAATGTTGTTAATAGCCTTTCATAATATTGTGCATGTTTGTACTAGGTCTTAGATTAATAACATACTTATTGGTAATATATTAATAGATTTTAGACATTAAAAACAAGAGTTTAAGCACATAGCACTCTATTATGTTTTCAGTGGGAGAAAAGCTATAATCAGGCCCAAAATAAAACAATATTGTTTATTAATGACTGCCAGGCCAAGCCCCAGTGTGATCTTAAGAAAAGGGTACAGATCTAAGAATGGGGGTAAAAGCTAGAGAAAATAATTCAATGGAGCCTAAAAATAACTGTAATTTCCTACCAAGGAAAGAAAATAAACACTTCTAAGATATGATTGGAAGTTACAATAATCTCTAACACTGAATATTTCTCTGTTTTCATTAAAGTAATAGTGTTAACAAAAATTCCCTTGGATTTGCCTGGATTCCAAGAGGTCACACTGAAAGCAAGATCATATTTGTAGAGTAAACACAAAGATCCTATTTGTGAGTCAAACAGTTTTACGACAGCTCTCCAACTTGCAAGGGCACCAGCACAGTTCTATTAGAATGAAGCTATCAGGGACTTGCCAGGGACTCTGCTTTCTTCTTAAAAAGTGTAGTATATGTATCTTATACGTAGACCTGTGTGTGGGGAAAGCACAGGATGAAAGGGTAGGTGGCACTGTGGAAATGCAAAACAGATTCTCCCTATATGATACTTCTTTAGGTATCCATGTNTAGTTCTATTAGAATGAGGCTATCAGGGACTTGCCAGGGACTCTGCTTTCTTCTTAAAAAGTGTAGTATATGTATCTTATACGTAGACCTGTGTGTGGGGAAAGCACAGGATGAAAGGGTAGGTGGCACTGTGGAAATGCAAAACAGATTCTCCCTATATGATACTTCTTTAGGTATCCATGTTAGTGTAGACCAAGAAACATGCTACAATTAGGTTATTGACTCTTTCCTTGTTCTATTTACTGCCATATTGGCCTTACGTTGAAAGAAACAGTAGCACAGAGACAGCTAATTGCACTTAGAGATGAGATTCTTGTGGGAAAAAACTCTATGCACCCTAACTCTGGGGCATGTCTGAGCTCACAGTTAACTGATTTTGAAATTAGTCTTGCATTGTGTTGCAAATTGATTTCAGATGTTTAGCTTTGAGAAGCAGAATTCAATATCTTTTAAGCCAGCGTTAGTTCCTCCAAATAATGACAGAGGAAAAACAACAGCTAAAAATATTAAATTTTACATATCATCACAAACGTCTTTGAAAATAAAGATTTTCAGATGTTCTGATGAGACTTCAGTAGCTCATTAATATGTTAATAATTATACCTACAATACTATTCAAGAAATGAAAGTGTCTGCTAAAATCAAGATGCGAATAAAACAGTTTGTGAAAGAAAATGTAAGTAATTAAAGATGAGAGCACTGAGGCACAGTATCTTTCCTTGGCAGTACAGACTCAATTTAAAAAGATTGTGTGGGATAAATCAGTTGACAGACTCCAGGTCGTAAAGAAAAAGATTTGATATGTCTCAGGGAGCAGCAAGGGAAGGGAGGGTGAGCTGGGAGTTCAGGCTCAGAGCAAAGCAGGCAGGAGCAGAGTCCTACCAGCAAAGCTGTCAGTCCCACAGAACCTGTGCAGGAGCAGACCAGATCCAGTCCAAACAACAGTTCAGAGTGCCAAGAAAAGCTGGTAGTGATGAGGCAGGTCCAGGGTCAAGCCAAAAAGTCAGGTCAGCAGATCTAGGCTCAGGATCAGAATTAGGAAGGTACAAGGCTAGGTGAAGGAGTACTTGCACAGTAGCTTGCACGGAGACCAAGAGCATCGATCTCCCCAGCGGTCCTGAGAAAAAAAAAAAGGGCAAAATAAAAGAAGCTAGGAAAGAAAAAAGAAAGAAACAGCTCCTGCGAGAAGAGGGATGAACTCCTGCTGAGTCTTCTACAGCTTTTTATCAAACATCCATGCTTCGAAGCTAAGCTGCTGCAATATCAGAGCTGGCACTGAGCCTGCGTAGCCAAATACCTGGGATGAAGGAAATGTGCTTAGGGTCCTTATAAAATGTTAGGAGGAGAGCATTGGTGTTCATTTGCAGGACGTATCCATAGGCAGGCATCGCACCTTTCAAAACTTAGACAAAAAGTTTTTTTGTGACCAAGAATATGTAATTCAAATTTCCTTGTATTTCAACTATATCACTAAATCCCTTTGAACCAAGTATGAGTTTTGTCATGAGTATGAATTTCATCAGAAATGTTGCTATCCATTCTTTATTTCTATAAAAAACAATTACTTTTGTGACTACCATGCTTATAATTTTGAGAAAGAATTAGATTGTGAGATTAGATGTGTAGATTTTTGAGTTTATAACATTATAAACTGTAAAAAAATCAAATAACATAGAAATTTCAATTAAAACCATGACTCTTTCAATTCTTACTGTGCTAGTGACATTTTCTTACTTTTCAACCTCTCCTAATTAATTACTAGCCAATTGATGCTAACAACTGAAAGCAAGTAATATTGTGAGATTAGTGCTGTGCTCCTGTGTGATGAAAAATATAATAGCTCCTCTATCAGATTAGTCTTGCCCAGATATCCTAGGATTCATGACGATTAGAGAAAACGAAAAATTTTATGAGATTAGGCCTTCTTATTTTAACAGATTTAGAATACAAGCTTCAAATGACCTTACTGAGTATTCTGTAACAATACCTATAGGGAATGATTCCCGCAATCAGCTTTTCTCAAGTAATGAACGATGAAGAGCCCTTCCATGAGGTGTTGCATCTTCTCCTTTTTATTGCTCTTCCTACTGATCTTCATGATGTTTATTGGAAGAATCAGTAAAAGGAGATAGGAAGTAAAAAGGAGTCATTTTTCTTTCACTGATATGTAGGCATTGTGAACAGATCGAGCAAAAGGCACCATTTTGAGGATGAAAATCAACTACCAGCAGAAAGGGAACGTCTCAGAGAGCGGGAAAAGACACAGCTATAAAGTATATGTAACAAGAATGCAGACCAAAGCAGGAGAATGAGAAGGACATCAGGAAGCAGAACATTCTGCACAGTAAAGTCAAGAGGAAAGAAGGCAAGAATCTTTGGGACTGTACTTTTTCCTGGCACAGACTATAATCCATTGTTTTTATGGCTTCTGAAGCAATATGATCCTTCCTGACTGATTTCTTTAGATGCTGTGTCAATACAAATGCTCAGTAGTGTGAGTAAAAAGAAAGAATGAGGGAAAAAAGTACAAAAATAGACATCATGCAGTTATAAAAGTATGAAAGAATGCATTTTGTTATTACCCTTCAGTCAGCTGTCTAATGAATTGCTCCAACGTTATTCAACAGTAACAAGGGTAATAATACTTGTTGTATGTTGCAGTGGACATTCTACATATCGAACACTTCCTATATAATTTTCCTATACCACATACCATCCTGTTATTCCTCTAGCTCTACCACAGATGTACAAAATAAGCAGGGACAGCAGGGAGAGCCAGGGTGATTTCCAGGCAGGAACTTTTCTAAGGAAGATCAGTCCTCTTCCATTTTGTTATTACCAAAGTTTCTGTTTGGTGACATGAAATATTTGCAAAATGCAGTTTCCAAGGGAAACAGTTTGAGACCACAGAAAATGTAGAGAAGTTCAAGAAGACTCTGGCCTGGGATTATCATGTGTTCACCGACCGGGCTGTTAAGAGAGTGGAGCTGCACAAGTAGTGGGGCTGCTGTCTAATACAAATCAATGGCTACAGGAAAAAGCAAGCCAACAGATTATCCTGAGACTGTTTCAGTGAATCAATAAAACGAGTAGAAAGTAAACACAGGAGTATTAAATTATCTCAAACTGTGAGGTTGAGTTAATTGCTATTAACCTGTATGTGATTCTTTCAGCTAAAATCCATTTAGGAAGGGCATCACATGCAAAATCAGTACAGCTGTGAAATTTAAAAAAGCAAACTAGTTTTTTTTCCTTTTCCTGATTGAAATTCAAGCTGCAGTTATAGCTACATAACCTACTGTCTTAAGATTTTGCCTTTTCTGGCATTCCAACTTTCATATAAAATACATATTAAACTATCTTAGATTTTAAAAAGAAAAAAGGGATATGCTACCCATGTCACCATTGCCCAAGGCTTCACATGCTATGTACAGTTTGCGTAAGATTCCAGTATATCTAGAATTTATCTCTAGTTTCTTGTAAAATAAATATATTTCCCTTTCAGAATTTTGGAAGGTAAAACATGAGTCTAGCGTAACCCTAAATAGCATCTCTGAGCATCCACAGGTACCAGAATATATAATTTCCATGATGACTTTCTATAAAATTGGCAGTTTACAAATTTGTATAGTTTTTACCAACAATTAACTTTAATTAACTTCAATTTTACAACAAAGCACTCAGGAGAAATGCCTAGTAAATACAGTTATACCAGCATGGTTCTTCAGAAGGTTGGGTTTTTTAAAATTATTATTACTTCACCTCTTAGTGAGTGACTGCAGAGCTTAGGGACTTATTTTGTGAAAAGTTGGTTTATAATGTTCTGTGATGCAGTGGGACTTGATTATTAAAAATATCTGGAGTTTTTGTCCTGCTAAGGCTTTTAATTTCATAAAGTTTTCAAAACCACACTGTCATCTGCCAGATTCAGTTATGCATGGGAGCGTCCATGCCCTGGACATATCTAGCCTGAGATACATTCATCTGCAGAGACCAACTAAACTTCCAGTATTATGAGTAACATATCTGCTGCTGTCTAAGGGTGCCCTACAAGATAAAATAAAATAAATGTCACAAACTGGTAACTTGCTGGCAAAAGTAGGGTAAAACTTTTCATCTTTTGAAGGGGAAAAAAAATTGAAATCATGACTAAAGCACTGACTTCAAACAGCTAAATTATAAGTAAATACAATATTCTAACGTAAATGTTAATTCTCTGTCTAAGCATCTAGCTAACACTTCCATGAAGGGATGCACATTTGAGTGATGTTTTCCTTGATGGGGCCAGATCCATTACCTCTGAACCAGCAGTATTAGAGCTAAAATCAAAGTAGGGTAGGCAGATTTCAGCATCACATCTGGGCTACATCCCATAAAACACCTTTTTTGAAATCACAGTGAGTTTCTTCATTTCCTTACCTATCAGAAAGATTGCTTTGTACAACCTTTCTTCCCATCCCCCCCAAAAAATTAGCAGATTTATCAGAGTTTGCAAGTTTTATCAGAGTTTGCTTTAACTCTTGATTTGCAAGACTTAAAATAAAATAAACTATCTTGTGTTTTCCTTCATTCTTGTACACTGAAGATCGGATACTCAATTGTTTTGAACATGATACTGCAATTCTTTACTGCACAAAATGAGTATGAAGTGCACCCACCTGAGACAGTAATACATGATTACAGAAAGTACAATACAGTAGAGTAATGGAATTAAAAGAGCTATTTGCAATCAGTTTCTCCATGTATTCAAAGTTTACCTCCAAAACTTATCCCAAAATTCTAACATTGCAAATGAATTCTAAGACCATATCAGTGTCTTTAACTATTTTTGTTGTTCCTGTACACAGGTCTTTGGATATAAGAGTACTCAGGTTTTCATCTGTACTCAAAATGTGAGCACAAATACACTTGTTCAGATTCTCTAAGTAATGGTTAAGAGAATGACCTTTTTCCTCCTTTGTAGCAGTGATGACTCCTTCAGGAGATGAAGTGTCCTGCACATAATAAAGACATAAACGCATTCAGTCACAGTCTTTCCTTCACTCAGCAAATTTCCATTTGTTTATACAAAGTTTAGAAGAGCCAGATGATAATTAAGGGGGTGCTGCATATGTGGCATAAGCAAGACTAGTATAGCAAAGACAAAGCATGTATCTGAGTGGAAGTTTAAACACCACTTTCGGTGTGTGAAAGAGAATGTGTGTATGTGTAGTGGACCAGGATAATTTTGGTGGAAACATGAAAAGCTAGCAGCACTGTTTTTTGGGTGGATGTCAAGAGGACGGGGTCAGACTTTTCTCAGTGGTGCCCAGCGACAGGACAAGGGGCAATGGGCACAAACTGGAACACAGGCAGTTCCACCTGAACATGAGGAGGAACTTCTTTACTGTGAGGGTAACAGAGCACTGGCACAGGCTGCCCAGGGAGGTTGTGGAGTCTCCTTCTCTGGAGATATTCAAAACCCGCCTGGACACATTCCTGTGCAACCTGCTCTAGGCTAACCTGCTTTAGCAGGGGGGTTGGACTAGATGATCTCTAGAGGTCCCTTCCAACCCCTACCATTCTATGATTCTATGANCTAGAGGTCCCTTCTGACCCCTGCCATTCTATGATTCTATGATTCTATGATTAACCTTCACATTATTTTCTCTGACTTATTCAGTAAGGAACATGCTTCAGTGCATGCATTAGGAACACTGGGTTCTGTCATTATGTGGCATGAATCCTGCCACTCTCATCATCACCCTGAAGCTCAACTCTGTTCTTCCTTAAAGTCTTATACTGAATTATTACAGTGTTGATCCTGGCTAGAATTAATAAAAATGAAAGAAATACTTAATGCATGTACCTTATGTAAATTAACACAGCTAGTTGAACATCAGCAGTCCTGTCTCACAGAAAATTCCAAAGCTCTGAAAATATTTTATTGCTTTTTCAAGGCACAAAAGTAAGTTTAAATTGCAGAAAGCAGGAAAAAAATCTCTGTGAATTCTGTGGCGGAGGTGTTCAGAGAAGTTTTTGAAAACTAGAATCCTACCTTCAGTTCCCATTGACAACAGAAAACCGATTGTGACTGGCAGAATAGAAAGGACACTGGACAATACTCCACCCAAGCCTGTCAGCATTTCATTAAAACAACATTGAAACGGACAAGTTTCTGTAAAACTCTATTTCCAGAAATCAGTATTTTTCCAACTAGAAATATTTTGTCTTAAATGAAATTTCCTAATCAATAGTAATAACACAGTATCTACACTATAATTAGCTGACTAATCAAAATAAACAATTTCATGACAAGTGTTTTGGGAAAGAACTTTATATAGTATTGAGTTCTATTTACTGATGAGTTTTGACTTGTCTGGGCTGTACGCCTGCTTGTTGAAATACTTTAATTTAAGGTGAGTGACTCTTCGGCTATATTCAGCTTTTCTGTATCTGAACTTGTATCTTATCAAACTTACTCTAGAGAAAAAATCTCATCTTCTGAACAGCCATCTGACATACTCACTGAAGATACAGGACAACACTGTTGTACTGATACAAGCAGAGCTTCCCTGAGGCAAATGGAAGAGTGTTTAATTGAATCGTCCTTCAGTCTTCACAAATTCTGGGGTTTTAATTTAAAATCACATTTTTATCTAGTTTTCACAAACCCTAACCATTTCATTCTATTATAAGATTGTCTGTGAAGATTTCTATGAATAGTAAAATAATTTTTTGAGAAGAAACATACCAAAGAACCCCAGTTTTCAGTTTCACTTAAGATTTTCAACTCATAAAAGTAGATTTTTAAAGCAAAACAAGGCAAAGGAGGAACAGAAGACTTATGACATTCTAAGTAGTCATTAATTATGATTACATTAAATATCTTTTTTCTACAGACACATACTTCAGTGCACACTGTTCCTGTTTATATTGAGTGAGAGTACAGCAACCTAGTGGATGCACAGTAAGCTGATGGGGCAATGCCACAACAATAGTAAAAAATCTAGGCATTGAATGAGAACTAGAAAACACAACAATATGCAGACCTTCAATTTAAAGGACATTTTGGAATGTGTTCAAAATATGGGATCAGCTAAGCAGCTATAATGTGTAGAATTCTGTTTTCAGTATTCACAAATTGCTCATAGATTTGGGAAGAGTTTGCCTTCAGAAACAATAGTTTGCAGCTTCTAGCCAGGCAAAAGTGTCGTTATAATTAATTCTCCTTTCAATCTAGTCTTGCCTCATTGACATCAGTTGAATTACTATTCATTATGGTGGTGAAAGACACCAGTCAGTTCCTGCACAAGTTCCATTGGTTAGAGGGATCATTCATTAATCACAAAAATAAAAGTAATTGTTCAGCTCTGACATGCTTTTATAGAAGGATATCTGGTGTTATAAAATATAATATTCTGGATTTATTTTACTTGGTCATTTTGCAATCTGTCCGTTACTCCAATAACTTTTCTCCATTATTCAATTAATATGCAAATTAGTCTTTATAGTGAGATAGTAACACAGGTTCAGACTACTATAAATTAGTGATTCACAGTTTCTATTTTCAACGATATTCTGTTCATTTTAGCCAAGTATTATCTACCTAAAAAAAAACCCCAAAACCAGTTAACTGAATTTTGGGAAGATCTTACTATCTTTAATTCAAAGTTAAAGTTGCCAAAAACTTAACCAATGGTGTAGGTCATTGGAAGAGAGAGAGATTTGTCAGAATTTGAATATTTGAAACGTTCTCTGCTCCTTGTATAGCTGTTTCAGTCAGCTTTTCCCCAAAAAATATAGGTTGAATAATTAAGAAAGTGCAAGAAACTAAGACCTGAGTTTAGAACATTTATAAAAATAAGGCATACAACAGGTACAAAAGACTACTAAGGGAGTAGGTGCTTCTGGGAAAACATGAACAAATACTCAGAGTCATGCTTCATAAAATATCTTAAGAAAATTCACATGCTGGATGGCTGAAATTGGCAACAATAAACTTGTCTTAAACAAGAAAGCAAAATTAGAGGACAACCTGTAGTTTGTTGAATCTGTATCTTAATTAAGCTGGAAAGCCATGCCCAGAGGATTGTGAAGAATGCTGACAAATTAGTTTTCTTCCTTTACCCTAAGACATATTTTTTTTCCCAAAAGGGAATAGTAAAGCATGATGCTTACATATACGTACAGAGTAGCAAACAAAAACAATAATATACAAATTTAACCTCATCTAGAATATAAAGCCTTTTGACCTATTCAATGATGATCAGGTCAGAGTGACTTCATCAGAAGACTTAAAACTTCATTTTTTCTCTCTGTATAGAACAGCTGAGACACTCCACAGCAATTCAAAGCTTTTTTAAACTATATATAGTACATATAATAAATAAGCTATAAACATTACACCATTTTACTTCCATGGCAAACAGGCCTGGAGGAAGACTGTAGGGCTGGAGAAATTCTCAACTGTATTTATAAAAGGGAAAAAAATATGACACCATAAAGGTATCAAGAATATCATAAAAAATGCTTGTAATCGTTGCCTATTCTACAAAGAGCACTAAAGTAATGTTACTTCAGTCACTGAAACAGAATGAAATTTTTCCAAATCTGAAAGAAAAGACATCTTTAATAGTTGCATTGAAATGCAAACCCATGTATTTTTCATGTGGTTTTCATTTCTAACTGCTAAAATAATAAAGAATTAGTGATCTTAAAATGGGAATTTAATGTTTGTTGCACATAAAAAACGTTACTTTAGCTCAAAATGTGAGCTGATGTAACTCTACTTATCTCTGCAGCACTATATTGAAAAATTAATCTGACCATTAGAACTTATTCAAAATAAGAGGATAAAAGGGCAACTAGAAAAATCTAAAACTGTGAAAAAACAGTAGAAAATCTAACCTATCACAGAAAATATTTAACATTATCCTGAGGAATTTTCTTAGAAAATACCTTGTCAAAGGTTGAAGGATGGGCTGGCTATTAAATGGATGACAGATGCCCTCTATTAACCCCTTCCATAAGGGAAAGAGAAAAGGGAGAGAGACTTACGGATTGGAAAAAAACAGCTTCAATGAAACAATAACAATGAAAAAAACATATAATAATATTAATGGAACAATAATGAAATATATACAAATATATACAAAACCAATATCGAACTCCCTGGACAATGATGTCACCAATGATGCTGCAGGGCAGGCCCTGGGAAAGTCCCAGACTAGACTCGACAGCAGATGGGAAATGGATTCAAGAACACATGCATTGGGATCAAAGGCAGAACAGACAGAGTCCTCCTCGGCGCCAAACAGAAGAGAGCGTCACCGTCGTGATACCTCAGCTTTATACTGAGTATGACATAAGGGATGGAATACTTTGTTCGTCAGTTTTGGGTCAGCTGTCCTGTTCGCTTCTCCCCGCAGGTGCAACCCTTTTACGCCCTTTTACTTATGGCACACAAGAAATTTAACAGTGACCTTGGTTTCTACAGGAATAAGCATAAGCAAGAGCCTTTCTGCATACCATTCATACCGTTACTTTAGTAGTAACTATAAACATAAAACGCTATCAATTCCAGAAGCAGAAACTGTCTGAAAAATTTATCGTTAACTTCAGAAAGTGCAGTCACTTAGAAGAGGCTTATCTTTCAGTTGAAAGATAAAATTACTGAAAGAAGAATTGGTTCTGTTCTAGTTCAAGCCAGGACATAGCTCTTTAAAATCTTGGTGATGCAATGCTTCTGCAACCGTTGGCTGAAGTGACAGTCTGTTTTTTGACAAACGTGTTGAGTTCTGTGTTCCTCTCTGATCTGATAAAATTATTAATATCTAAAACATTGCAGATATGAAAATCTGTATTTTCATTGCATTAGGAACTGGCAACATTATAACCTACAACAAATAAAAGAAATTTCATCTTTATTTAGCAAGCAACACATTGTAGTCAGTTTTAACAGAAATAATAGAAAAAGCATTTAGAATCTCAGACTTTTTTGGGGACATTGCAAACTTAATTATTTCTACTCCATTTGCCATCTTTGGGTTTAGTACATGCCATCCTCTTCCACTACTCTTTCACCATTGGAAACTTTTTTTTTTTTTGGTCCTTCAGAATGCAATTAATTTATTCTCAAATAAAACTCAAGTAGAATTATTTTCATGCTGGAATAGAAAGGAGTTGGAAGAAAATTATCTTCTTGCATTAATCTTGAACTGTGGAAGAAGGGAATGTTATCTCATTCTGGCACTGGAACTAGGAGTTCAGTTGTCCTGGGTTCACAATGTGGATAATGTAAAGAGATTGAGCCTTCCAAAAGGTAATTCAGAGAAGAAGATGAATTTTGAGTCTTGTTTTGCTCCTCAGAAGAAACTCTTTCTGTCTGAGCTAGAATGGGACAGCAGTGACAGCCAATTCTGTATGTCACTTTCAGGACTGGATCCATGCATTGTGACCCTCTGACACAGATCCTGGCTTTTCAGAATGGCCCTGTTTTTTTGTGAATCGGTATTGCTGATGAAAGGCCTCCAATAAGAGAAATCTCTTTGTATTCTCTTTTCTGTGAAGGACTTAAATTTTCAGTAGAATGAAGAGATTGCCTTAAACTTTCATTGCAATTGTAAAAAATATTTGCTTTAAACATATTTGTCCCCTCTTCTGAGCTCCCAGTCCACAATATTTGCCCCATGGCCAAGGCTTTCAAAAGTTAAAATGGAAATTAAATAAAAATAAAATAAAATTAATTAAAAACAGAGAACTGCATTTCTCTTCTGACACAGCTATCTCAGGTGGTCAGTTTAAATGCATCACACCTCAAAAGAACATCTGTGGCATGCTACTTGACTGAACAAATGCATTTTAATGAGAAACTGCAAAAATCTGGAGAAACTGCAGGAAACAGCTTTAACCAGAAAAAACAAACTAATTAGTATTGTTTACGCTTTACATTGGCTTTTTTTCATAAAATTGTAAGCAGTTTTTATATTTCTGAAAGAGCAGGATTTGTTTTTGTTCAAACATGGAAAACACTTTCACTTGAATGGGCTTGAGGCCTTCAGTGGTCATTCTTGTTAATATTTGTTGGTTTTTGGTTTAAGCTGTCACATTCTGGAATATTCTTCTGTCAAAAAGGTATTTTTGTCAGGTTTATGTTCACTCTTGAAATAACATGCAAATTCTACATACTGCAAACTCTGATCTTTTTAGTTGTATTCCTACTTTAGTTAATAGATCAGATAATTAGAGACGCTCCCTTTACAAAAAAAATCCTATGCTTCTGACCTCTTCAAACATAATGTTCATTTTTCTCATTAATCTTACCAAATATATTTTATTCGGGTATCTATATTCCATAGAAGAGGATTTAAATACTGTCTTCATACCACAAATCTTACTGCCACAATTGTCAAGATGCAATTATCAGACACCACCTATTTGAGGATCATTTAATTTTAGCAGACCTTGTTAATTAAATAAAAAACCATGACAGTTATACTGAATAATTTTTGTTTTAAAATTGATGAATTCTATCACCGTTACTTACAGTTACAGAATCAAGGGAAGTAGTCATGAGATTAATTCTGCTAACAATTATTGGTGAACCAGTGAATAAGTACCAATTCAAATGAATTTACTGAAATGCTTTTGTGTATTGCTGTTTGCAAGATGCAATTGAGTGCGTGTTGGCTGGTTGCAGTTTTTGCTTTTCTTATGAGTATGTAATCAATTTCATTGATATTCTCTGCAAAGCTTTTTAATATAAAGTGCAGTAAAAACATTCAAACATCAGCTGGTGAGAATGGACCACAAACACAAGATCAAACTGCTCCCGGGGTTTGGCCACACTTGCTGTCTTAGAGAATTAGCTAAATAATGAAATGAAAGAGCTACTGGACCATTATAATGCACACAAAGCACCATATAACAGCTCTGTAGTATGCATTGCAGATGAAAGACAAAACTTCTACCTCTCTGAATGGCTAAGACGGACTGTCTTTGAGATAAAAGAAATAATTTATAGTCAGATGAGAAAAATCAGCGAGCCAATACTAACTTGGTGTTAAGATAAAATACGTAGGTAGTTTAAATATGGAAGGAAGAAAATGAACATATAATCTAATTAAAAGATAACTTGTATCAACTGTTTTCAAAAGTTAGTGAGACTCTGGAATAACTTGGACGAATTAGGGGAGTGCTCTAACTTGGACTTGGAAACCTCTCTGGGAAATTTCTGGTGGAAGGTATCATTACAGCACAACATACTCTATCTCTGTCACCCATCTGTCACACCAACAAACTGGGAAGAGTCAGCAAATGATGTAAGCTGTAATTTCTTCCTCCACCCTTTATCTATACTATTCTTATTAAGCCTTCTGGAGGGCTACAACCTTTCTTATGCAAATGTTGACAGTAGCCCATTACTTCTTTTCTTCAGTATTTTCAAATAAATAGGTATTGTTTTAGGGTTGAAACAACACATTGAAACTGAGTTTTAGGAACCCACCTTGAAGATGAAATGTTTAAAAGAGAGAGGAGAAATCAGTGAAAAACAGTACATTCTGTAGCACACAAATGATACAAAAGCTCAAAGGCAGGATGACTGAAATTACTTTTGAAAATACACATAATATACATAAACATATATAAAGCACTTTCAGTTGTAAAGTTCCTTTCCTTTATTTCCGCTTTGGTAAAAATGTGCAGAAGTTTGGGCAGATAGAAAAGAGACAGCTTATGAGTAGGAATACAGTGGTTCTCAAAAAACACATGGGAAAGCAATCTGATTTTTTGTGGCTTTAAATGCTTTAGAGAAGGAAATATTTGTGGAGATTGTGAAATTTCCTTTGAAGAGTTTTTCTCAATCATTTTCTATGGGAGGAAGGCAAGAGAGTGAGTTGTTTTCTCACAAACATGCCTATTTAAATAGATATTTCAGGAGCACAGATTCATGACCCATGCTTTCTCTTGCTAGCTAAATTGCCAGCTGCTAAATGAGGTCTCACATTTAAATTCTGTAGATGTTGGTGCTTTGGATGCATAGCTGTGTTAAGCATGTATTTTTTATTCAGAGTTCTGTAGTAGTAATTATTTTAAACGCATAAAAGAATCAATCATATTGTAAACATATCCTCAGCAGAGGGGTTGGGAAGGAACTGAGTACTATCACCTGCACTCACCGTCATATGTGTCACAGCATCCCTATATCCTTACCTAGTTCCATCTTGAAACACGCAGGACCTTTCTATCTCTAAGTGCTAAACTATTCCTGAACTGAAGTATTTCAGTGGTTGAAAGCCTT
This sequence comes from Steatornis caripensis, assembly GCA_013398225.1. Lineage (NCBI taxonomy): Eukaryota > Metazoa > Chordata > Aves > Caprimulgiformes > Steatornithidae > Steatornis > Steatornis caripensis. The sequence goes on from VZSC01019425.1 coordinate 63,174, forward strand.
TTAATTTATGATCTAACTTCATCACTGGCCTCTTCATATCCATTTGCTTTCATGACAATGTTACCATTTAGCTTAAAATTTTTTCCTCTTTGCATGTCAGAGATAGATTAACTCATTTTTTCCTAGTAGTGGTGAACCTCTGATTTTTAACCTGCCTGTAGTTTATGGGCAGCTCAATGCAGTTTCCATTCTGGAAACTAATTCCATACTGTGCAGTGAGCTGATGCTCATACAACTGCTTGGTAAGTCAAATATCCAGCTGTGAAAGGAACTGAGCGAAATGGGCCAACATTATCACATGTAACCTGCAACCTAGATCACAGGATACAGTACAGGCACCTGCACACCTGCAACTCAGCCCCAGCATAGAATGACCCCGAGAATACACCGTTTTCCACTTTGAACTATGCCTATTTCTTCTCTTCTTTAACCTCTTCAAGTCCGTAATGTATCTTTTGGCAATCTGAAGATTTCTGCGTGAAATTTCCAATGTCTACTCTGAATTTAGCCTGCTTTTCTATGTATTGTAGGTCATTTCTTTTCACCAAGCTACCCATATATGAAACAGAATACCTTATATTTTGCGAAATTGTTTCTTCCAGAAAGCTATAGTCTCTTGGCTGGTACAGTTTGATCTTCTGTTATGTTACTTTTACTGTTAAAACTATGTGCCTGAATTCCATTTGAATTTGTCTGTCTTTCATTGATTTTTATTCTGCTGGTTTTTAGATAAATGTCTGGCATTTTCTGCCACTTTGAGGTACTTATACACTTCAATCACATTATTTTTCAATTTTTTTGATAAACTAAGCAGATTGAGCCCTTAAAGTCTCCTACTGTAAGGAAATTTCCCGAAATCTCAGATCATGATTTAGTGGCTTCCTAATGCTTTAATGTTCTTTTTAAACTTGGACATGGAATTTGATGCAATGTCCCAGAACAGGTCTCATTAATATCATACAAAATTATAAGTGACCTTCATGCTTCTACTCACTCTTCCGTTCTTTCCACATCAATGGGTAACACAGTAGTGCAGTGAGAGCTTTACCACAAGTGCTGAGTTGTTCAACATGAATTCTGAATCCTTCTGCAGACTCAACTGCTTTCTCCAACTCTGCCCACATTCTCAATTCATATACCTCTTAATATCCTTTCTCTGTCTGTTTCAAACTGTTCTACTTAAATGGATTGAACTTAAGAAAACAGGTTATTTTCCTGCCCTCATCAATACTTACACCTCTATCAATTTTTCGCAATTCTTAGTTTTAAACCATCAATGATTTTGTATTGTCTTTCCAGATCATAGATAGCAGTGCTGAACACCATGGATACACATAGGATGTGGGTGCTGATATAGAGAAACTGCATGTTGGCTGTGCCAGGCTGCTTCATACTCTCTAAGATTTATATCCCACTGTAAACATCCTCTGCTTGACCTAACAGTTTCTGACTTAAATATGATTTTTGGTAGGTCATGCACTGTCACAGACCTGTGGTTCTCGATGTTTTCATATTTCAGCCTTCAAGGCATGATGCAAAGCTTATCTCTCCTCAGATTTTGGGTGAACACTGATTTAACAGACAGAATAGACCAAAGACAGGAGTAATTATAGTTCTGGTGATTCTAATTTTCTGTTCATGCCTGATTTTGTATAACAGCTTATTTGGAACAAAAATTCTTACCCTAACTTTTAATGGTGTAAATTTGACGACTCACAAATGATTTTTTGAATAAATTGTTTGACAACATTTTCCATTTTTTTCTTTATTTTTGTCCACTACTTTAGTTAACAAATTTCTTTTTAATTGTTTGGCACAGCTTAATATACACTGTAAAGATGGTCAGGACACATTCGGGAATGTGAAATAAAGTACTGCTTTAAGACTGAAATTTGAAGATGGTTTAAATCTTTATAACTGTTAGTAATACTTACCAATAGCTCACAGGAACAACACACAATCACTACCAGGGCTAGCATTCTTGTTGGTAACTTTTCCTGGTAAAATATCTATAGAACAGAAGACTGGGGGTTGTAATCTCTCTCCAATAAAAGCTTTCAGCAATGGGAAGCCTTTGTTGCATCTGCTTGTGAATAAAAATGTACATCTTTCTTTCTCAGTAATTTCAAGTTGCATAATGACTTTATGCTAACTACAACTCTATCATAGCTTACTTGCACCACAATGTAAAAGTTTTGCTGATACTAAATTCTTGTAATTCTGCCTGTTAAAAATGCATGCACAGATTATTTTCAAAAACCCAACAGGTCAGAGAAAATTCCTTCTAGAATTTGCCATTCCTGGAACTAAGCGATAGTTTTGTATCAGCTGTGTACATTAACACTAAAAGGAACTAAATTCATGCTTCCTGAAAGGACCGTAACTTTGTCTAACCACTTAGCCAGAGGCTTATTTTTCAGAGACAATGCACAATAAAACTGAAGAATCCTTACCATGTAGAACTAATTTTTATGTTAATTTTGTAAACGGAAAACCCTTACTTTGCCAGGCAGGCCTTCCTAAAATCCATTGCCTTATTCAGGTTTTACCATACTGCCAAGTCTTGCTACTTTTTAACTTGGAGAGTATTCCACAAATATTTATTCCAGAAATATTTAGTTACAAATTGCTTATACAAAATGTATTAATTATGCTGAATATATTGTTTTCAGAAGCAGGCAATAAAATTATTCAAGATATTCTGAGACTTTTAACTGACTAATGAAGGCAAATATTAATGATGCTATCATACAGAAAGGTAAATGCCACTTTGAGAAAATCCACAGTCACAGCAATTACTATTTTTCCTGTTCAGCATTAGGTATTTTAATTTCAAGGTACTCTATTCCATGGCAGCCTTTAAAAGCTCCATTCAGGGAAAGAGATCAGTCTTGAAGGTAACAATGGACTTTTCTATATTTGTGTTCTGGAGAATTTATTTATATCCAGAATAAAAATATAAGAGATATATATATAGTGTAAAGGATAGGAATTCTATATACCCCATAGAATAAAAATGTGACTTTCTTACAGAAGAGTGTAAGAAAGAAATTTAAGTGTTACATATATATATGTATATACACAGTAACTTGATTCTCCTGTCTTGCAACTGGATAAAATCCAGCAAAGTGTAATTGGACTCAGATATTTTATTTGCTTTATAACCACATATGATTTTTATAGAAATATACATGACTATAAGTTGCAATAATGTGATGAATCAGTACATTCAGTATGATTGATAATTAAAGTTATGTCAGAGACAAATAGAATAATTTCAAATTGAATTTCAAATTCCAAATAGAAAAAGAATATGTTAAGTACTTACTTTCTTAGAAAGCAAAATACTTTCTCCAGCTACGGGAATAAAGAACGAACTGTGTTAGCTACTGAAGGAGACTAACAAAACATTTTTCCTGAAAGATAATACTGAAAGAAATACTAAATTATTCAGAACAATTTAGAAATATCCAACAATTTAAAATGTATTAACAATACAGAAATACACAAATCAACTTATACATAGAATGGAATAAACAATAGATAAATAAATAAGCAGAAGGACTGATTTTTAACTCTCTGATTTCAGTTAATATTACAATTAGAAGACTTAATTACTGGTTTTAATTTAAAAATGAGTAAACCACAGCATTCTAGAAGTTTCTATGTTCATATTCTGTGCACGTCCAAATTTGTAACACTCAGGACTTAATTTGAAATAATTTTTTATTTGAGTTATTAAACCCAAATTTTAAATTTGAAGATAGTATTTTTAGTAGAGCTCCTAACTGCAAGTTCCAAGAAAACTGTGATTTTCATGTCCTGAGTAATACAGTCTTGGGAGGAAAATAATTACACTCCTAGTCTGCACTTAACATGGCATCTGCATACACAGATCTCTGTATGAAATTTTTGCATTTTGGAATTCTATCCATTGTTAACAAGCAAAGTTCAGCAGAAGCATTTTATGAGTTAGAAAATTCCTAAGGGTTTTATATTATTTCCCGTGTTTACTTCTAAACAAAGGCATATTTAAGCACTTCTTAAAGAAGGAAATTGGCATTAACAGGAGACAATTAAGTGGGTAAGTAAAAAAGATTCACATCTTGCAATAGATTTTTCACTAGAAGGCAGCATAATCAGAAGCTCTTTTTTTTTTTTTGAGACTCCAAAAGCCGCAACTAGTTTTAGTTGCACTATGTGTCACAATGTTACTCATAATTTTATTTTTACATGTATTTACTGACTGTGTTATTTTTTTCAGTGTGTTGGCCACCACTCAAGTAAGAGTTCCACAATGGTAAAGACCTTTTCTTCAGGTCCACATGGCTGATCACAGTGCCAACACTCTTCTCTCTTGGCATGTGCAGAGCGCACTTTAGAATGTCAGCGGGAGTTCTGCATACGTATGGAGAGGAGGCTATAGATGACATTTGCCATGTGGCCCTGAGATGAAAATTTTGCCCTAAGGTAGTTCCTTCAGTAAGTTGGGGGTTTTTTTACCATGGCAGCAGTCACTTTTGTTTTAATAGAAAATGAATCTCTAAAACAATGTTAAGGAATACCATTTAACGAGATTGTTTGATATGTTGTATTATGTTTAAATATCAACCTAAAACATTGGCTGAACAAAAATTGGTGGTAGTAGTACTATTCCATGAAAGATCCTCACTACTTTTTTTTTTCTGATTTAAGCTTCTATTACACCACATGCAGTTAAACAGACCAATCTTAGAGTAGACTCCAAATTACGACATTCCACAGGCACAGCTATTTGTGTAGATTATATTATTTAACTCTGTGATAATGGATTGATTATTGTTCACTAAAAGTGTTACTAGTCTCCAGAAGTCCTGAGGAAGAGGTAAGAGCAACCTATAACTATGCATCTTAGCAAAATAAAATTTGCATATAAAATGACAGATATAAAAATAATTTACTGTTTCCATTTCTTTGCTACTACTATTTTTCAAGCATAAACTACCTTGAAAGACAATCTTAGCTTTCCTGTTTTCCTGTTCATGCAAGAATGAACTAAGTGATTGAGTGTGTAAAATTAGTTTCTGTAACAAAATCTCTAACAAAATGTTTTGTTCTGGTTTTTTGTTTCTTTGTTTTTCCTTGCTATTAGCTTGGTAGCCACAAAGGAAACAGACAGTGCAAGATCTCGTAGCATGCCAATGTCACCATCTGATTTCCTGGATAAGCTAATGGGTAGGATGTCAGGCTACGATGCAAGGATCAGACCAAATTTCAAAGGTAATTTCAAACCTAAACTTTCAGGATTTCAGTATTTCTATTCAGATAAATGAAGTTTCTGGAACAAATATGAAAATGAAGAAGTACACTCAATGAAAAAAAAAAGTGCCTTCTTTTGCCTTTCTTTGCTATGACGGTTAATTTCAGTACCAATACGCGCTATTCCTGTCACTTTCACAGCTGTCCAAATGCAGACCTTTTGAAAAATTAGCTTATCACTAGATTTGAATTGCCTAATAGGGTTTGGGTTTGTTTTTTCTTTTCTGAAATGCCTGTTAATGGATTCAAATTCCCACCTTGCACTACCATACAAACTATTCACAGAGCAAATCCACCCATTCTAACTTTTGCAGTCTGGAAAGTTCAGGTAAATTTGTCTATTCTTTTTTTAGAGTGCAGAGAGTTCCAATAAGATAGTGGAACTATATTTAACTCTATTTCTGAATCTTTAAATCAAGTTATCAGTCTTTAAATTCTCCAGAATATAAATATTTTTTAAAGAATAAACTTATTGTGATTAAAAAGTATAATATTCTTACTTTGCCTTAGCTGCTTCCTCCTATGCCTATCTTCTTCGGTCTAAGAGATCCTCATAGCTCTAACATTTCACTAGGAGGCGGGTTTTACTCCATGTTAACTACAAAAATTGTCCTTCAAGAGGACAGACCTTCCTTGTCTAGGTCATCTGTCACTGCCTTTCCATCTGAATTCTTATTCAGCGCCAAATTTTATAATCTTTTGACATCTCCAAGCCCCAGAGACTTAAGTGGTTATAACTCTGAAGCCATTGCTATTTGCTGGTTTTGCCAGAATTTGCCCAGACTGATTCATAAGGACCAAGTAGTTTGTCAAATTACTTCCTCATCAGTAAGACATAAACAGTTGGTGCTATACATAAACTTCGTACCCAGGATTTATTGCAGCTGGAAATGTTTTGCTTTTAATAAGTTAGCGGTGCTTATATTTCTCAGAAAATGATAAATGTGCACTGGAAATTCAAACACATCACTAAAAGATTTACAACAGTGACCAATATCCCTGATGACCGTACAGAATAAGCCCCTTTCCTTGCCAGAACTACTTTGGAGAATGTTCTAGCACCTGACTTCCTGGAGGGTTAATGTTTCAAACAATATTTGCAAAGTAATGCAAAACATTGTATTTCTAAAATTACTTGCTAACATGAATGGTAGCTCTCAAAATATTTTTGCTCCGCATTAAAGTTATCTTGACTTGTTGCCACAGTATTCTCTTTAGATTACAAACTGCAGGTTCAACCTAATGTAAAGATGTGTGGGGCAAAAGAAGAGCTCAGGCAAAGTCTAAGCATTGCGGTTTTTCTTCAGTTGATTTGGGGATTGGATTTTGGAGTTTGTCATGGACCCCACGCAATCACAATCTTCTGATGGGGCTACAGTGAAGAATAGGCAGATGGTTTAGAGAGTAGCAAATTCAATACAGTACTTCTTGAAAGTATAGTTCAAAAGACTTAGAGCCTTGTTTTGTCACCACTGAAATTTAAAGAGACAAAACCTAATTTGACATTGTTCTTTTTCAAAGTGCACATTCTAAATCTTCTAGACAGCTATGCAGTTTGAACAAATCTGCCCAGAATGATTCAGAACTATCACTAAGAATAAGTATCTTCTTAAGTGACTTTGCCACTTTCTGGTTAGTTTTATTAGCCTTGGAACAAGTGCTGGGACTTAGTGCCTTTTTGAGTTTTTAATCTGGCAACAGTTTTAAAGAAATAGAACGAGTACTATTAAGAGAACGAACACTATTAAGAATCATTTTAAATCTTTTGTTCTTCCAATCAGATACCTACGTATATAAGATTTGAACTATCATCTTTTAGCCATAATTAATCTTGGTCAGTGACATAATTATATATTTTGTCTGAGTGCTGTCTGCTTTTGGATAAGGAATTCTGCATATCTATTCTTTTTCAACAGAAATAATAGAGAAGACAGTATTTATTTAGGTATGGAATAAAACAGAAAATTAAGAACTCTTGCAAAATCTTTATTCCAGTTGCAAAATATTCTTGTTTCCAGTACATCAAACCTATAGCAAGGTTCTTCTCTTACTCAGCTGTATCACCACATCCCAGACTGTATCTGTACCTGCAAATATGTGAAATACTTCACTGTCTTTCAAATTTGAACACAATTATGTAACCATGTGTAAAATTATCATGACCTCAAGATGTTCAGAATTAACCTGATACAGAAGAGGTGTTATATTTTTAAAGCTATACAGCCCAGATTACACCATTGATAACAACCTGTTAAGGTGGAAATTTGGGGATTTATATAGGAAAGTGTAAAATGTTCCTTGTCCTGGTATTGCCAAATGGTGTTCAGCATTCGTTAGTTTAGGAACTCTTAAGCCAGGACTTAACTGAAAAAAAATAATTTAGATAAAAGTGTCCTTCTGATCACTTCTGGAATCTCTTTATAATTTTAGCTTTTCCAGTACTTTATGGGAATAAAATCTTCATGTTTCGAAATAGTGAAAAGTACCGGATTTTGTTTGCTTTGAATTTAGTGACTATTTTGCTGATTTTGTTGCCATGTGACATATTGAGAAATGGAGGAAAAAGATTACTTGTTTTTGATCTTTACCGATTTGTACTCTTATATATCTCTCCCTACCATACCCCTTTTCCAAAGTGAAGAGTCCTGTTATAAAGCTGGTTTTGCGTGGCAGCATTTCATGGAATTTGTGATCCTTGATTGACTTCTTGACATCTCTTTTCTCCCTAATCTATCCTTTTGAGGCGGACAGAGGAGAAATTTTGAAGTATTCAAGATGGAAGTTCATGATCTACTTGTATGGTAGTCCATTTTTTAAAATTTTTTCTTTGCATTCTTCTATTTTTATTGATTAGAGAGCATGCTTCCAGAGAACCATCCATAATTACTTTAGCCTCTCTTTCCTGCATGGAAATCATTAATTTGGAGCCCATCAGTAGGACTATTAAGCATTTGGCTGACAATGAATTTCATCAAATATTTTATTGCTTCATAGCTCGTTTTTTTGAGATTTTTCTGCACCTCCTCACAGTCAGGTTTATATACAACCACCCTAAGTAATCTTACAGTAGAAGCAAAATTATATTGCTTTATCTTCTTTTCTGGGTCGTTAATATTGAGCTACAAAGATTCAGTGCAGATCCATGGGGGAACTCAACAGAAATCACCTCGCACTTTGAAAAAAGCCTATTTATTCCTAACATTAAATAACTTTAAAGCAAAAGCCCTAAAAGAGGACTGTCTCTCACTTCATCAAGACTGATATCCTTAAAAAGCCTTTGACAAAAGATCATGTTGAGAAGTTTTTGAAACTCCAAATAAATTATTTTAATTTAATAATATATTACAGTTAAAATTACTATTTAATTAGATTGCCTTTCTCCACATGCTCATCAGCTCTTTCAGAGAGCTTCAGTAGATCTGACAGATGTTATTTCAGCAAAAATAGTATTAATCCATATCTCTTAATCATAACAGTTCTCATCATTTCTACCAGTTTGGGTGGTACAGAAGTAAGGTTTACAGGGATAAAGTTCATGGTCAGTGTTATCCGCCATTATACCTGGTTTTCTTTTTTAATTCAAGTTACACTTGCTGGACGTGGTACACATTTCCACTGATAACAAAACTGACACAGGTGAATGCTGAATCACAGTGATTCATATTTCCACAATTTTGCAAAGATTTTTATAATGTCTGGCTTGATATCACCTCAGCCTTTCAGATTGTTCCTGTTCACTTAGTCTGAAATGTCTTCTACAGTCCTCATACAAATCTTCCTTCAGAATGGCCCCAGTATTTGACACAGATCGCTATTGGAGGCAAATGCTGCTACAAAGACTTAATTTAGTTTTTCTGCTCTGACCTTCTTCACTTTCATGGATGCTTTTATATCTTAATCATCTTCTCTTGACTTCACCTTCCAGATCTTGGCAGGATTCTATTTTTAACGTCTTGCAGATAGTTATCATTGTTAGCTTTTCTGTCTCTTAGTGAGTTCCAGCTCTAACTTTTTTCTTCCTGTCTTTAATCTATGTTCAACTTGTCTGAGTTCCTATGTTTGAATACGGCTTCCAGTTTTAACAGCTTCATTTATGCTTCTTTTTGACCATCTTACGGGAAGTTTGTTTTTATTCTCAGCAGAGTATCTTTAAGTAATCTCTAAACCATTTGCAAGCTGCTTTCAGCTTCTCCTTTTATGCTTTTTTTAACTTGCTGTTAACTATATTTTTGTAATGCTGCTTTTGAAATTAAGCATCAGCGTTGTAGTGATTTAGGGTTTTTTCTTTATAAAATCAACTATGTTAGTTGATATAGCAAAATTACACTTTAAAGCACAGTACTATTTTAAACATGATAGTGTCAAACAAAATTTGAAATGATGACAAGTACTACAACATGAAAGTGTTTGAAAGGAAAGCTGCCTTGCAAACAAATTATCTAACATAGCCAGGAAGTACAATTTTCTCCCTGACTGTTTTCAGTGACTCTGCCTTTGTCATTCTCCCCTGCTTTTTCTTTTTCCCTAGATCCTTTTCAGGAGTTGTTAATGTCAAACTTTTAGTGAATTCTAAGTAGAATTGGATATGCTCAAGAGCTCTAAATAATTAAACAAGTATCAAAGTGAAAATAGTGTCAAAGTGACTGCAGAACAATACCTCCTTACCTGAGAATTCTGCTCCATAGGTGTAGTCTTGTGTATTACAATGACTGAAGTACACAGAGCGATTTTTTTGCTGCAATTGCCATACAGTAATTCAAAACAATTATTGCCTTGAGGAAAGAAAGCTGGATGTTTCAAGTTGTGTTCTGTTGGCAGAATTTTTAATGCATGTTCCGATTCTTCAGTTATTTATATCAAGTTCATTGGTCACATTAGATTTTGCTAGTTGCAAACCACCAGCAGTGGCAGAGCAGCTTCTTACTCCTGCAATACTAAAACAGAAATATTACGTAAGTATTTGTAAGACCAATCCTCAAATTCCAGATAGAGAGCCTTCATTATTAGTGACTGCTTATACCTGCAAAAAGAAACCAGATTCTCCACTGCTGAACTGGATTATTGATATAAGAATATCAAGGTGCAGGAGGATGACAGAAAAACCTTGTGATGAAAAAACCTTGTTTCCACTATACACAGACTGATATTGATAAGAAATAATGGAGAACTTAGCATGCTCTACCACAATGCCATTTTTACAGAGACTTTCAGAGAAATAATTTAAAACCTTTTCCATGAAGAGACGATTCATTGTTCAGTTATCATAATGACTGCTCTGCCACTACTGGTGCTTCACAAATGCAAGATAAGACGGGTCTGAAGACCCGTGTTAACAGAAAATACCGTTAAAATGGATTCTGAAAGATTTTGTGGATTTAAGAGAAATGAGAATAGAATATAAGTCACTCTTTCTTACCCACATTTGTTCCTGTAAGCAGAAGAGATAAGAGCAGCAATAATGTATTTCTGTTACCAGTTATGACAGATGACATTAAAGGTAGCCGCTGCCTTGAGTGAAAAAGGTCACTTTTTCCCTTAATTGTTGTAAGAAGTGACATACATTGCTCACTGAACTGCACATAAAAATATTTTTTTACTATATGTTTCAAAAGTTGATTTTTTTGCATAGAATCACCTGTGCAAGTTTAAAATGAACTTTCTCTCTTTTTTTTTTATTGCTACAACTGACCAGTCAAGCAGAAAAATCAAAAGGAAAATTATTAGAAACCATTCAATTTGATTTTGCATTAAATGATTTGTGAATGTAGCATTATTTCCTCCAAAGTCAATATTTCCTCCTAAGTCAATACATATTGTTTTGCAATGGTTTATATTTGATAGTCGCTCAATAAGCAATGATTCTGGAACAGGAACTGGCATTTTTTTCTTTTGCAGGCCCTCCAGTTAATGTCACATGCAACATATTTATAAACAGCTTTGGATCCATTGCAGAGACGACCATGGTAAGATGTTTTACCTCAAACAATGTTTAAAGTTCAAATTAAATACATTCAGTGAGCTCAAAAGCTAGCTAAGGCCTTTCTTCACCTGGAACTAAAGGAAGAAGGAAATCCACTTCTGAGAATAGAAAGTGAGAACATTTAATTTGGCAATTGATTTTTTTCTAACAGAAAATCCATCATTATACTATCAAACACAAGTAAATAAGGCCAAGGATAAGATTTTTTTTGTTTCTCCATAAGTTTTATTTGACATTTGTAATGAAATCATTACATTTAATTAGATAGGGTTTAGTTTCTGTAGTGTTCCACCTTTCTAACCTCAAAAAGTCAATTCGTTAAGTTGCTTTGCTAATAATATTTTATGATTTCATTATATATAGTGCGTATGGAGATTTATACTTTATTTTAAAAGTCTGTCTTCCATAGAGCTATTGCACCGAAATAATAGAACAACTAGAACCCTGATCTGGTATATAAGATTTCATTGTGAATTCTAAGAGTGGAGTAAATACAAGTGCTTTGCACAATTTTTGTACATACATCTATAATTTGTCTATTAAAGAAAGGCAGAAGACAGAGTACAAAAAGACTGGACATTCTAAGGAAATAAGAAGAAAGAGAGGTCAAAGCCTAAAGGTAGTAAATTTAGATATTGAACTGTGAAGCAACAAAAATAACTTGGATAATCTTATTTAACAGGTGAAACATATATGCTAATAACTTGGAGCACAGATTTACTCATTAAAATTTGGTGAGAGAGAAGATATAGTCATTCTTTCTCCATGCACGTACTTCACATATTTTGAAGAAAGGCAAATAAACACCTTTGAAAACATAGTAATTTTGGGACAGAGAGGGTTATAAATATAGACAGATAAAGGAAGAACTGTGGGAGTCTGTAAGATTCAAATATAGCAAATACTCTGAAATCCTAACAATTCCAGAAGTTGGGATAAAGTACTTAGAATGACAGAACAAAGACTAAAAATAATTTTTATAGTCAAAACAAAAAAGAAAACAAAACACTCTAAGTTAAAGGAATAATACTAAGCAAAAGCTATCTTCCTGAATTACTAGCAAAAGCAAAAATGAGACCTTTGAATATAGCCAAGGATCTGTAGTTAGGAAATCAAGAATATAAATTCTTAAAGTGAAATATTTATGCCCCTCATCGCCAAAGTGATATTCACAGCTGCCTGATGTTTACTCACCTTGGAACATAGTGGTAGATGTTACTGAGAGAAGCAGATGATTTTTTTCAGGTAGAAAATTACTTTATTTTGTATTTGAGTGCCTTGCCAGATTGCAAATCCCAAACAGATTGACGTGGCATCCAAGGAGATTTATTCAGACTCGATCAGAGGATTAAGTAGTGCCGACATGATTAGAATAGTGCTCCACAGCTACTTTTTAATGGCTGTATGGGTGAATCTGCTGCAATGCAGGAGACAGACCATGGGATCAGTAAAGTGCAAAGATCCAGCAATTAGTTCACTATAAAAAGTATATTTGGAAAACCGAAGTTGCTCCCACTTTAAAGAATTGTCCTTCATCAGGGAAGAGGATGTCTGAGTTCGCATCTCCAGTGTATTTTCTCTCCGAAAAATTAGAATTATAAATGTTTCCTTATAGTACAACTTAGTAAGTTAATACAATACTTCTACCTCATAATGAAATTACATTCTGTTCTGTGTTGCATTGCAAGCCAATTAAAACAGTCGAGATGGACTGCAACCTGATCTGTAACACACAGTTCCAGGTAGTATGTTATAGAAAATACCAAACCTGGTCAGAACCACAGGGGTTTTCGTTATTTCAATAATATGCATTCAAAAACTGGACAATTAAGCACAACCTTGACCTTAAGACAAATGCTGCCTTCTTGATGCTGGTATTCTATTCATAACATATTCACTGATACAGTTCAAAACAGACTTTTGCTTATGGTCAGCAGCTATTGGCCTCTCAGAGACTCAAAGCTTCCTTTGCAGAAGAAAAAACACTTTTGTGTAGATAGGACTTTCAATTGTGTATTTTATTAGCTCTACTTCTCCCCAACACTGAAAAGGAACATCTTCTGAAAAACGTGAAAATCGTTTTATCTTAAAATTACCATCAAAATCACCTTGCACGATTTTACAAACTGAATTACTTCATTGTTGAACTAAAGCCAATTCACTACAGTTCAGTATTTTACCAATTGTCACTATTTTACCAATTTTATTTACTGTAGTCTTTAAAATTCAGGTACTTACGTCTTCATATTTATTCTAAATCCTTACGCATAGAACGACTGACTAGAAGAATTTATTAGACTCAAAACGGACTTTTATATTCTTGACAAATACCTTTTTCCAAACCATAAGCAAAGAGCTTAAGTAAGCAACAAGTGCAAAATAAAACCGGGCCACTAAACGTTACCTCGAAGCCTTGCTGGTATTGAAAACTACTGGCTGAATAATGGCATATGCGTAGAATCTAATTGCTTTAAAGAAATCCGAGTACATTAAGCCATGTCCTTCCCTGTCACAATCACGTTGTGATTGCTCTGGGCACTGTCAGTCTCCCTCTATCCCTCCGTGTCTCTGGCGCTCTAGTTCTCACACCGGTGACCAAAATCTTTGAGCTCCCTCTGCTGCCTCGGTTATGTATAACACAGCAAACAGTTACAGAAAAACAATGGGTTAAAAAACCCCTAAGATCAGCTGCAAAATAGCCCGGTGCCAACTTTGCGTTACCGGGCTCCATAGTTGTCAGTAGAGGAGGTTGTGAGTGTGCGGTGGGAACTTCGAGTGTGCAGCAGGAAGCAGCTTTCGGGCAAGCTGATTCTCTTAAACTCATCCACACCTGTTTATGGTTTTACAGTGGGGTCTAACAATTCAGGAGAGACAGCCAAACCAAGTCAAAGTAGCTTAATTTGGCTTACAGCTTGTTAACTCTGTAACTTGGTTCTTTCTTTCTTTTTTCTTGCTTTTTTACATTTCTTTCAACTTCTTTAAAGTACCGGTTACAGTTATTTCACATTCTCTGTCTCAAAAGACAAATCAGATGGTTTATATCAGGGAAAAGGCATGCCACCTCTTGCTATGAAGCTATGATTCTGGCTGAACCTAGGTAATTTTAAGTGATTGTATGAGGAACTTAATTTGTGTCATGTATGCTCTGAGGAGGCAAAAAAAAAGTAAATCGCATAATTTAAAACTCCCTTATACAAACTCTCATCATTGGCACCACTTAGGGTCCAGCCTTACCAATCTTTCTATGTTGTTGAGCCAAATGGTAGTACCAGATCTGTTTATGTCTCGATGGCATTCGCAAAGTGAGGATTTCACACTCATGCCCTAGCCAAGTAAAACTCTTAGTGCTTCGCACTTATAAAGGAAAACCTAGGTCCAGGCTTTCATTTTTCACATGTTGCTACTGTTTTGGGTTTTTTTTTTTTTTTCACAAAAGGATTTAGAAATTTTAAAGAATAGTAGAATAAAAAATTGCAGAAGCCCAGAATAAAATGACTGTTTCATTATATGAAATTAACATAACATAATTAACATAAATTAACATCTGAAGTTTTTTATTTAAGATAAATAGCGATGCACCTCAGCAAGCACACTTAACCTTAAAAATCTGCGAAATCAATTGGGTTGCTTGGTCGTGTAAAATGAAATGTATATTGGCAATATGGGAACCATAGCCCACAGGAAATCCAATCATTTTCCTATTGGTGTACTGGAACTTAAATTTCAGGTTTTATCATAACATCCTCAAAGGTTCTTCACAGAGTTTCTCATTGACGCTCAAGCTGTGGTCAGCTTGTATTTGCACCGTATCTCCTAAAGCTAAGAGATTTCCTGATTGTTAAGAGCAGTGTCATATATATTGTTGGCAATGACCAACAAAAGAAAGAAGGGATTGTTCAGTCTTACAGGGTAAGAATAACGTCAATGCCAACATTTTAAGCTACAAATGTTCAGAGACAAAATACTGAATACACGAACCAAAGGCTACAGAACAGTTAGGCTGTGGGGCAGAGAGCAGGCCATACCAAAAAGCCACCTTTTATCCTAGTAAATATGACTGACCAACTTCCTCAAGGTTTTCTGAGTTTTGAAGATCAGCAACAACACTTTGATCTTAATGCGGATTTACAGCAATATTTACTAAATATGTATTAATATGCTTACCATAATGCATGTGCTAAAAGTTCATTGAAAGGGACACTCACTGAGACACCTAACGGCAAATGACAAGAGTGCAGACAATTTACACATTAAAAAGCATATGTCTGTTATTTGTTCCTGCCACATTTTCACTAATAGGTATTTCTTGATTCAGTCTGAAAAGGACTGTGTTATTCTGAACATTATTAGGAAGCAGATGACAGATCTTTCTGTGCTCCCAGCATGAATGAGATTATCTTACCTTTACAAATAAAATGTGCTTTTACCCTACATCAACCTATTTTTAAGCCATTGTAATTACTCTTCTTTCACAAGTCACTGCTCCTTAATTTCTTTAGCTTCATCTTTCTTCAAGTGAGCACTTCTGTTTGTGTTCTACCTATTCTAGGTTGTTTTTTAAATGGGATGCTTGAAAGGAGTGTTCACTTGCATACATTGCAAAGCTTAATGCTTTCACCAAATATTTTTCCTAAATGAATCATTTAGTTGATCATCTCAAGTACAAAGAAATAAATGCCTGCCTTTGGCGAAAATATACTGAAAATTTCTGTGAATGGATATAGCAATGTGTTAATACTGAAGTGACAAGCAGAAATATCTACATTGCACCATTTTTACTCAGATGAGTGATCATGCAATAAATGTCACTTTACAGTTCCAAAATTAAAAAAAAAAAAAATCTATTTTTTTTCTCTATTTGACAATTAACTCCTTTCTATCATGGCACAGAGGAGTCAACAGATTATTCTTGTCTGAGTTTGGAAGGTGGGTTATTTTAACATCTTTTATTTTATCATAAACTTGCCTTTGCCACACTAAGCCTGGGTCACAGAGTTGGGAGTAGACAGGTTTTTCAAATTCTAGCAGATCTGCAGCTGTTCAGTTTGTTACATGACCAGATTAATCCATGCAAATCCCCCTGATGAACCTGCATTCTTAGCAGACAGTATCATTATCAGTATCAGTATCCCAGATACAGCATCTATTTTCCTTATTGTACGGAAATTCTATGATGCAACCAAAGAGTGCTTGAAAAAGTAGATTGTGACATGTACAGCATATGAATTAGCAAATAAATAGCATCATTTGTTTCCAAATTAAAAAAAAAAAACCTACATTAGTTAGTTTTATAAGCAGCAATGGAAAACATGGTTTTGTGCAGTTCTGCTCTGAAACTTTTAGTCTAGGATAACTTTTTAGAAGAAGAAGAATTTAGAAGAATTCAGATACTGTGTCGTGGAAGATATCAGGTAAGACACCGGCTGATATTACAACAGCACAACAGCGTGATGAAGCAGAGAGGGACAAGAAAATCTCAGACAAAGGTAGCACAGCCAACTCCTGTCCATCTCACAGAGTTATAAAGTGTGGCATGGTACCAACTGCTTGCAGCAGCTGATCAAGGGTGAGTGCATATCGCTAATCGGTGTTGAGGAGAAGAGGTGTTTTCAGGTGCCATTTAAGAATGAGACCAACTGGAGCTATACATAAAAACGTGAGGGTCAAGTATCTGATTCGCTGATAAACTGCAATAGATGGTGCAGCGGATGGATAGGTTGAATGATGCTAGGCATAGAAGATGCTAGTACAGATGATACTGCACATAACGGTTATCAGGTACCAATAGCTGAATTTTCGTATCTGGGGAAATTTGGTTCCCTACTAACACTGAAAACCATCCTTACACAACTAGTCAGAAATGAGGAGAAATAATATCAATGTGTTTATCTCCTGGCCTCTCGGAAGCTTATGAGAATGATTGTACTGTTCTATATCTTTTCCTAACCTTCTCTTTCTGTGTTATGAGGACATTCCGGTATTCTTTCCTGGCATCTATACTGGAGTTTTGCCCTCAGGAAATAACTCCAGCCTTTTGGGCTCCTTTTATGACTCTGAAAAAGTAAAGGAAATGCCATTTTTTTCCTTTTTGATTCCTTGGATGATTTATAAATGATTCAGAAAAAAATAATAGGCAGTGTTTGGATTGGATCATTCCAGAATTAAACTCCAGGAATTTGGGCAGCAAATGGGCTTTGCACTTGGGAAAATAGTTTTGACTATTATGTTTGGGTTAGGTTTGAACTAGCAAAAATGGTTGATTAAGTTGATTTTTAAAAGTCATCAGAAGCTTTGCCTTTACTGGAGTTGACATCCTTTGCAGATGCTGGTGGCAGGCTTCTTTCCCTGGCCCCTCAAGCCTGTGTTTTTTAAACTGTTTTTAGAAGCAACTCTCCAGTGAGTTATTAGGGAGCAGTAGTGATCATTCCTTGATTAATGGAGTGTGATTATGTTAGCTAAAAAAGAGGCTCAGTTATAGGGATTGTTTCCACATATTTCAAATGTTTGAAAGACAGTATATTCAACATGGATACACAGAAAAATGGAAATATAAACTATGAATAGAGACGTGTAAGTAAAACATGAACAATTAATCTTGCCTTATTAAACGTTAGGTTAATGTTCTTGTTTATCACTGTAAAACAGCAACAAACCAACTCAAGGCCAAGTCACAGGTTTATTTTAGATAGCATCCTGAGGCCAAATGCTGCTGAAAGCTCTAGAGGTATAGTGCAATCTTACCTAATAACAGAGTACATTTGTCTGAGAAAATACTGGAAGAACAGCATGGTCTTGTTTTGAGGTCTCAAAACTTGCCATTTATAGATATCCTTTTAATGATTTATGAAGAATTGAAACTTCCTTTATGAAAGGGAATTATTTCATGGAGTCAACATCTCTAGATTGACTGTGAAGTTACAATCTAGAATAAGTGATACTATAGTGATGAAAAGCTGCTTGAAAAAGTTTCAGACATTTTCACTAGCTTTAGATGAAAGTAGTGTCATAGAGGAGGCAACTCAGTTGTTAGTGTGCATTTGCAGTATTAACAGAAGTTTAAGTGATGCAAGAACTGAAAAGGACTATATTCTGCACGTGAACAAGTCATAGGTCTGAAAACATAACAATGAGTATCTACAGTAAAGCAGAAGTTCTAACTGACGGTTTTCACTGACAGAAGCCATGTAATGGCACAAACAGAATAAAGGGTGGTCCTTTTGCAAAAACAGATGCCTTTAAAGCAGAATCAAGAAACATACTATACCAGAATATTTCCACAATGAAATACTAAAATTCCCATTTCAGTTGTTCTGATTTGTAAACTGGATTAATTTTTGTGGTTGTGAGCCGTTAATTTATTTCAAGATTTTTTGGAAGAAGATGAATTGGAATAGGTTTTATATTTATCCCGGTAAGGCTTGGTGGCTGAGTCACAGCCAAGTTCTCTAATGTTTTGTGGAACTTGGAGCTGAAATTCAATGGGATCTTGATGCAATATGGAGAATAAATATCTAAGTCAGAAATAAAGAATACTGGTTTACTTTTCCCTACTGATAGAAACAGATCCTCTGGATCTTAATACTCATCTATAAGGGTAACTTATGACTAATTTCAGAACTGTGTGGTGCTGTCCAGGTTTCCAGACATAACTTTTATTACTTATTGCCAACAGACAAGAAGTAATCGCTTGTAATTTTTACGTTCTGTGTTTACCTACACCAATCTGATCTTGTTCTAGAAAAACTGGAGAGAAGGTCAAACCTCTTGTTACCGCTTAGCTATGCTTTCTTCCATTGATTCTACTTTCTCTGACTGCTCTTTTACACTTAACTGAAAGCATAACGCTCTCAAAGCCTATGCCATTACTCCCATCCCCTCCATTATTTTCTTACTTAATTTTATATTTTTATATTACTCTTTTCAATCTGTTTGAATAGCAGCTATCAGGTTAGCTGTTGCTAAAAGTCTATAACCTGCTATAGCAATTACAGCATTACCCAGAAAAAGCTGTGCAGATAACTAATTTGCAAGCTGAGAACTACTCAGTCACTTTTGTAGAAAATCTGAGGATCTGTGAAAATAAGATTGTGGCATCACTACATAGCTCTGTTCACATTGTATGAGGTATGCTACTTACAAGTTTCATTTTTTTGGCAGTCATACAAGAAGATTAATTCCATTGAGGTTATGATTATGTAACACTCATGATATTTCTTTAATTTATAAGGACACAGATACCAATGTAAAGACATTACAAAAAGAAATCTAAAGACTAAGTCAAAAGAACTAATTTTTCAAATATCTTTAGCGTAGCTGCCTCATGATATGTATTTAAGCAATGGAAATTAATCTCATTGTGATATACGGGGGTTTTGCCCTTAACTCCTGTTAACGCTAATAGGAGTTAAGTCCACAAATTCCTCTCTATGACTGTAAGAATATAGCCTTTCTCCCTCATTTTTGCATGAACCTGCAATTTATTAACACTTTGTTTACGGAAACAAAAGCTACTGTCAACTTTATAATAACTGTTAAATGAACCCAAATTAAGAAAATAAAGGATTTTCAGATTGTCACCTTATTTCCTAATTTATGTCGCTGAGCCTAGTAAATATACGCTGGAAAAGCTCTCCAGTACAAACACTTTACATGAAGCATTAGCCTTGAAATTCTTTCCTTGAATAAGTTTTGAATTATTTTAGTATCGTTTAAAAATTCAGTTTTGCTCTCCTCTCTTCATTCTGTTCTGAGTACTTGGTACTTCATGCACTCTGGGTGTTCATTTTTAATTACAATAGCCAAAGTAATCACTTAGCATGAAAGAGATGATTTTTTGTACATCATACCCACACTGTAAAGACATATCCTAAATCATATCCAAAAAAAGTTGGAACCATTTTATTATGCTTCAAAATTAAACAGTAAAATTATATAATTTATTCAAAAAGCATGTAAGAATCTGTTTTCTATATAGCCTTTTTCCTTTTCCAAAGAGAATACACATTATGCTATCAAATATGTTCATTAATAGCTGGTAGAACAAGTGGTATTACGAGACTGTGATTAAGGCTTTAATATTCTTTAAAAGCCAATACAATCACAGCAAAGTGTGTGCTGGCATGCATTTTTAACTGATCTGCCATTCCCTGTGTCATTACCAGCATTACAACAATGGTGCTAGACCTCTCTTTCCTCCCCCACCCACCCCCCCACCAAATCCGTCTAGATTCTAATGCCAATTTACACAATAATAAAACTCAGCATCCTTGAGTCAGTTTGGTTTCCTCAAAAGCGCAAAATAACCCTTATGACTTCAGAACCTATCTCACTTACCACGTAGTCCTCAGCAGGCCCAGTCATCTCCTACCGCCCAGAAATCGGGTTCTGTACCTTCTCTCACTCCCTTTGTCTCTTCAGCTAGTTAACCATTTTACCCAGGAAGCGCTACGCTGTCATTTAGATTCACCAGACAGGTGTCTCTAGACAGGGATCTACAGATTGTAACCTTCCTTCCTCCAGCTTGCAGAGGCTTTTACTTTCTCAACAACTTCACCTAGGGCTTTCGACACAGGGAAGCCAACAAAAATCAGCTCCCTCTAGCTGCAGCTTTCTCCACAGTTCAGAAAGTTCCCAATTTGCAAGCCTCTACAAAACATTATCAAGCCCTAGGAGAAATTTAATCCCATATCCTTTCCCAGAAAAAAAAAAAAAACCAGCCAGCTACCTCCTCAAGGCATTTCTTGTTGGAGACTGTGAGCCAGTGTGAACAGATATTGATCAAATCACAAAGATATTGAAGGTGAATTAAAAACAAATACATTTAAAATGTGTAATTGTGAAAAAGTATGCATTCGCTGTTTCTTCTTTACCTGTTTTCATAATAAACCCATAATCTTCAATAGAACTTCTGAGGAATATGAATTTATTTGCTCGCTTTAAAAAATAGGCAGTCTTTACATTGCTTGATCTTTCAGTCAGTAGATTTCTTTTTCAGTTAATAGCTTTCCAAAATGTAAATGCATAGGAACATATGAAAGCTAATTTATTGGCATAATAGGATTAGTTAAAGAAGATTTCTAGTCTGCTTTCCATCTACAAACATTGTGTGCTACAATATTGGATCTCTAACAATCTTCTTTTTACTTGCTTTTATCTTCTTTTATAGGTTTAAATTGAATCAGGGTTTAGCTACTTGACTCCTAGCAGGACTGAAGGGATACAATACCGAAAATTTGATGTTTCTAGTTGATCTTTACTAGTTTCCTATTTTGCAGTATATTTTTCCTTATTTTTGTGAATGTTATGAAACTGGCTACTCTACAGTTTCAGAAAACTGAATACATAAAATCCGATTTTGTTTTTTCCTCACAGAAACTACTGCCTATATTCTTCTTTTAGCTACAGATTGAATGAGAAAGACTGAAAGCTCTGTACTAATAAGCATCCTGTAAATGACCCTATACTTTCAGTGAGGGAAAGGCTGAACTGGAGTAGTGACAGAACAGTTCTTATCCTCCAAACCATTAGCAGTGATGGTGAATGAGATATTACTCATCTCTGAAGAAAAGAAAGCAAGCAATATGCATCTGTTCGAGGCAGAACCTTAACAGAGGCCATGTCACTTCAGAATTCAATGTTATGAAAGCAGGTGACACACCAAGGAAGAGCATTTGGTGCACAAGTACTGTATATATATATTTGCTGAACTCTGAATTATGATTTTGTAAGGGATTCTGGGATGTTTGATATTACAATTAGCAGTTTTGAAGTCTTAGTTTTAGCTAGTTCTTTGCCAAGTAATTCTATTTCTATTGACTTCAGTATGAGTATTGCTGGTCAGTTATTGGAGCCAAACTCTGCAAAGAAATTATGCAAAATTTAAATAAAACTTTAACAAAACTATTCATAGGACACCAACCTGGACACTTAGTAGTTCAGAAGCGTAAGACCAAACAAAAAACAAAACAAACAAATTAACAAAATACCCAGAAAGATTCAAAATATTAATGAACACCTTAAAATCTGCTTTTACACATCCATGGATAAAGAAAGCAAGCTCTTCATCCAAAACCCATCAACAATCTTTTCTGAAGAGCTCAAATAAGTTCCTAAATCTTCCTGAGATCAGAGGCAAGTTAGCCCTCACTCAGATCCCAGAACCATCTGGTCTGTCCTGCTTTATACTAGAGGGGATAAGAGCACCCACCATTTTCAAACTAGTCTGGGATTAGAGATTTTATCCAAGAACCAAAAGGCCCTACTGCTCAGCCTCGGCCTGCAAGGGCTCAAATCTAGAGATCCTAATCGCTAACAAAATGCTTAGCCAACTAACTTGAGGCAGGACTAGACAGGAAACTTTTCCGTGTCTTCATGTATGGAACTGCATACTTGCCCTTATACAGCAAAATTGCAAGTGTCGCAGGATTAGAAAGAAAAATTGCAAGAGGAAGGCTTTCTCCTAAGGTCCATCGATGAAGACATTCCTTTCTGAGGGAGGAATCCTGTGGTTCTGGAAAATTCACAAAGTTGCTTCTTACTCAGGGAGTCACACAGATCATCAGGAAAGATTCTATGAGTCAGACAAACTCTTTATCTTAATCAATAGTGTATCTACATTGTTTCTTGGAATGAATGCCCTACAGCTATTCATTACAGAAAAGCATGTCTTAGGGATGTTTGGTTCTAGTCAAATCTTGTTACTCTGACACAGATTTGACACGTCAATTAAAGTAAGTGCTCAGCAATAAATTTAAATCACAATTAATTTCTATTTAACTGCTATGGTAAATCTCAGATTAATGAGTTACAGTTAATGGTGGAGCATGGAATCCGTTGCAAATTTTTTTCACTTGTTAATTGAACTGCCATACAACACAGATACATACACTAGCCTTGCTGCAGTTCAGGCCTCTGATAGTGTAAAGATGTAATAAAAAATAAAAAAGAGTACCCTTTTTGCAATAATAAATCATGCCAGTGAAAAGATCACCACTGTTTATTAGCAGGAGAAACAAAAGGATGAGCCATTTCAGTCCAGCCTAAATTTATTGATAATTAAGGATATTCTTGTCCTTAGATGGCAATCAAGTCCTCAATCAAGCTGTAATGCAAGTCCTTTGTATCACTGATTTAAAGAAATTAAACTTTTCACAGAACTGGCTATCCCTTCCAGTCCAATATCATCCTTTTCTGCATCTTTTTCTATATATTCTTTTTCTGAACTTGTGTGACTACAGATGACGCCTCATCATAATCTCAGTAACTGTGGAATCCCAACTATAAGCATGAGGAAATATAGGGGTATCCTTCAGATTACACAAACTATATTCACATTTCTCAAATGCCAATGTGAATTTCAAAGGTCTTCTACTTTGATTTTGCAATGACATTGGTAACCTGCATGCAAAATGATCTACCAATTTGAGTGGCTTACTTAAATTTAAATACTTGAGTTACTATACCCAGGAAATTTCATCAAAGGCATGTTGAAATCATTAGCTGAATAGCTTTTGATCCAACCTTAAATTTTCAGATATGCAAAGGAAAGCGAGAGAAACTCCATGAATTTCCCCAAAGTAATAAGGTTACATAAAGTGCAGTCATAGTGCTTAGGGCCAGTGAACAAATTTAAAACTAAAAGCTGTTATTACCACAAAGTACTAATATGCCACAGGGCATCCTGATGCTAATCAAGGGGGCAATAAAAAGCATGTCAAGTTGCTTGCTTTTCAGAGACTGAGACAGCAACTTTAGAAAATCTTACCAGTAAGAATTAAAACTGTTAATGTGTTCTGTAACATAGTAGCTTTTCATGTACAGCAATGAGAAGGAGAAAGCAAACCTGAGGCAGAAGACAACCATGACAACCTCTATCCACCAAGTCCCCACATTGTATTACCTTGGTATAACAAAACCCCAAATCACCCTTCACATTTTGTGAAATTTTCTCTGATGGTTTTCTAAAGTAAAAAAGAAAAATCAATTGATTCTATCTATGGTAAATCAAGAAAGTGTATGTTACAAGGGGAAAACTCATCTCAGAGAGTGCAAAATTAAGTTAGTATTAGTTTTTACTGCTGTCCCATAGCAGTAACAAGTTTAGTACTATACTGGATTGTGCAGCACTCACGTATTCAGAATATAACCATTTTGTTCTTAGTTTTCCATTTTATCTTCCAGTTCTGGAGTTAGTCTGTGGTGGGTTGACCATGGCTAGTTGCCACGTGCCCACCAAGCTGCTCTATTGCTAACCTCCTCAGCAGGACAGGAGGGGGATAAAATAAGATGGAAAAAAACCTCAAGGGTCAAGATAAAGGCAGTTTAATAAAGCAAAAGCAAAGGCCATATGCAGAAGCAAAGGAAAACAAAAGATTTATTCTCTACTTCCCATCAGCAGGTGATGTCCAGCCACTTCCTGGGAAGCAGGGCTTCAGTACACATAGCAGTTGCTCCAGAAGACAAACATCATAACTCATGAATGCTCCTCTTCCTCTTCCTTTCTCTTAGCTTTTATTGCTGAGCAGACATCATATGGTATGCAATATCCCTTTGGTCAGTTTGGGTCAGCTCCCCCGGCTATTTCCCCTCCCAAGATCTTGCCCACCCCCAGCTTACTGGTGAGGGAGGAATGTTGGACAGACAGCCTTGAGGCTGTGCGAGCACTGCTCAGCAGTAGTCAAAACACTGGTGTGTTGTCAACACCTTTCTAGATACCAATGCAAAGCACAGCAGGATGAGGGCTGCTGTGCGGAAAATTAATTCCATCTCAGCCAATACGTAGTCTTAACTCTTAACATTTTTTTCCACAGTATTACATCAAAAATGAAGTATTAAAGGTAAAACTGCTAAGGGCTTTTAGCTAGCTTGTTGCAAGCATTGTACTTAACAAATTACATCAAGATTAAGAAGTCAAAGTATATTGAAGATACAATGCATAAGGCAACCATAATATTTTGTAGAACAAAGGCCAAATACTATTTCATTTACCCAAGAAACAAAATGGAAAATGAAGTGACATATGCTCTACAACATTCTTTTTTAGGCTGGTGTACAGAGCATGTTGTGCTGAAATATGAAACTACTAATATGATTTCACTAGCAACTGAACACCTGATAACTCTGCACCTGATAACTTTCTTTTGGGGGGTAAGGGGGTAGGGGTGGATAGAGGGAGAAGAATAACACACACAATTGTATGACCAAAGAGTCTCATTCCCTATGGTATAATAAACAAATACAATAAAACAAATAGCCCACTGTATTTACTTACTTTGAAGTCAGTCTTCAAGACATTTGTTACTTTTTTAGACCAAGATACCCTTGGGTCTCATTCTTCCTGATACATATTCCTCTCCCTTGTAACATCTATTTAAATCATTTAAACCATTTGCTGTTCCCCCTGTGACTCTAGTAATTCTCTCTAGTTCTGCCTGACTTTTGCTCCAAGTCACCTTGCTTATTTTTATTCCTCACTTCAGCCTTCATGCGAGCAGCTCTTTCCAGTACATCTGTGATATCTTCTTAGGAACAGAGGATCAAATCCAGCTTTCATTACAACAAACTGCCATAGTTAGAGTTTTAAAAAATTCTTCACAAGAACAATGTTTCACATAGAATCATAGAATCATAGAATGGTAGGGGTTGGAAGGGACCTCTAGAGATCATCCAGTCCAACCCCCCTGCTAAAGCAGGTTAGCCTAGAGCAGGCTGCACAGGAATGCGTCCAGGTGGGTTTTGAATATCTCCAGAGAAGGAAACTTCACCACCTCCCTGGGCAGCCTGTGCCAGTGCTCTGTTACTCTCACGGTAAAGAAGTTCCTCCTCATGTTCAGGTGGAACTTCTTGTGTTCTAGTTTGTGCCCGTTGCCCCTTGTCCTGTAGGTGGGCACCACTGAGAAGAGTCTGGCCCCATCCTCTTGACATCCCCCCTTTAGATATTTGTGAGCATTGATCAGATCTCCTCTCAGCCTTCTCTTTTCCAGGCTGAACAGACCCAGCTCTCTCAGCCTTTCCTCATAAGAGAGATGCTCCACTCCCCTAATCAACTTCATGTCCCTCCGCTAGATTCTCTCCAGTAGTTCCCTGTCTCTCTTGAACTGGGAAGCCCAGAACTGGATGCAGTACTCCAGATGTGGCCTCCCCAGGGCAGAGTACAGGGGCAGGATCACCTCCCTCGACCTGCTGGCCACACTCTTCTTAATGCACCCGAGGACACCATTGGCCTTCCTGGCCGCAAGGGCACACTGTTGGCTCATGGTGAGCCTGTTGTGCACAAGCACTCCCACATAGCACCTTTAAATTTACTCTAAGTGGTGTTCTTGGAAAGTTCGTAACATTTCCATGTTAAAATTTTGCAGTGAGCTAGAAAAAATTAAGCAGGAATCATCTGACTACATTACGCAAAAGTCTAGATTTCACTTAGATGGATATATTAGTCAAAATTATAACAGTATTTGGAACTGCAACAGGTAAGAGTTCTGGAAGATTATTCATTTATGCATGAAAATTCAATTAATTGGTTCAAATGCAGCATTAAAAGATTATGAGAGCAGGCAATATGTGATGTTTGAATGAAGGGCATATTTTGGAAATTTGCTTTTATATATCTCTCTCTCAGATCTAGAAGGACTCCACATACAGTGAGTATTAAAAATGCATTAAAGAAACCAATGAAAGTTAGGTAATTAATATCTTGAAGATTTATGCAAAAGTTTACATAAAGCAGCCTACCTATATTCTGTATGCTATGGGAATATAGCTCTATCTGTATCAGTGTAATGAAAAAGAAATCAACATATTCTGTTAGTATTATAGATTTCACTGTGTGTTAGAAATTGCTAATCAAAATGTTAGTACTGGAGTCCACAATGGCCTCGGCCTCAGCATGGACAGCAAAGAGCAACTATCTCATCTCCCAATTTTTATTTTATTGAGCCCTACAAAGCAGATGAACAGTATCCTGACTCTCTAAGAAAATTCACCCTGTGGCTAAGGGTTCAAAGGACAGTGAAGCAACTGCAGACCCACTAATCAATCTCATTCTGTAGAACCAGGGTACAGCAGCTGTTCAGACATGGCATCCTTGAGGTTATAGAATTGGCTGCGGAATTTACGACAACTTAAATTATGATTTCTCTCTCCCCTCCAGGACCCTCCCCAGCACAGTTATTTGAGTTCAGAGTCACCCCTCTGGGCAAGTAGCACATGAGAATAGCAATCCTTTTGTGGGAAAACAAATAAATTCTGGAAGTTTAATTCTGATCTCTGTGTTTGCATCAAACAACCCTACTTGTTGCAAGCAGTTAAGCCTCATACTCACATGTGTAATTATAAACTGAGACGATGAGTTCTTGTTCTTCGTGCAATAGCAGTCAAACACATCTCTTTCCTTTTGATAGATTAGGAATCTTTTTAGTGAATAATGAGAGCCAATTTAAGTCAGAGTTTTCAGGGAAGAGAACAATGAAAAATAGCTTCAATTGCTTTAATGAAAAATTTGACTAGGATTTTTTTCATTTTAAAAGTTGAAAACAATTTAAACCAATAAACTTTAAACAAACTGACATACAGGATAGCTTATTATAACCCAGAACAGATTCCTCTGTTTATCTTCCTCCATTTTCCATTTTCATTTCAACTTTCTGTTATGCATTTTTCACCTGTTCTCTCCTATACATATAAGAAGTCCCTTACTCTATAAGCAATCCCATTCATAAACATCATATTCTACAGAGCAAAGTGAAATAGATAGCCATACTTCAGCATATAAAAATTAAAAGTTAAAGCTTGGGTTTGGCTGCAGGACAGATAAAGTCCTGAGAGCTGCAGCGCTCACACCCAGTGCCCAGGTTTAGAGTTAATGTTTTCTTCAGTGCAACAATTTCACATGTTGGGACAGGCAGTAGAGCTGTCAATGTTCCCACATTCTGCCTCTTCCTGGTCTTGGATTTTATACAGGAATTTGGAAGGGGAGCTGGTACTACATAGTATTTGGAATATCATGCAAAGAAATAAGGGTATTTCACAGAATCACAGAATGACAGGGGTTGGAAGGGCCCTCTGGAGATCATCTAGTCCAGTCCCTCTGCTAAAGCGGGCTCACCTAGAGCAGGTTGCACAGGAATGCGTCCAGGCAGGTTTTAAACATCTCCAGAGAAGGAGAGTCCACAGCCTCTCTGGGCAGCCTGTTCCAGTGCTCTGTCACCCTCACAGTAAAGAAGTTCTTCCTCATGTTCAGGTGGAACTGCTCGTTCTCCAGTTTGTGCCCATTGCCCCTTGTCCTGTTGCTGGGCACCACTGAAAAGAGTCTGGCCCCGTCCTCTTGACACACACCCTTTAGATACTTACAAGGATTGAAAAGAATACAGGGGTGTTATGTCCTCTTGCTGCATGGAAGACATCAAAAGATCAGTTCTGTGGTTTTGGCTTGCTTCAGAAAAAAAAAAAGAAGTTTGTTTCTACATCTGTAAAGTACAAAACTGTGGCTGCGGTTTCATCACACCATTATTCTAATTATGAAAAATACCAACAGCTTCTCTTAAGAACTAACTTTTCATGGCACTTGAGGCTGTCACTAAACCTGATGAAAAAGAAGGGAAATTTCTTTCAGTCTTTTCTGAAAAGGTAGTTAACAAATTAATTAACCTTTTTTTTAAAAAAAACTGGTTAACAAATCTTATGCTTTTTCCATCTGGCATTTAATGCTATATGCCTCCATTTGTCCAGAGAGCCTTTTTCATGTCTGCTGAAAACAATAATCTGAATTAATTTCATTCTCCCAGTGTAGTTTTACACTTACTGGCTTTGTTTTGAAAATTGTCAAGTTTATATGAATATAAAATCCTTTACTGGGACTTTCTCTATATGATACGCAGTGTTTTCTGGTTATCAAGCAATAAATGCTTGGTAAGCATGTCTTTAGCATATTTAGCTACCTTTATTGAAGCTGAATAATTAAATTGACCAAAACAGCAGGATGCTGAAGATACAAAAAACTATTCATCATGGGTAAATGTTGCATACTGAGATTCCTGTAGTCCTTTATTATATCTGTTGGCATGATACTCACAACTGTATGCCTGCATGTTCCAAGTTTCATAAGACCAAATATTGATACGACCTTGGAATTTTAACAGTACCCACAATTTCTACACCAGTTGGGTTTTACCTAGCTATTGTAACCACTAATAACTACTACCAATAGTTACTGGACAGATCATATTTCCCATTCTGACTCAAAAAGTTTTCTTTTTCAAATTATTCTTCATGGTCTTTTTTAACAATAAACAAGTGATGTTATTTACTTCTGTTACATTCAGAAGTAACACATAAGTTCTCTCAACCAGCTCCCATTTCCCTTCTGCATCTAACACATCTTTGTTTCTATTTTATTTTTATCTTCTTTCATTAATGCAGTAGAGAAAATAATGAGGAAAGTCATATTAGGGTCCATAAAATGATCCTTATGCTCAGTGTCTGAATTCTGAGTTCTTGATGTAATGTAATGAGATGTTAATATTTACTTTTATTTAAAAACAAATTTTTTCATCTTTCAGAATGATAAAGTTACAAGAAAGTGTGCAGCCATAAATACAACATTGTCTCTGACAGAGAGTATATTCAACTCCAAAATGACTTCCAGAAGTTTGAAGCACTCCACTCATCTTTTCTATAAAAGCACCCTTGATCAAAACAGGATTGTCTGTAGAAATTAAGATGACTCCACTTGTACCTAAGCTAATTCATCATAAGGACTTATATGATCTCCACCATATTTGAACAGAGGAGGAAGATGTGTCCTCCTCAGACAGCTATGGCAAGTTACTACTTACACAGTTTTCAATAGGGAACTGAGGCACGTAAAGTCTGTGTCAGGTCTAAAATATGTCAGGATTAGAGAGAGAAAAAAGAAATTAATTGAATTAATTTAATTTAATTAATTGAAGTCCGCCTTACAGTGGGACAGATTCTCACTACCTAAGAGAGGGAAGCGGGAATTCCCCTGCCAGGAGTCGGAAAGAAAAACTCCATAAAACACTTTTTATGCTTCTCTCATTTTGATTTCAAGACAAAGCTACTGCAGGGATATAGATATATGGAGTTATATGAACTGTACATGGAGGTTGGATTTCCTTAGCTTGGGATTTTTTCAATTGCTCTGAAATGCATCTTTATTCTTATCCATTGTGTCCTCTCTAATACAAAAAGTTATCATGCTAGCATTCAGCTAAGCAATTCTTTTGCCATCCACAAAT
>VZSC01019425.1:93819-164831 GCA_013398225.1 Steatornis caripensis
CCATCCACAAATGGACAGGGGATTACATGGCTAAGAAATTAAATAAAAGCTAAATCCCTATGCTTGATAAAGCTTTGCTTGTTTTC
Organism: Steatornis caripensis; assembly: GCA_013398225.1. Classification (NCBI taxonomy): domain Eukaryota; kingdom Metazoa; phylum Chordata; class Aves; order Caprimulgiformes; family Steatornithidae; genus Steatornis; species Steatornis caripensis. Next base: position 93,906 of record VZSC01019425.1, read on the forward strand.
TCTTTCATTCAGGATTACCGAGTGAACATCTTTCTCCGTCAGAATTGGAATGATCCACGCCTTGCATACAGTGAATATCCAGATGACTCTTTAGACTTAGATCCATCCATGCTGGATTCAATTTGGAAACCCGATCTGTTCTTTGCTAATGAAAAAGGTGCCAACTTTCATGAAGTTACAACAGATAATAAGTTGTTGCGAATTTTCAAAAATGGAAATGTACTTTATTCCATCAGGTGAGTCCCTAATCAAATTATGGTTTTTAGAAGCTAAAAGTGTACCCAAGAATTGCTTATGGATGTCTTCAGTTGCTAGTAACGCAGAACTATCACTAAAGTAGTTGTGAGTTTTGAATACAGAACTTTATCATCATTGCTGTTCATTATTGATACTAAAATAGAAAATGATTCCTCATTAGGCATGCACATAGTAAAAATAATAAGAAAAGTATCTTTCCCATTTTAAAGTACAGACACTGAGCCTAGAGGAACTAGGACACTTGCACAGAGCAAATAGTTCTGAAGTATTACAATCTGAGCTGTCCTATGTATGTTTCATATGTTGTAACCTCCAATGTTACGACAATCCAATGTTATTTCTTTTTCACGTTTTTGGATATTGCAGTTGCACTTCAACATGGAAACATGACCTGTTTGAGAAAGCATGACATTTAAAGAATTGTTCACTTACTGCTGGAGATGGAGAGTAAAGTGGAAAGTAAACTTTTTAAAGGTTTAAGAAGCTGTAAGCAGCAATCATAAGTATCAACAAAATCTAGCTATCCTTCTTTTCTCTTCTCCCCACATTCATTTTATTAATACAGATATTAGTAGGCATTTTATCACTATCTTCAAAAAGCTGATCTAATGAGAAACACATTGGATATAAGTATATTAATGCCTCATTAGACATGATAAAGATTTGGTATTAATACAGTGACCTACTTGTGCAAAATGTTACACTTCTCAAAATAAATATACCTCTTGTCCACTTAGTGTTTTGCTTTGCATGCTTTTATGATACTGCATTAGTGGGAAATTGGAGTTTTTAATGAGAAATCAGGAGTCTGTAAAACAGTTTGTGTACTAAGAGAAAAAGAAAACATTTGTGACTTGTGTGAATGTATCAGTGGCAAGGGAGTCCCCTTCCTCCCTCCTTACAGTGCAAGTGGGCAGCATCTTGTCAAGTTTGCACAGGGAGAAAGGCTTGGGTTAAATTCCTATGAGCATTTCATATCCAAAAGGAGGTTAGTCTGCCAGTCTGCGAACATAATCATTCTCCAATGTCACAACATGTATTCTGTCACTAGAAACAGATGGAAAGCAAGTAAAAAGGATTCCTTCTGCAGACCAAAGTAGAAAATAGAGCTAAATCCATTATCTCCAGACTGTCTGAGTCACCCTGAGAGGCACTGGCAGTTGTTCCACTCTAATCAAATAACTCCTCCTCCTTTCCCTACTCCCTCCAGACACGTACAACAAGGGATATAGACACCACAACTCAACTGAAGTAAATTTGGATTGTAACTTCAATAGAATTCAGACCAAGTTCATAGTCATATGAAATGGGGAAAAAATAAAACACGAGGAATATTATAATATGACATTATGAAAGTAAACTTTAACTGTGATGAAAGCAGATGCCAGATAGCTCCTGTGTTTCTTATGGAGCCAGAAAGTTCATGTTGCCATGAATTAATTGAGAACTATTACAATTTCTGAAACAGATTTAAAATCATATAACTGGCATCTGGGTGAGTTGTTACGTGAATTTGAGTCAGTTAAGCTTTTCATGAGGGGAGACATGAAGATTTCTAAATTTGCTTTTTCCTTTCATTCCTTAGTGTCTTCTCCTCCCTTAATTACATTACAATAATTCAGACAAGGAAATGATGAAAAGGTTCCAGTTCTTCATTCAATGAATACATAATATAAAATACTAAAATATTTACTAAAGCATGAAGTCCAGGTGTCTCTGAAATGACTTGCCATATTACTAGCCTACTAGTCAGATTTTGCATTTGGAATCATTTTTAATAGCATAGGAATAGGGACAGGGTCTGAGTTCCCTTCTCAGACTCTCCTTTTCAGCTCTGTCACTGGCAGACTAAATAGAAGTTATAGCAACAAAGAATCCAGAAGATTTGGAGAAGGAAAAAGTAGGGTTAAAGAAATATACAGACATGCTTGCCACCAACTCCCCACTTCCGTTTAGCCACAATGCGAAAAATGGGAGAATGGGTTTAAGGGAGGGGAATTAGAGCACTACCATTCTAGAAAACCCTTATGTGTAAGGAATTGAACTGAAGTCCCTCAGGTTTCTGGAGAACATTCTATCAACTGAACTGATAAATGAATATGGGGCAAAATTTTCATGCAAGATATTCTCTAGCAAGAAGAAAGATGCAGTCATGACCCTGAATGATGAATGGATACCTAAACATGGCCAGTGAGGGAAAACATAAAATCATAGAATCACTTAGGTTGGACAAGACATTGAAGATCATCAAGTCCAACTGTAAACCTAACACTGCCAAGTCCACCACTAAACCATGTCCCTACGCACCACATCTACACGTCTTTTAAATACCCCCAGGGATGGTGACTCAACCAGTTCTCTGGGCAGCTTGTTCCAATTCTTGACAACATTTTCGATGAAGAAATTTTTTGTAGTATCTAATCTAAACCTCCCCTGGCACAACTTGAGGCCCTTTCTTCTTGTCTCTTCTCCCAAGTAACAGGCAAATTGTTTTTCTTGCGGTGAGGGGCCCAAAACTGAACAAAGTATTGGAGGTACTGCCTCACCAGTGCTCAGTACAGGGTGACGATCACTGCCCTAGCCAAACTACACGTGTGCCTTTACCTCTTACATTCTTCTTTCTCATTCCTCTGAGAAGTGTCACTCTAAAGTTATTGTATTGATATAAAATGTAAAAATATCTCTTTTGCCTATAGGTTGCAAAATATTTCACAGGAAGTATCAGGACTAAGTGAAACACAGCTGCCGTTCAAAATTACAGGCATATTTCAGTCTTACCATCAAGATCATAAAATGTCATCTTAAACCTTTATGTTGACAATTTAAGCACCTTATTTTAGGACAATAACACATAAATTACTTTATCACCATGATCTGCAGCTGACATCTGTTATGAAATTCTTGCAAATCTGGGTAAATTTTATGTCAAGGATTTGAAATACTGTAACAGTACAATAATTCTGCTGTAGCATAAAAAGCATCCTGCTGTTGCTTTTCTTTAGATTTTCAATGAATTTAGGCAGCCGTACTGAAAAATGCATTTTTCTGTAAGTCTGTAATAATGTTTTCCACATTGTCATACTAGGCTGACCGAGTGAAATGGGTTCAGCTAATGTACATTGCTTTTGAGAGCTTGCTAATGAAGAAATATGTTTTCTTCTATTTCTAATGTCTTCCAGTGTTTTCATGCATTCTTCCTGTGCAGTTCTATGGCAGTTCTGTTGTATATTTTTAATTTTTTTTCTTCTTTCAGATTGACTCTAATACTGTCCTGTCCGATGGATCTCAAAAATTTTCCAATGGATGTGCAAACATGTATAATGCAGCTGGAAAGCTGTAAGTTTGAGTAATGTATTATCCTATAAATACTTTTGTAAGGATTACAACATCTATGCAGGAGGCAGAAAGACCCCTTGTAGTGGTACAAGAATAAATTTTCAAAAAAGGATCCTCTGTTTTACCAAAATAATCTGTGAAACATACATAATTTTCAAGGGAAGAGATTCTTTCATGCTTACTTGCACTGAAAATCAACAGTTTTGTGTAAATCTGAAGTTACTACTAAACTTAAGCACTCAGAGCCAGTTTACCTTTATGCAAAATTTATGCATATGGGGTTTCACCATTAAGTCTTCCCTGTGTTTACACATACAGGGGGAGACTAATATAGGACAGCAGAAAGGAAACATGAGAATAGCTTAAAGGAGTGATTTATGTGATTTATGCGACTATCCTGAAATTGATAATAACTCAATGTCCTTAAAAGCTGGGAACAAGATGATACATACTGAGTCCCTGCTCTTTGGATTCCTGCCCTAGCTCTTCAACACGCCTACATATTATAGCTGCATATCTAGAACGGATTAGGCAAAGGTTTTACTACAAGGGAGAACTGTAGAAGATTACACAGCACACGTGTATATATGTATATGCCCATGTACCTACACAGGGTATGTCACTTACTTACATAGACCTCAGCCCCTCAACTGGAGCAGATCCTTTAGTCAGTGCAACACCCCACAGAAAATGCTGAGCCCTTGCATTATGAGGAGGAAGAATTCCCTACAAGGTATCATCTAGCTAGGGATAAAATGTATGATCTGACCATCAACCTGGAAAAATTTCTAGCATCTTCCAAAGACTCTAGGCTTAAAAGCATCTGTAGTTGCACAGATAGCTTGACATTGAAAAACACAGAATTAATAGAAGACCTGATAGCTTTCTAGCACAGAGAAGGTTTGAGAGTTTGACCAAACCTGGTGTAACGCTAGAATTTCAATAGAAAAAGTGAAATTACAACTCCATGTGTTTTAAATTATCTCTTCATAAAGCCCTTTTTGAATTATACACAAACATCCTGAGGGGACCAGAGAAGGTGAAACCAGTTTAGACAAGACAGGCTTTGCAGAATTATCTTTCTGTTAACAGCAATACTTTTTATATGAAATAAAACTAGCATTTGTTAACTCAATCCATCATATATTGTTCTTATCATTACCCTTGATATCTCACTGAGAACATAAAGCATACAGCAGCTATGCCATTTCAAGGCACACACACACAGACAAAAAGACAAAACCAAAGGTTCTCTCTGATGCTATGATCTGAGCTAATACAGAATGTGTGAGCAGGAAGGCACAGATATGCATTAAATTCTCATTTTCCTTGTGATATGAAGTATTTGGGAATTGCCTTTTCCCCTTAAATTAAGAGGACTTTGGAAGAGATTCCTAGCAGAAGAAATCTTCCTAATGATGTGAAGAACAAAAATAAAATAAAGCATGATTTGAAAGATTCCAGCAATGTAAAGTTTATGAAAATTAATGACAGGGGGGAAAAAACAAATAGTAAGTACCCATCTCAATGTCAGATTTAGATTTACAGTTTTAGGATCAATAATTAAAATATTTCAGAATATAATTTTCTGCATATAGAATGAACATACTAGATTATTTGAAATATATTGTAGAACAGAAACACAACATACATAATTTGATTAAAGTATTTCTTGGGTTTTTTTCTTCTTTTAATGGAACAAAGTAGCATCTAAGAGAAGATGGAGGTAATTATCTACCAATCAGTATGTCAGAACTGTTTTTTGTATTGGTAATGATATGCTTTAACAAAAAATTGCAGAGTGACTATGAAAGCCAGATCTCTCTTTCATTACAAGGGACAGATGGTAATATTATAAAGCAGGCTTTCAATATAATTCAATATAATTCAATGGCTGAATCTGACAGCAGAAATTTTCTTGAGTAAAATTGAGACATAGTTGTTTGCTGCAAATGTCAAGGAATTTAAGGCAATATTATATATTCAGCATTTAAGCAAAATTCCACAGTCAACCCAACTGGATAATCTTACTAATAAGCTATGTCATCTTTATAATTAATGTGACTAAATTAAAGGTTAATATGAGGCAGTTGTATCAGAGTACATACAGGTGGCAGGTAGATTCACTATATACAATTATGCTTCAAACAGAAAGTATAATAGTGTTTGACTGAACAAGAAAAAGCATAATTATTTTTAAAAAAGTGTTTAAAAATTATGAAGTTGTGGCTTTAACAACTTCATAAAACTCAGCTGCATTTTTCCTCTCTTTCAGCCCTTGTGAGGACAGGTCATACAAAAGCAGAGCATTCTTGAACAAACAGGCATCTGTTTTGCTTTATAGAAACCTTGTAGGGGCTCACAATTCCCACAAACTGCACCATAGGGAACCGATACTTATTAGTTGAATAGCACCATAGACATTCTGCTGTATTTTCCAGCAGAACATTTTTCACTGAAGTCTTGTTTTCAATCGTTCAGTTCAGTGGGAGTAAATTCCCTGCTGCACTTTCACACAGTGGAGAGAGGCAAGGTTCACAAAAGAGCTGAACAAAATACAAATAAGTGCTTCAAAATCTTCTAGTTACAGAGAAAGATCATAAGGAAGTTACAAGTAATAAAGCCTTCCCCATATCACCTTATCTAATACTATTTTCCCTGTAACTCCAGACATTGAAAAATAGAGACTACGGGCAAAATAGCTGGCCCAAGGCAGAAAATTTTGCAGCATGTAGGAGCTCTGGCTATACCTACATGTCTGATAGCAGAATAACCAGTTAGTTTTGCAAGAACAAAACAGCAGTTCCCTGAAACTGAGAGGAATTTCTTTGAGACAGACCCAAAGAAGACAGGCACAGTGACATAATTTCCAGTCTCCTAGACCTTCAAGAGCAGGAAGTCACCTGCCCAGACCCAGTTTCTCTATACAGGAAGTACAGGAAGGGAATTAGACACCTTGGAGGAGTTACAAAAAGTATCTACATGATGGATAGGAGAGTCACTAGGTGACAAAATGTTTTGTATGAGTCTGAGCCCTGACCAACTTCCAAACCTTAGAAAAAGGTGAGGAGAAACATTCAAATTCCAGAGTCTTTGGCCAAGAACAGGCATCCAGTTGTCTTTAAAATTATAGAAGAAAAAAACAGGATAGGTGCATTTAAGACTTTCCCAGGTTTCATATCAAATCTCCTGAGGTAAGAACTGACATGACCCCGAGAGCCTGAATCCATCCAAGCATCTCTAATTTCTAGGCCACCGTGCCATACTCTCCTGTGGCTCTCTGGCTTACATTTTTTTGGTGCACAGTGACACAACTTAAACGTGGATCGAAGCACTAACCCTGGTGGTTAATGTTCTGTCTGAGGAAGTGGAAGACGTGGGGTTTCAAAACTGAGAGCACAGTCCTCTCGTGTCTTGAGTAAATGATCTCATCATCAGGCAGTGTTGTAAAAGCCAAAGTGGTTGCAGGAGCAAAACAGCAGCAGCCATGCTTCCAGCTGTTTCTTTTTGAAGTGATCATCATTGCTGGTTTTTTCCACTGAGTGCCAAGTTGGGTAGGATATTGTACAATTATTAACTTACAAGACCCATTTATCTCAAAATTTCTTTAAATTGTATCTGATCTTGCAAGCCTTGCTCTTGCACGTGTCATTAAGCAAATCAGACTGTTTCTAACAAATCACTCATCTTTTTCTTACTCATCTTACCACCAGGTTGCAAAGAAAGGCTGACAGTTACTTATAAAGGACAGATCATAGGTTTTACATCTGCTATTAAACAATAATTTTGTTTAGTACTAAATACTCTCCTTCAATGTTGATACTGTTGCTCCAGTACAGAAAGCTCTAAGAGGAAAATTCATGCATAGCTCCTCTTCACGAATGATATTTTTATTTCTAGCCAGCTCATGTAATGTTTTCTCCGAGGTCAGACTAAGCAGCTGGATTTGCCCCTGGTTAAAGTACTTCACTTATATCATGAAGTGTCTGAAAGATATTTAAGTGGAAATGTCTTCTATTTTTAAAGGATTTATTTTACGTAACGATTTCTCAGCAACTAGAATGAGCTGCTTTTGTATCTTAGAAATGAAGCAAATGAAAATGCACATATGAAATAATCCCTTCCACGTTTCTGTGCCTTACAGTAGGGGAGCTTACAGGCATGTGAGATTTTAGTTTTGTTCTGCTTGAATAAGGTACAAAGAAATGTCAACTAGATACATATTTATTTCTGTCTCCCAGGAGAGAACTGTTTTTCTTTCATGTGCTAAAGCTTGTTGTCCCTCTCTTCTTTAAGTTTCACTTTTATCTCACAGCATTCCTTTATTCACATACTACAATTATAACTTTATATGGCATTCGATGTTCCTGAATCTTCAAAGAATAGTGAAAAGACTGAGTTACAAAAGAAGACATATACTATGAAAAGCAACATATGTAAAGCAGAAAACATCTGCTAACCTCATAATTTTATTTTGATGCCTATTGCCTCTCTTAATAATTAAACCATGACCTTTTTCCCCCCTTTTCATTTATGTAGGCTTTTTAGTCTTTCTAAACAATCATCGTCTTGTCTTTTGGATTTTTAGATAAAATTCACTGTGTACTACATGATGCTGTTACCTGAATAGTACAATTTCTTTCCTTTTAGTCTCTAAATTGAAGATTGTGCAAATGGAAAGATCTGCAAGCAGGCTACAGCAGTACAGGCTAGTGCATTACAGAAAATTATGCGTGCATTGTTCCTTTTCGACAACAGCACAAAGACACCATAAGAAAGATAATAGAACTGGAGTGTATTTCTTATCTGCCAGGGAACCTCAGGGGTCTACCTGAGTGAGAGTGATTATGGACATATTAGGTCAATTCCTGCCCATGCCCAAAGTGGTGGAAACCATACCTCCTCTCTCCTTTCCATTTCAGTAGCACAACAGTTGTCAACAACTCATGGTATGGTTTCTACTCTGCAGACACGTGACTCGGCCCACTGTGCATGTCTGAAGCGAGACTTGACACAAGCTACAGAGAGCTAGATACTTGTAGTCCTCAGCTCCTGCCCAATGCAGGATGAAAGGGGAGTTTTAACTGTACAACTGCTGCTGAACCCAGAGAAACTAATATAAAAGTGACAGCTGAAAATCTATAGGCTTCAACAAGTAATATTAGGTTTGAGAGATGAGGTAGAGGGCTGAGCCTGAAATGTTATTTGTGTCTGAAATTCAGGCTAAGAAGGATAAATCTGTAACTCCAAGGGAGAGATTCCATTAGAATATGACTTAGAGGGCAGTGCAAGGGGCAGACCCTTTGCAAAGTGGCTCAGAAGTACACAGAATAAAATCTTGCTTTCTTGGAGCTCCAGCATAAATTTAGCCTTGAAATACATTACAGGTGATTTCTGAAGCTAATATTTTTAGTACATAAAGTATATTAAAATAATTTATTCTAACCTCAAGCCAAAACCAGATTTGTTAGCTCTGTCAGATCTTCCCTGTGCTATGTTGCTTGGAATTTAGGGCACAATTCAAACTTCTGCCATGTCCTTAGGAACAGAAATGTGCAGGCAGCCTATCCTGGAGGCACACTGTTGGGATGATTAACAGAAGAGCAGTGAAATAATTCTAGTCAACATGACTGTAGTCCTTGCCTCAGCTGGATACATAAAGAACTGCTCAGTTTGCTTAAGAAATCCAATGTTACTCTAGGACTTGCGCCTTACTAAACATTAAAGAAATGAGAATGGAATTTAGATAAACCACTGGGATTAAAAGAACCATAAAATAAATTCTGTAGTTAAATCAAACTCTCTTGTACAAAAATGCTAGATATTCAGCTTAGGTTTTTAATGACATTCATGTGTTTGTTTATTGAACAAGAGGAAAAGAGTATTTAGTATGCCTGTAGATATTGTAAGAAAGACGACACAAGAGAAGCATGGCCTCCCTGGAATAAAACAAAATTAGTAGAAAATTTACAAGATATATTGGTATTCAGATGGATCACAAGTTTGCTCAAAAAAATTATTTTTCATGGCTTGGAATGGTACTCTAAGGGTGGTTAAAAGGAAAGAATTTAGCAAATAAGACTGTGACAGCAGAAGTAAAAAAGAGAGTATCTTGGAATTACAAAGACAATTGCGGTTCAAAGGTTTGGAGTCTCTGAAGGTTCAGGGGAATTGCTTGCCTTGAATAACAAACCTTGGGTTTTTTGTAATGGGGTAGTCCTTGGACAGACTGAAGAAGAGATATTAACACTTTCAAGACAATTCAGTAATTCTTCAAGACAAATTTTTGGATGTCCACCGTCTTGCCTATGAGTTTATGGGCTTTTAATGTTACAGCTGATACTGAATGAGCTAAAATAAAATCTTCATACTCTTCGCATGCATATATAAAATTGATACAAATGTGTTAGTTCCAGTAAGTTCTAATAAATTATGTGGATTGATGTGGGTTGAATAGAACCTTATTCGTTTAAGACAGGATTTGTTCCTATACTTTCAAAATTGGATGAACGAAAAGGTTATACTTATTATTAAGATTAATAATAGTTTTAAAAAGCCCCACAGATACGTTCTGCTTCTTGCTTTCAGGAACCTCTTATATGGATGTTGATAAAAACTTGTCAACACCATTTTTGAAAAAACAAGATTTTCTGGGAAAGATGACTGAGATCAAGGGAAAAGTCTAGTTTTCTTTTTTCCAGAAAATACACTTGCCCTGGCTACTTAGAAATATTTCAGCAGCATCACATTATTTTTCCCTGCAATCTTTCATGAAACCTGTAATCGAACATGCTGAAAATTTTCTCTTTAGCTAGACAATTTTCAGTGCTGCCTAAATGCTAGTTAGTATGTCTGTCTTGTCTACCTTCTGCCAAAGTTTTGTGTAAGATCAATTAAATAGACTATCAGTACAGTTTCATTTTATTTGATATCCAGATATTCAAAATCCTGCATCAACTGTTCCAGGCATAAGTCCTGACAGCCACTTGTCATCCAATGCCTTACCTTTCCCACCTCCTCCCTCCATAAGTGTGACCGCACAGTTTTACTTTCATTTTTCTCACACTTATCACCAGCTCTGTGACAGACCATTTTCTAAATAAAAACTTCAGGCCAAATCCAACTTTCCCAATTGTTTCAGGCCCTCTACACTGCCAGTTAATTCTAAATTCTACTTAGTCTGCCAGTTCTTCATCTCAGGCAGAGGTCCCAGTCTGCCAGTACATGCTTCACGAGCTAATTACCTGGAATGACTTCAGGCTCCTAAAAATGAGTTGTCTCTTTAAAGAGAGCTGTTTGCTGAGACGCTACAGTGCCATGCATACACACAGTTATTGAGTTTTCCTAAGACACACTCCCTCTGGCAACCTTCTCCTCCTGGAATGATAGCTTTGACATATAATTACCATCAATTTATCATCAGCTTTTGCATGATAGATGTGCAAGACCTCAGACTTCAGGTTAATATAGACAGTATTAACGTAACCTAACGAGTCCTGTAACTTCTGAACACTGCTGTTCAACATAACAACGTGGTTTTTCTGTCCTTTCTTTACAGTTCTATGATGACACCACTTAGATTTTGTGTGATTAGTAATATCTTTATAGAATTAAGTGAGAGCAAACACCTGGACAGTAGCCAGAGAATAAGAAATACATCGTAAACTGCACTCTACTTCAGCCACAGCAGCTGGTTTGCATCCCATAACACACAAAATTTCGCATCTCCACTTCCTTTCTCAACCTTCCTGCATATGCACCCTGCAAACCCGAACTGTAGCACACTGCATTTCAGCGACGGAAGCCCCTACTAATCTATGTCACTTAGTTTACGTTGGCCTGGTCCTGCAGACCACTATACAAGATTATAGCCTCCATTGCTTTCAGCTATTACTGCAGTGTAAAAGGGTCACTTCTTCCACCATCAATGAAAAGTGAGCTACACCCTTGTATACTAACCAGGCCAGTGACTGACTGTCACTAAAATGCAAGCCACTAGGACATACCTCTGTAACACTGCACTTCCCAGTCATTGGTAATAAAACTATTTGGTAGGAATTTACAATAGCCACCAAACCCACTTCATAGTCAAAAAACAAAAAATCCTGTTTACTGAGAGGCTGAATATCATGTTGGGCTGCAGCAAATGCAAATAAGTAAGGGATTTTTATGTTCTGCTCACAAAGCAGCAGCAAGAGAGATAATACAGTAAGACTGAACAGCAAGAATTTACAAAGAATAGGAATAACCATTATGTAACAGAAGTTTACCCTGAAAGGCAGATGTGCTCAGAAACAGATTCACAGTTTTTAATTCCAGACACAGAGACTGGGATTCCCTTCGGGCATTCACACCATGTTTCCTGCGGAAAGCAAAAAACAATCAAAGGAAGGCACAGAAAGAAAACATCTTACACTCCTTATCCCAAGAAGTCAGGATTCAAAAGCTAAGCACGTATGTCTACTACAGAAGAAGCTCTATACATCTATAAGCAGAGTTAATAAACATTTGAGTTCTGTGTAGTTGATAAAAGCACTGTTCTGATTCTACTTTGGGTCACCTCTTTCTATACCCTTAGAGTTGAGTAGAAGGCCACTGAAATTATTTCCCTAGACAAAATACAGTGCCCTCCTGATAAAACATTAGAAGCATAGAAAATGGAAAATAGAAAAATGGTTATTTTTGGAAATACAAAGTACATAAATAAACTGCAAAGCTCATCACTGCATTAAGATTTGGCATGCACTTCTGTGGCATAGCAAATGCAAGGAGAAGCTAAAAACAGGTATCATCGGGGAGATAGGGTAGCTTGAATTAAGAAAGCGATCATCAGTTTAGTTGGATCTGTTCCAAAACTTAACACATTTTCAGTTGGAAAATCAAAAATACCTGTCCTTGTTAACATGGCTCACTGAAGAAAACTTAGAGACAAGTTTGCGTTATCAGATAGTTCAATATGCTTAAACAATTTATGTTTTCTCATTTCCCCAATTATAGGACTATTACAAGATTTTAGATTTCCCTAATTCAATAGGCACATTTGATTGGGCTAGATATTTCACATCTAGTAAAGGGCTATAAATTTAATAGAGACTAAGTTGATTTAATTTAGCATATCTAGTGAAAATATCATCTATATTATACTATTTTTAATTTCTTTGCTATAACGTAAATTTACATGTCCTCTATATTTTAACATTTACTTTATAAATATGATCTTTACTTACAAAATGAAGTTACTGTATTGAATGCTAAAGCTGTATTTAAAACTTAAACATGGTAAAAATTAATTACTACCTCAGCATTTTGCATACAGTGCCATTATTTTTAATAGATTGCACTGTAGAAGAATTAGTAGATAGGGTTGATATTGAAAATTAAAAGCACACATTAGAGATGAATGAATCAGATTTAGTGAACTACATTTTGACACAGCAGCTGTTTCGTGTCAGTTCAATGAGTTTTACTCAGGGGATAGCACTTCTGGCGATAATCTACATGCTTCAAATGATAATCTGCTTTACACACAACTGCTTTTTGTCTGAATTCATGCAAAGTTTGATAAGAGATATGATTCTGATTTTTCTTAGTTTATGACACTTAATAGTGAATTTTAAGCCTGTGTTTATAGAATGTCATGGATTCAAGAAGACAGAAAAACATGTGTTTCCTTGCACCATTAACAATATGTTTGTAATGACTTGAGTAATGTCTAAATACTTATTTAGAAGGATACGGTCTCAATTTTAGCATATTTATCTAGCTCCAACAAAATAATAAAGTAAACCCACAGTCAGCCTGAGTGCCTGTGTAAACAGGTACTCCCCAAAAGAAACATAAATAATCTAGAAGGAGAAGTGTTGAAAACCATTTTAAATTTATAATCACCAAGTATTTGTTTATAGCTGCATTCAACATAGAACAGAAAGGATGAAGTGCGTCTCAGATTTGAGGTCAGCGTATCAGGGCATTATGACTGAATAGACTTTATAGATGTATTCAAAGAGTAATGAAGTCCCTGAGTGTAATGGGGGAAAGATTTATGCCCACATACCAAAGAGGTTATTTCCTTTACTGGAACTCAAAATTTCAGTATTTGCAGGCAGACAGTTACTCTTAGAAAGTTCTGAACAATATACTTTGAACAGTAATTTGTTACTAAAAGGTTAAAATGTATTTCCAGTTATCAGTAGGTTATTCACAACAGCTCATTAGCATTGGACTAAAGCAGAAAGGAAATATCGTAAAGAAGCCAAATAGATGAATGAAAGCTATGTAATTTAGATGTAAAAATCACTCCTTTTCCTTCTGGTTCAAGCTATTATATGTGGCTCAAGTGTACCCTTGTTCAAGCTACTACCACAATAGAAGCCATCTAGGTTTAGATTTCAATCTTAAAATCTCACTTTGTGGAAATTTATTAGATTCTGATAACGTTTTAGTGAAATCTGGATGAGAATAGGAAGCTTTTTTTTTTTTTCAGTTGTCATAACCAGATAAAATTTATTAGGAAAAAAATTGGAATAAAATGCCAGGGATATACTGGAAATTTAATATATCACATACTCAGAGGAAGTAGGTCTATTTTCTGCAATGATATCACATGCAAATATTCAGATGAGAGAGGGAAATAGAAGGAAAAACTGGTTGTCCTTTACAAAGTCTGGCCCTTGATTAGTACTTCTAGTACAGCTTCTGCTGGTTTATTTAATCTCATACACACATGCTTGAGGTACGAATAAGATGCAGGAATCTGAATATTAAAACTAACGCCACAGTTAGCCAATATGAGAAGCCTACAATCAATTGCAAAATAGTTTCAGAGAAAAGTATTTTTTCAATTCAACTAATGCCTCATGCCTACAGGAACTTTCAGTCATTGTTCTCTTCGAAGATTTTGTACCTAACAATTCAAATTGACATAAATCCATAAACGTAGCTCTGACAATCCACTATTTCACCCCAAATAAAAGGAGAAAAATATCTGACCGTGAAGGGGCTATTTTATTCTTTGTGGCCTGGGGAGGGTAAGATTTTTCCAAGGAGCCAAGAGAAGTGGATCTCTAGCTCATTTCGATGCTTTTGTTAATTTTGTTTATAGACTACCTGACTACTAAGATTTCAGAAAGGATACATAAGACTGGCATTTTTTTCTAGTTCAGTATGGTTTAGAATGGCAGATAACACTTTTTGGTTAACAGGTACAAGCAAAGCCCCCGTATTTTCTCCTTTTTATGACATTTACTTAAGTCATCACTATTTGGTATGTCCTTGCTTTTCAAAGTTTGCAGCTGACTTACAGTTTATTTGCACTTTTTTTTTTAGTTGGATACACAATGAATGATCTCATTTTTGAATGGCAAGAAAAGGGAGCAGTTCAAGTAGCAGAAGGTCTCACTCTGCCACAGTTTCTGTTGAAAGAAGAAAAGGATTTATGTTACTGCACCAAGCATTACAATACAGGTAGGAAAGCATATTAATGATTAAAAATGGAAAGACATTTAAAATTTATTGTTATTTCTGAGAGTTGTTGTGATTTTTTTTTAAATATTCCAACTGAACTCACAAGAAGATTAGAATGTACAAATGCATTGTGCAGTATAATGCAGTCTTAAATAACTGACACAATGAAACAAAACTACCTCAAGGCTGATCAAACTTCTATTTCAGTAAGCTTAAGAAATAATTCAGAAGTAATTCAGCCAGGAGTTTCATTTTTACAGCGGTGACATGACCACACCTACACTGTCGGTTCTGAAGCACTGCTGAAATCCAAAGGTCCATACGCTGTGCACTGAGCATGGCCTGGCTCAGTCAGGAAAAGGGGTCACAGGGTTGGCAAGCAAGCTATCCCTGCCGTAGTTTATACAGCAAGGGGGCAATGTAAACAAGCTGAGAGCACCCTTAGTGTACAATGAAGCCTTTGTAGAACTGCGATGTTTAGCTCATCCTCTCTGGGATTATTTGAAAAAAGGGGGGGAGGGGTAACATTAATAATACAGTTATTTTTAATTGTAAAAAATTATCTCAACTGGACAATCACATGCATAATAATCCTCAAAAAAACGTGTAGCAAAGACTAAGAATGCATAGCTTCCATCTTCTCATGGGAAAAAAAAAGCTTCATTTGAATCCATATATCTTTTAATTTCTGCTCTCCAATATGATTTTAGATTAAATATATCTTGAAATTTAAGTTTGGAATTATTCACTTGGATTCTGCTGAAATGGCAGAGGGGAGAAAATTCAGTAGATTGCGTTCATGAGGAATGTCCTGTTGCAATCAAAATCAAGGAAGAGTACTTTTCAACACTGAGTTTTTTCACAGCTGCTATGGTGCCCTAAAAGAGGGAGAGGTTCTCTAATAATTTCCATTTAGAGTGGAGAGATATCAATAGAGACATTTCAAGTGTTCTCTGAAATAAATTGGAAATATATAACATGCACTTTTACTGTACAAATACTAATATCTGGCTAATCCTTAAAAACATGTCAAGAATGTAGATACATATCCTGTACAAGGGTAATTTTTTCACTCAAACATCCCTTTGTCAATGATAATGAAATTCGTGATTTTCCTTTTTTCTTTTTACTATAATCTTTATGACAAAGAAGAACATTTTATTTTCATTATTTTTCTTTGTCTCCGTTGAGCTATATAGGCAATGTCGTCTTCCTTTTTAAGACTCTCCTGCTTTTGTGACATTTTAACATGTGCCTGTAACAATACTTCTATAACCTGTAGAGTGATATAAATATATGAGAACTTGTGGTAGAAAGTATTCTTTTTTTCCAAAGTTCATTTGGACAACATGATGCATCAAAAATCTCTGATTGAGGAATTCAAACATTACTGTGGTACTTAATCTGATATTGAATGGCA
Organism: Steatornis caripensis; assembly: GCA_013398225.1. NCBI lineage: Eukaryota > Metazoa > Chordata > Aves > Caprimulgiformes > Steatornithidae > Steatornis > Steatornis caripensis. Next base: position 110,383 of record VZSC01019425.1, read on the forward strand.
ATCTCTTTTAAAATGTGAGAATTTCTGGTGATTTCCAAACATCTCATCCAAAGCTGAATTGTACTCTTACTCGTTTGTCTGAGAACTTTATAGTTTAAATATTTTGATTTTGACTGAAACTTCTTTTTGTCAATATTTTTGAGCCACTACCTTTTTCTTCATAACTTATGTTTCAAGCCTATTTAAGTTGATATTAATTTTCATCCAAGGAGAAATAGGAAAACATACTAGGCCTAAGCATAACACACTAGGTTGCATGGGATCAACTTACATCTACTGCTGTTTTCACCGTGGCCCTAAACTCGGCTGAGAAGCAGGAGGAACAGATGTTATTAACTGCATATGAGGTCTCATGACTCTCAAAATGTGCCTGCAAGACAAGTGCTTTTATGCTTATGAACTGCTGTCACATTTAGGTGGGAGAAGGGGTTTACTGTCATAACTCTAGAGGACAGCGTGGCCAATCATCGGTCTCTTATCTTTCTGTATCGCTTTGGCCAAACTGTGTTTCTGTGGCCGAGCAGGTGCTGTAAAATGTGAGTGCTGCCCACAACCCTGTAAAGATGGCCGAAGTTCGTGCCTCTGCTTTAGAAAATAATTGGGCCATTTAATTTGTCCAGAAAGTCAAGCTGTTTACTAATACAGAAAATTTGGAAGCCTGGATGCAGGCACCCACCATATGCTTCAAGATGGAGACTTTAAATAACCTCAGCAAATAAGAAGACAATTGCACAGCTGTGGGACCTGTCTGTCACAGGCAGTGGGGTGGGGGGGGTATGCAATGCTGGGTGGCACCAGCTGCAGGCAGAGGAAGCAGCAGAGTGGCCTGCTCTGAGTTCCAGCACCAAAATCACAGATAGAAATCTGAAAAACTTTGGCAGGGCAAACCAGGAAGAAAAGATAGTCTTACTCATGCAGGAATACATTTATTGTGACATTCTCCTCTTCAGGATAACAGTATTTTCTCCAGAGTATTTACTTTTTCATTCAAGTCTTCAGTATGAAGTTAATTTAATCCAATTAGAGGGGTTTTGTTTTGTTTCTAGGAGGGCGGGAGTGCCTTTCATTTCTTTGTTACAGTACCAGTATTACAAAATACGCTGTGTATGCTAAAAAATCCTAAACACTATATTAAAAGTAACAACAACTAAGAGTTTCTTTTCCTGCATTATGTCACTCGGATAGGTGACCACTAATGTGCTTTTTTAAGCCTCCTGCAATGAGATACTGTAGACAGATACCTCTTTAGCATAGTCCACAAGAAACAAGAGAAAATAATTTTTCAAAACTAGAAATAAAGCCTATTTCTCCGGTCTATGATAAATTAGATAAAATGAATTCTTAAAAGAATGCTAAACAACTGCAGCTGGTATGGAATAAGTGACCAAAGAAGTTTTCCATTTAAATTTAATTACAACAGAGGCTGGAAAGCTCTTCTGAGACCTCCCGTAAAACAGAAAAAAACCCCAAAATTCTCCTGTGAAACAAGTTAACATGAAGCTACAGCACAGTATGTAGAAACTCATCAGTGCATGTCTCATCAGTGTTTCATGACCAATTGAAAATGGATCACTGTAACCACAGCTTGAAAATAAACTGCTTCCAAATATAGGGACATAATAGTTTCAGCAACAGTACAGCATAATGGCTCATCAAGTTTTGTGTTCTGAAGTGACACAACAACATTTCTGAACATTTTCATGTTCTTGCATCCACTGGCATATCCACAGGGACAAATTTGGGAAGTAGAATCATAACAACCAGAAAAATCACAACATGTGAACCATTCACATTACAAGGATGGTCTTGCTTTACCGTGTCCTCATTCACTTGCATGTGACGTGCATTACTCCCCTGCGTTTTTATGCAACACCTAATTTTAATTTTGATCAAATGTAACTTCAATCACACCTGCAAAGCCCCATTATACGATAGCGTGAATTTATACATGAAAGCACTGTCTAAGAGGCACAAACAGAAATACTCTGAATCCTGGCATTATTCCTGCGCCATTGATAATGCATTACACCAGCATTTGAATGAGGCTGCTCAGAACTGTCTTATGTCTATTAGGTAGGGTTTTGCCTCACAGTATTGGATGTAGAGATCCTGGAAACAGTGGAGCTGTGGTTGCTACACTCACTACCAGAAGTGATGGGTTCTGTATGTGACCATTTCTGATAACTCTGTATCCTTAAATCTGTGATCTTGATGAACGGGCCCTTCCTTAGCTCCACATTCCCCATTCGACCTCCTAACACGTACATCCCAAAACCAATCTTTTCTCATGATCACTTTGGTTCACCGTAAGGTCAAACAAGTTGCTTAACTACCTATAGATTGTGTCGCTTCTAGGCCCTACCTTTAACTGAATTAATGCCTTATATTGGGCCATTTTGCTGCCAATGTGATAGCGATTAAAGAGACATAGCTTTGATGCCTTACTCTGCTGACAAGAACACAAACCCTTACTTGTTTTGACAAACACCTAAACCACTCTTTTTGAGAATACAGCAGTGATGTTCAAGCCATGGCTTTTTAACTCTGTGGGTTTTTTTCATAGACCAGTTCTCAGAAAAGGAAGCTTGTACTTTTTATCCAGAAGGTATTTTATGGGCATGAAATCTCTGAAGCTGCTCATTCCTTGACTGAAAACGGAGAAATTATAAGCACTTTGAAAAGCAAACAGTCTATGACAGACTGAGGACATGACCACCCTAGACACAGAAAACAGCACTGCAAGACTCCTACAGGGCATTTTTCTCTGCATTTGTCTCTTAATTGTCACACCTGCACCGATCAAAATTTAAACATTCTACCTTAAAGATCCATCGAATAAAAATTCATCAGCTGTCTTGGAAGCAGAGACATTACATCTAGATGTCCTCGCTATTTACTTTGCTATTAGATTCTCCTTAGTTTCTACTTCTCCCCTGTCTGCCCTTGCTAACACAGTGCAGCACGTGACTTATCTTTCACATCACAAGACTTCTGTTCAACTTGGTATCTCCCAGGCCTTTCTTGCAGAACTGCTACCTACCTAGTCTGTCCCCAGCCTGTACCAGTGCATGGGGTTACCCCATCCTCCTTGCAGGACTGTGCATTTGTCTTTGGTGACAGTCATGATGTTATGGTGGGTCCTCCAGGCCACAGAGGTCCCTTGGAATGGCAGCTTGGGCCTCCATTCTGGGAGAGGTGGGAATTGCAAGTGCAAATTCATCAAGCTGAAAAATATAGTTGCTCTTTTCTACACTTATTTTCAACCATTTTACTGCAGTCTTTATCAGTCTTACACCAATGTTAAGTTTACCACCTGCCCCAGTATTTTTTTCCAAACAAGCTGTGTAACTTCCTTGACCACAAACTAATTTACTCAATGGCAGGTGACAGCACCAGCACTCATAGCCCCCAATATGCCACTGATATCCGCAGAGCATGACTTGAAAGAAAAACTGAGTAGTAATACATTCCTACAATTGTTCTGTGAATCTTGGCTTTAGATACATAGACACCAGCCATATATATGAAAACTCATCTAGTTCTACATGCCAGACTCAAAAATAATAATTTCTAGTCAGGCTGCATGATCATAGATACAGCCTGAACGTTTGATGATGAGGAAAAGGCAAGTACTTTTATAAGCAGCTTTTATCAACAAAATATACACAAATTGTAATTTATATTTCAGTGCAAATTGCAAAAAGTGTCTGGAGACTACCCTTACCAAGTACTTTTTTTATTACTCTGTCTCCTTCTTAGAGAGTTATGAAAATACTTTCAGCTAACTTTACTTATATGTATTCAATTTTATAGATACAGTCTCTTAAAATAACCAGCTTTGCACACACATAATTTATGGAGTGTCTTAGTTTTTTAAGAAATTTTATCACAGGAAGGCAAAAAGAAGGAAAGTATTTAACTGTATTTCAGTAATAAGTAAAGCAGAATGCCTCTCAAATGGTGGTGTAACATTCTGGGAGGAATAAAAAAGGAAGTCTTTTCACTGAACAAGATAAACTCAGCTAGGCTACTTCCCTAGTGGTGATTCTGATAACGACTCAAACAGGAGAGAAAATAAAAGGAGCAGTACTGCCTCACAGAAAAGTCAGGTTATATATTTCATTCTCCTTATTCACACTCTTTGTGAAAATTATCTGCCATTACGATTTCGGTGTGATACATAACACCCTGTACTTCATAGACAAGAGAGGTTAATTGCAGTCTTATTTTAGCAGATGCAGAACAAAAAGAAAGCACGTAACAAAAGACAGAAGGAAAGTGCTGGAGATGTATGTCATCCCTCTTATGGCAACACAGTTTTATTTCTTTCTGAGACTATGTCTGGTTTCAGCCAAACAGTTATTTCAGTTAGAAAATAAAATTATCCTCAGAAAATAAAATTATCCTTCAACGTTAATAACTTAAAAAAAAAATTAAAAAGAACTTTCTGTTTGGGGTTTGGGGGCTTTTTTTCATTAATCCAGTTTGGCTGAGGAGACTTAGAACGAATACCCTCCCTCTCACTAAAGACAATAGCAAGCTTTGCCAGGGCGATTCCATCCTATGTACTAGGTAACCTAAAACATTAGGGTTCACATATGCAGGACACTTCACAAAAGCCTTGATTAATTACATGATGAATGATTTTGTTTCACAATAATATTGATCAAAACTTTGTCTGTCTGAGGCTCTAACACACACATACATAAAGGACTAGCTTTCTACTGTCTAGCACACTGAAGTGTGCCAACTAAGGATAAGATAGGTGCCAGAACCAGTATTAAGGAAGAGCTGGAAAAATACAGCAAACGGGAAGCCTGTGCTGGGCTGCTGTCAGATCATATTATACATATATATCATATCTCATGAGCTATCCTCAGTGTGTGTTGTCCTGCAGAAGACATTTGTTTTGAGTAAATATTGGTCCATTTTTCATTCATGCAAAGGTACAGAAAGTAGACAAGAATACTCAAAACATTGCAATGCAAGCTATTTAGTGAGAATCTGGGAATCCAAGGCATTAAACATTAGAAAACAGTCAGTCATAAAGTGCAGTAGCCACATTGCACCAATCCATACAAAATCTTTCTCGAGTCCACCTATTGTTTTGTCTTAGAAGAGGAGTCTTTAACTTTTGCTTTTACAGGAGTACTGTCTTTACTTTTCTCTCTATAGAGAAAAGTGTGTCAGCTGGCTTTTGCAATGTTATCTTTTCCACATAAAATGAGGAACTGTGATTTTTATAAGTCTAAAAATGATAAACACTGCAGAGATTCAGAATAGCACCTAGAAACAAATACTCTAACACAATTTCCAAGCTCAGATTGAGCTTGAATGCTTAGGATCTTTATGGGGAGTACAGGAATTGAGCTGCTTAAGAAAGGGATTTCCAGAAGACAGACAAGTGGGAGAAGATCTGTAGCAGTAGTAGATCTGTAGTAGTATTACGGGATCTAAAATCTAAGTCGGCCATTTAGGCTGAGCATAACCTAGCTACTGAAGAAGTCTCACTTTCCCTTTCTCCTGTCTCCTGCTGTCTCTCAGTACTTAATTTCATGTTAAACCTGTGTCTCTAGCTGTTTTTCAAGGGGGAAAATGTAGGACTAGAGGAAATGACCATCATCACAGTTCAATTGTCCCAGGACTCTGTTAGCAAATCTCCATACCTAGCAATATTTTGGACCTCGGGCTGGCAGTTTGTTGGTCATCAGTCACTGGTGAAAACAGAATTGTGTAGTCTACATCCATATTGACAGACTTGTTGGAATCGGAATATAAAATATTTGCTTCCCAGATCTAAGACTCTATACTTTGCAGGGCTTCATAAAGATTTATTCAGATTTGCTTAACTTAGTTTAGTTCAATTTTGCCAAGTTCTGAATCATACTCTATTCAGCAAGTGTAAAATTCTTCTTTTAAATAAATAGTTTAATGTAATTTCATTAAGCTATATAGTCTTTAGGCCACAGTCCTCTCTACATCCATAAAATATTTCACGGTAGATCAGCTATTAGCATTATCAATGGCTTTTCTTATAAGGAATGCCAAATTAAGATTTAGTAGTATCTAAAGTAGTATCAAGAACCAGAACCTTCAGGAGATACCTCTCCATTCTGCATGCATTAACAGTTGAATCTCTGCATACTTAGTTCTTCTGGGGTTTTCGGTTATAGTTATTCATTTTATATTTTATAGTGTTATTGATTTTTAATTTCATAGTGATTTAATACTTATTATTACCCTTATCTTTATTAGTTATTTCTCAGGCACACTATTTGCTTGGATCAGTTTCCTAAGGTGATTCTCCATTACAACAACTTTGTAGCTATGTAGCTTCAGAAACAGCTACGCAGCCTTCCTGGCAATTGTAAACATGACCATGACATTGTAAGGGTACAATAAGAAAAGCTTCCCCCAAGGGATATCTTAAGGGTTGCTGAAAGGGGACAAATATATTTAATTTCTACCAACTACTGCCTCTGGAGCAGTCTGAGGTAGACAAAACTGAAAAGAAGGACTCCTTATGGCCTGAAAGCTACTGCTTATGCTTGATTTCCCTTGCACATTCCACACTGCTGGCAGTACCTTTTAATCACACAAGCATACTGCTGCCCACATAGCCCACTGCTTAAACAGCACCTGCCATGGTCAGAGGAGGCTGTGCAGTGTGAAGGTGTTCTAAGGAAGAAAATTGCTTTTCTCGGTTACTTCACAGTCGGCCACAGCAGCAACAACCAAAAAAAGAATATGTGACCTAGACATTGACTCCAAAGAAAATCCACTTACACTTTCTAGGGGAAAGAAAAATCGTAGAGACTGACCGGAATATACATTCTTCCACTACAATATTGGTTTCAGTGTGGACATCGCCTGGAAATCTTGCTAGGCCAGTAGATCTGACATTGTTACCAAAGATCATATCTAAGAGAGAAACATACACCATCATGTGCATGTATACCAGTACGTTCACTTCATATGCACAGGTACAGCATTCAGCAAGATTGCGCTTTTGGTGCCTTTAGCACAACTGAATCCCTGGTTAGGCTTGACTTACAAACACAATGAACATTATCTCTGTTTCAGGAAAAAATGTTTATCCTTTAGGAAGCCCTCAGTACCTATTCTTTCTTTTTCATTACAAAAATCTGTCCATTATGCAGATTGTGTGCACATCTGTATTTAGCTCTGGTCTGAAACTAACATGAGGCCTTAATATGTTACACAGCCTCAGCAAAACCACAATACCACAAAGGTTTCATATACTCCTCCTAGCCACTCTCCGTGACATTTGCAGTGCATATCAGATTGAACTAGAGGTTACCTTTTATGTACTGCAAATGAATTATTAGAGAAATGCTCTTAGCTGCTTGTCTATCTCCTTCCCCAGCTGAGATGACTTCATGAGTACGTCTCTTCTGATCCATTCAAGCATCCAGTCAAATAGATTAAACCACAGCTACCCTGGCTTTGAAATCAAAATGTAATACAGGAAGAGAAAGGAGGTCCACAGCTGGATGCTGGCTTCAGCTGGGAAACAACAGCACAGCCCCTGCTGGCTGCCTCCTAACTGAAGCTCACATCTACTAGTGCAAATGTTTGGGTTTTTTTCCATTCTATTTTGTTAGCCAAGTTTATGCAGGTGGTTCTGATCTCAGGCCAGGAAGGGCAAAAACTAACATTACCCCTTCCACACTTAGACCTACAACTGCTGCAACCACAGTGCCAGGACTGACTTCCAACTGCCGCCTTTCTCCAGTAGTCAGCAGTGGAGTAACAGAAACGTGTCTATCTAAGCAGCCACCATTCTCCCTGGGGCATTGCCACATACTAATTTTTCAGTGCTACACTGGAACAAAGCAGATGAGGAACACAGTGGTCTTAAGTGGGAAGCAGTGGACATATCACTGGCATGTCCATAAACTCACTGGTCCTAAGACAAAGGCAGGAGTCTTAAGTCGCACATTCTGTGGAATTAAGCAAAGGTATTTTTCTGCTTTGAGACACACTTCAATTTCTTGTTTTCTTTTTTTTTTTTTTTTAACCTTGGCCAATGATGTTTACAAAGCTACAAAACCAAGCAAAAAAATCATTCAGTACAATTCCTCTGACACATCGCTCAGTCCTAGTTCTGGCCACTTCACAATCCCATCTCTTTTCTTTCCTTTTCTGTGGTTACAATATGTTCCATTTGCACTGCTTTCATTCAGAATCTCATTTTGTTAGGGTTCTCTTTTCCACAGCTATTCCTCTCTGTCTCCTTAGTTCAGACAAACCCGGCAAACTTGCAACTGCGTAAAAATAATCCCTATCAGAGCTAGTATATTATTTATTGCTCTTTGTTTAGAACCACAGTATTTTTGTGCTGAGCGCTCTGTAATAATTCAAGCCCACTTGAGTACTCAGGAAAGAGACTCAGATCTCTTATCCCACCTTTCTCTGGAGAAAAAAACAATGTACAAGCTATAGCCAATATTTATTGACACTCCAGTTATGCATATATTGGCCATCTGACGCTCCTTGGTTTTCCTTCCTGATTTGTTTTGAAAGAATAATATAGGACCCTATAAGAAGAAAATGTTTCGTGCTGAACTGTAATTCTTGCTGATGTGATGCCAAATAAAATGGCTTTGCAAGAGACCCAGATTTGGTTGATGCATTTCTGTCACTCCGTACCACCATGATTTACCATGATGTATCAGAAAGAGACCACTGCTGTCCAAGGCTGCTGAATTAACAGAACAAATGTCACAAAAAATAAATCTTCAGGGTAAGGACAAGCTTGAAGTAAGAATATGATTCTGACAAAGGACAGTCAGTGCAGAACTTCTAATTATGTGGGGTGTACTGAACTGCTAAGTAAAAGAATGTATTGTGTAGGTATCATTTTGAAGATCCTGGAAGAGAAATGTAAGGGAAAATCCTGAAATAAACACCAAAATTCCCATTCACTTTGTTAAGCCAGGTCTTCATCGCTTGATTGAAGCAGAAATCAGTTTTGAAGCTGGGGCAGCAGATGGTTGAGCCAGGATTTGGGACACAGATTTCAGGAGTGTAGACAGGATTCAGAAAACTCCCAACAATCAGGAATGGAACTAACAATTAAGCCAGCAGATATCAAATTCTTGAGATATATGTCATTTTAAAATTGAACATCATAACTACCATCTTTCTAAATATTTTTTTAGTGCCTCAGCAGAATAAAAATTTCATACAATGACATTCACTATGACACCATAGAAAGAACTAATGGCCTATTAAGAGAACTATTATGAAAATAATAAAGTTCATAAGATCTTTCCAAGCACTTAATATGCCTAGAATGAAAACATTTCAGTTTGACTGTATCTGAAACTTACGTCTGTATGCNATTTTAAAATTCAACATCATAACTACCATCTTTCTAAATATTTTTTTAGTGCCTCAGCAGAATAAAAATTTCATACAATGACATTCACTATGACACCATAGAAAGAACTAATGGCCTATTAAGAGAACTATTATGAAAATAATAAAGTTCAGAAGATCTTTCCAAGCACTTAATATGCCTAGAATGAAAACATTTCAGTTTGACTGTATCTGAAACTTACGTCTGTATGCCTAACACTATTGACACAGCATAATACATAACATATTAAATTAGTTTAGGATAAACTCATAAATAAGTCCATTACATAAATTTTGTTAATGTGATAAATATTAAAGCACTATTAATGTGGAATAATTTGCTATATAAAAGGCATTTTGGCAAGTAAAAATGTGTTAGGAAAATATATATCAAAAACTACTATACCCAAAAACCTTCATACCACTTAAGAAATAAATAACTGTATAGTTTTCCATGTTAAATTTAGAATTAGGAAATGCTTGCATTCAAATAAGGAAGAAATTTGAGGTATGTATATTTTTTGCTGTGGAAACTGTTTCACATATACAACTATTTACAATAATAACAATGTCTTCAGTACCATTAATATGCGATTAATATGGGCATTGAGCATAATTAGAAAATCTAATGAGACTGGGTCAAGATCTGTGAAATAATCTGCAGTTTACAGGGTAAAAAAAAAAAAACCCAAAAAACAAAAATCAAAAAACCCCACAACTATCCAGATAAGAGGAAAAAAATGGGTTTATGGCATTTCTATGAGGAAAGAATAGATTTTTTTTGTCCTTGTTCAGTTAAATCAGTGGAAGGTACTTGATGGTCAGTATGTGGAAAAATTAAGCCATTTAATCTCAAATCCTCAATTTCTGTTTGAATCTTGGTCACTATACTTTTGAGTTGGAACAGTTTGAATGGGGATAAAAGAAGAGATGTAGCAGAATCTCTTATTGATAACCTAATGCCCACACCAATCTCACTATATTTTTCCCAAATTCATTGGATTAAAACAAGAAATTAATTAAGCTTAAAATTGAACCAAAAGATAAAGATTTTATACAATGGGAGAGTAAACCTCTTCTTTGCACACAACAGTATTTCCAACAACAAGTGGAAAATCAAGTGTGATCACATAGAGGAACTTTCCTATGTCATAATGAATTGTGTTTTGTCTTTTACAAGGAAAGAAGAGTTCCAGAGGTTATCGAATCCTTAAATTTTCAGGTTTTCTGTCCCCTTTCTTTCCAGTAGATACTTCTGTTATAATGGGGACCATATATATTAAAAATCACTGAAGAGAAACCAAAACAATCATTTTTCATTAGAGACCAAATATATTTGATAGAGTATAAATTCTTTAGAGTATGCACTAGATATTGACAGTAAAGAACACTCTATTTCTATTGAATATTTCTTCTTTGTTATAAAAAGGAAAGTTTACATGTATTGAAGTCCGATTTCACCTTGAGAGGCAAATGGGTTACTATCTCATCCAGATGTACATACCAAGTCTCTTGATCGTCATTCTCTCCTGGGTGTCATTTTGGATCAATATGGATGCAGCTCCAGCCAGAGTGGCTTTAGGCATAACAACTGTACTGACCATGACAACACAAAGCTCAGGTTCACGAGCATCTCTTCCAAAGGTAGGCAGAATTTCCTTTGTTTGTACCACATTAGTACAAAGTCATAATGCTATGTGATAAAGAAACACCTTATGTGTTTTAATTATTAGCGTTTAAGCATCTTCTAAAGGAGATAAAAGCTTTGAAATATTTAGGGGTTTTTTGAGTCACCAATCAAATATATCCTATTTCTCCCATGTCTCAACTATTTAGTCAACCATATATGTACTAAATTCCACAAACCTCAGCAAATTATTAAAGCAATGTTATTCAGTACTACATAAATGCTGCTTAGCACTTGACTAGTTCATCCTTTTCCAGATCCCAATATCTGATGACATGCTAGCAGATATGACTGAATTTCTAAAGGTCATTGATTCCAACCTGTCCTCAATTATATACCTTTCCCCAAACCTGCCTACATTATGAAGTAACTCGTTACGAACACATTTACATTAAAATGTAGAAAAATGTGAAGCTAAATAGCTCTGAACAATTGTATAAACAGGTCACTACGCAATGCAAATAGCTTAAATTATATTTCTATAATTAACTATTTAAGCTTTCAGACTTGTCATTGCTTTAAAGATTTTCTTTTTCATTTTAAGAGTTTTTCCTTGATCATCTTCGTACACCATTGCAGTTAATAGAAATAAAATATATACAATAAAAATACACAAAGTCTGCTTCTGTATTAGTTTTAACACAGCATTTTTAGGTTGGTTAATTACATTTTTTCTAAGTAAAATAGATACCCCTAACAGATGGAAGTGTGCTTTGCACCTCAAACATATGGATCTGAATGCATCCAAATTTAACATCAACAGATATGAAAATGGAATGCTATAAAAACTCAGAAAAGCAAGCATATAAGAGGTTACCAAAGAGAGCTACAGATGGTTTTTGCCACCTTTCGGAGGCCTGAAGCTAGCTATGTTGGCTTATATGAAAAAGCTCTTGTAAATCTGCACACAGAGAGTGAGCAGGCCCTACTTTCCTAGTTCAGATTATGTCCTGCAGCTGAGCTTGGCAATAAAGGATTGCAATGAGTTCATCTATTCTGTCATTGATTTTCAGTACTTCCACTATGTCAAAATTACAGGACTAATCTCAACCTATATCTTTGATTTACCATGCCTATATTAGCAGAGAATGAACATATCAGAATTCTCCTTCTATCTCACTTCTACTTAATTTCTGTTCCAGGAACTTTAAATCAGATCCATTATAATACAGGAATTCCCACTGGTCCCACTATAAGCTATCCTCTGGTTCCTTAGTATCATTCACAGATCCCAGCAGGACAAATGGAGAAAGAGCATGTGCTTCTTGTGAATGACTTGGTTTGTGATAAAATACACAGTACACTATGAGGATCTGTTAATGACGTAAATAGTAAACACATTTTGTGAAAGACTGCATTTTTAAAAGTAATACTTAATGCTTGTAGATGGAACTCTTGTCCCTTATTATCTAGATTTCATGTTAAGTTTTGCTTGATAAAAGTAGTGCTGGGGTGTGGAGATATTAATGCACTTCCTCCTGACATGGAATACTGAACTTCACATCTGTGGTTTTAACATATTCGGTCTTCTGCTCTATTCTCTCCATAGGTGTCATATGTCAAAGCAATTGACATCTGGATGGCTGTGTGTCTGCTCTTTGTATTTTCTGCACTTTTGGAGTACGCAGCTGTAAACTTTGTGTCAAGGCAGCATAAAGAGCTTCTGCGATTCCGCCGCAAGAGAAAGAAGAACAAGGTAAAAGTAACAGTATTCACAACTTTGGAAAAGAGTCTGAGATTGATTTATGCCAGGATATAGGGTTAATTTGGTAAACATACTGCAGCTTAAAGTGGCAATATAAATAGGATGGCAGCACAGAATGAAATTCACTATAGGCAGAGGGCCACTACAAGGACCATGCACTCCATAAATCCAACTTGAATTCTCAAAAGAGGAATTAAGAGGGATTTAAATGAGGCATGGGCCATGTGGGAGCCATCTGCACAAGCATGAATTTCACTCTGTTAGAAGTCAGATCATACTTCAGTCGATGAATGTTACTGGTACTTGCAGCAGTTTGTACTGCACTGAGATTCAACAAATAATATTTCTTAATTTCATTCTAGTATTCAGTTCAAAGCCTTAACGGCTGTTTCATGTAAATATTTGTAATGCAAAAAAAATATTTTTTCAATTAATATTATTCGTGGAAGAAGAACAAACATTTTACTTTAAAAGGCTGGGGTTTGGGTTTTCTTCCTTTGGTCAGGTTAATTTAGTGTAAATTATTCATTAAATTAGTAAGAAACTTTAACACAGCAGTGGTTATTAATATTTATTTTATAGCTGAATCTACCTAGACTACAGTAAAATAAGTCACTACAAAGGTGCAAAGTCGAACAGCTAAGGCTACAGGTTTGAATTCTGAAGTTTGAGGTTAAATCAAGCAACAAACAAAATTTCTTACAAAAATATGTAACTCCTACTTCTGATTTTTCAAAGAGTAAATATTTCTCCAACCTACACATTAAATGAGTACCCATCACTAATGTCATGCAGAGCCTTTCCAGTGGCTTTCTGTCACCATCTAGAATATTAATGTGGATGAGTCTGACCATAGCAACATGTCTCTGTTCAGCTGTCTTTCATTCCTGAAGACTGACCTCAATTTACTGCTTACATCACAAGAAGAAGACATTTTACAGGTTGTTTCCCTTTTACTTAGAAGATACTGAAAATCTGTAATGCTGTAAATCTTACCTAAGCAATCTCTGCTAGCAAGGCTCCATGTTAAAAGGCAGGCTGAACAGTCAAATGAAAATGACATTTTCATACATTTGTCTGTTCCTGTGTGTCAGGTCCTAGACTTCTTCAGGTGCAGAGGGAAACTCTTGTAATGTAGCATAGAGGATGATTCAGACTGCATGTACCTGCTTTCAACGTTTGTCCCGGTGAAAAATGTGCTTTTTTCTTTTCGCTGACAGTAGCAGAAAAAATGCTTTCCGAGGCACACACGAGGAAAGCAGCATTTTTGTGACAGGTTGTTTGTTTTTGAAATATGGCAGCTCTCTGAAAGCTGCTTAAAGGCTTGGAATAGGGACAATGGGATGCGTAGAGATGGATTACCGGACAGGGGCCAGGTGAGCTACAACAAATGCATCATGTATCAAACACAAACAGCTGTGGTGAGTGATATATCATGTGACTATACTTTTAGTCCATTCTTTTTTTCACCGCGTATTATAGTGTCTTCTGGATCTCAAGCAAATTTACCATATTCAACTTTAGCAATGTCTTTTCACTTCCTTAAATACGCGTCAATCATTATAAACGTAAGGTTAGAAACTGGCAGGTAATACTAACTTCCATCCTCAGAAATAAACCAAACCTCTTCCCAGCTTCCTCTTAGCAAGACTAGAAGCTCACCAAACACACTTCTTTCTTCAGCAATAACAATCAATCTAATTTCAGCTTAGAGGTATGTGAGGAAGGATCCACAATATACAAACACTTCTAAGAGAAGAGCACTTAACAAAAAAGTATGCACATGAATACTCTCACTGACTTAAGTNTTTTTCACTGTGTATTATAGTGTCTTCTGGATCTCAAGCAAATTTACCATATTCAACTTTAGCAATGTCTTTTCGCTTCCTTAAATACATGTCAATCATTATAAACGTAAGGTTAGAAACTGGCAGGTAATACTACCTTCCATCCTCAGAAATAAACCAAACCTCTTCCCAGCTTCCTCTTAGCAAGACTAGAAGCTCACCAAACACACTTCTTTCTTCAGCAATAACAATCAATCTAATTTCAGCTTAGAGGTATGTGAGGAAGGATCCACAATATACAAACACTTCTAAGAGAAGAGCACTTAACAAAAAAGTATGCACATGAATACTCTCACTGACTTAAGTGTTTTGCCGGATCAGTGCTTCACGTCATGGTATTTTTGAATTCACACTTAAAAGTTCTTATTCTAATTTTACACTTCATTAGACAGTATTCTAGCTTCAGGTAGGTTGTCTGCTAGGTTCTCATAAAATTAGAGGATTAGACTTAGAGACTGCAGGGTCTATAGTAAAGTATTAAGTGCTCNTTTGCCGGATCAGTGCTTCACATCATGGTATTTTTGAATTCACACTTAAAAGTTCTTATTCTAATTTTACACTTCATTAGACAGTATTCTAGCTTCAGGTAGGTTGTCTGCTAGGTTCTCATAAAATTAGAGGATTAGACTTAGAGACTGCAGGGTCTATAGTAAAGTATTAAGTGCTCCCCTTAGATTCTGAAGGATGAAGACATGCATTTCAATGCTTTTCTTCATGCCATACCTGGGTGGGGATATTAACTATATTCAGGGGTATATGGTTTTCCCTTCCTCCCTGTCTATGTTTCATGAGACAGGTTTCTCAGCCTAAATTTACCAAAATATGCTTTTTTCCCCATGCGAAGTTATGGTTTTCAGAAATAGAAATTTTTCTGAATAGATTAATTTAATTGAATGTTTCTTGACTGACTCCAATTCTATGCAGAGCTTGAGCTCCTGGCCAGAGTAAACCTTTGAGAATACACCTCCTCAAGCTCTGGAGACAGCTCAGCTAATTGCTTCTCTTTTTCTCGATGCTTTATTAAACCATTCCTTGCCCAACAAGTATACTAGAACTTGAAATGTTACAGCATGGAGATTTTATCTCTTAAAATATTGGATCGCATCCTAAACCCTCTGGTACACAAATAATAAATGATGTCTCATATATTAAAGAAAGCAGTTAATAACATTTGTGGCAAGGAAGGCTAGTTGTTTTTTATTCACCACAATTTCTAACATGAAATGCAGGCCCTAGGATGATAAGTAATACTAACTTGTGTTTTCCTTCCTCTTTTGTCTTTTTCAAAGTCAGTTACTGTAGCTCATGATTATAAAGTTTTATATGTGTTTGTTATCCCTCTGGACTAGATCAAACAGTCACTGGCTCTCAGGAATTAGATTGTACTGGCTTTTAAACCTACCATGTATAAAGAATTGTTCATTTGATGACAAAGTCAAAAGACATGGAAAGAAGCTAGGTTAAAAGGCTGCATTTAAAATAAAATTCAGGGGCTTCCTTGAACATTAAATTCTCTTTCTTTTAAAAGTGAAAATTGCTATTCTATTCAGTATTTATGTTCAAATACATAAGAGAAATAGAGCAGTTGAGATAACTTATCAGACTTTTTCATCCTGTGTGCTTACCATCTTGGGACATTTTATTAGGATTAAGTTTTTCTAGCAGGTGAATTCCAAACAATGAATACAGAATTTTTTTGACTCTGGCATTTCAGCTGCAAGGGTACAGCAAAATTCCTAGTGATTCGACTGTGTCGCAAAAGTCCAAAAATAGATGGGTTTGGAAATGTTTCTTTTCAGATATGTGTTGAAGAAGAGAACATATATGAACAATATCTAATTACAACAGGGCAGCTGAAGAATTTTCACAGTCTATTTCCTTTATAATTAAAAAGACATGCTTGTTGCAAGAAATATTTCCTTTCACCAAGTAACCCTATCAATATTCAGATGATTGAATTTCAGTGCTGGAATGCCCTTAGGAGGTCAATGAATCCATTTTCCTGCCCTAAGTCAGAATCAGTTATACCTAATTCATCCCAGTCATAAAAATTCCACAAGCTCCCCTGCGATCTGTTACAATGGTTTAGAAAGTTTTTCACTCATGCCTTTTTTGGCTTCTCATGGCTTGGCTAGCAGGGGCACAGAGAACAGACTACCTCATTCCTTTATGTAGCCATTTGCACATTTCCATTCAGTCTTCTTTTCTTTAAATATTCCCAGTCGGTACAGTCCTATTTTTGCTCATTCTCATACCCCTTCCCTGGTAATTCTCCTAATAAGTCCATATAATTCCTGAAAACTGTTTGCAACATGAAGCCTAGCCAATAACAGTTGAAAGCAGCTGAAGGATCACATGATGCAAGTCATACACTTGTTTATTGAAACCAGTTTGCCATTCGCCTTTTTAACAACAGCATGGTATTGACCCATACCAAGATTGTGACGTTTCGTAACTCCCAGGTCTTTTTCCAGAACTACTGCAGAGCCATTCACTTTCCATCTTATGTTTGTGAAGTTGATTGATTTTTCCTGGCCTAAATGTAATACTTTGTATTTGCACCTACTGACTCTCCCCCAGTATTTTTCAGACTCTTTGTCCAAATCATTGAATTCAGTTTTATCTCTAAACATATCCTCAAACAAATTCACATTTTTTCCCAGATTGGAGTCTTCTGTAAATTTAATCAAAACTATGAGTTATTCCTTCTCAATGAAAGCATGGGAGAATTGAAATCTCTCTCTTAAAAAGCGTATGATCAAACTTGGATAAAACCCCTGCAGTAAACAAGTGTAGCAAACAAAATAAGAGCTGCTGAGTTTTATGGAAAATTACACGTTTATACAAAATGTAATTATGTACAGAGCTGTATCAAGACATTTTGGCAACCAAAGCTCATCTATCCTTGCCATTTCCTTTATGCTTTTCCCACCTACAGTTACTGCCTCTTTTTTTACACCATCTAGTACATTTGCAGCCTCCCTTCCCAGACAACAGTAACAGCAGCATCAAAGGTGATTCTTAGGTATAACTGCACCCTCTGGCTACTGCTTTTATAATTGTAACTATGAACCTCACTCAATGATTTCAAATAACTAAAAAGGCAAATTTCTTTTCAGAGGCCAAATCCAATTTGCACAGAATTAACAAAAATTTTGAAGGATCTGGGATTGTGTTATAAATACATTTATAAATAAAAGCTGTTATTGCAACATAATAAGCAACCTACTCACTGCTGTTTTCCAATAGGCATCCAATAGGTATAGGAGATTTTTCAAAAAGTGTCTCCTTTCTTTATGATTACACAAATGGCATAATGAATGCTGAGAACAGGGGAATTTAAGTTCCCAATATGAGACTTCATTTGGTAGTCAGTATATGATTCATAGTGCTTTGTATAGCTCAGAGAAATAAATCTGGCTCATGTACACAACTATTTCACAAATATTATATTACTAATGTGATGGAAACATTCCTTCAGAATGAATGAACATTAATTACTCATTTATAGTTACACTCCTTTCACTCTTGAAAGACAAAAGGAAAAAATGGCAGAATTAGAAGTCATACAGGGATACCGAAACATACCTGTGATCAGTGCTTTTTCTTAGTTGCATTTACACTGTATGGGGAAAAACATTAACTGTGTACATATACTGCATAACGCTTTGATTTTGGACTAGCTTTTAAAATACTTCGTTTTCAGGAATAGTCAATCTTTTAATTCTATTTTCTCTATTTTCAAAAATCTGAAGATCATTGTATCTTTGGTGAGGAAAATAGACATGCAAACTAGATTGTCTTTAATGGTAATCACACCTCTTTTCTTTTGTTTTCTTTTTGGTCAACTCATCCGTTTTGATGAAAGTATTTTGAGGGAGATCTTGATGGAAATGAAATCAGTGAATCATTGCAGCATAGCAATGGCTTGAGATGTACAGGACCTATAGACGGGACTTTACCTCAAATCTACAGTACAAATTTAAGGGTAAACTATGAAGAAGATGTCCCATTTGTCATAATGTGATATCCAGTCATTAACAGAGGCCCTGTCCTTTTGTCTGAAATAATGTCTTCCCATGTGAACTCCATATACCTTCATTGCTACCTGTATGTGATGACGTGAAATGTTAATAAAGGTACCTGTCTTGTTAATTTCCATTTTGATCTGTTTAAATCTGGATTAGAACACAGAATTAAAATTTTACTCCCTGTAACTTCAAAGGAACAGTGACATCTGTTCAAGGACAGGTCAGTTGCTACCAGATCAGCATTTAAAACCAAATTGTAGGGCAAGGCAATTCAGTAACACTTTTTTTTTTCTCACAAAAATGAACAGTAAAACATAGTGTTCAGTTAACCAAAGCTCCAAATAAATCTTCAAGCTGTTACCACAATCTACAGTCAAAAGGCTACAGAGATATTGTCAATCCTTATGCATATTACTCCTCAAGAGAAATGTATTATTAAATATATGGACATAAAATAGCATAGTCACAGGGCCACAGAAACTGACAGCTTTCCAACACTTAATAGCTAAGTATTTTGTAGAACAATGCTGATATGAAGATAAGCTAATTGAAATTATTTCCTTCAGGCCTCCAAAGAATTCTAACTTTCTAAATAAAAATTGTTATCTAAGTTTATTTTCATTCTTTAATTACAGTAATTTTAATAGAGATTATAAAATATTTATATGCAGCTGTACGCAGAATAACTTCCAAATTGCTAATTTCAAAGCCATATGTGTGAGAAGTGCATTCATATCAAACTTTTATTAAAGCTCATTCATAATAAGATTTGAAAAGCTTTATCAAAAATCAATAACAAATCATTCATTTTCTTTTCCTTAGTGATTATGCACCAAACAAATACAGAAAAGACCAAAAAAAAAGTTTCATTTTCACATTTTAAAATACAAATTTCAACGAAAATGCAGGACTTTTTCAGGAAGATTCACTGTCCAGATTCTCAACTGAAACATACAGGGTACTTCCATTAGATTATTTCAACAGCTGTGGATTCAGACACATGCATTATAAGAAATATTTCTAGTCAAAAAGAGGGACTGTAGTCAAGTAAATTGATAAAAACAAATGGAGTGCTGCTGACATTTTATAAAAACACCTTCAAAAAAGCACTCGAAGGGTAATATCAATAATAACAGTAACTGCATCTTTCCTGCTGTGCACAAGCACACTCAGATGCGAACCTGAGGCCAAATTAATGATTTTTCTGCTTTATGAATCTGCTGAAAAATTTGCAGAACTACTTTTTGGATATTCCGGCTTGTACCCTAGAAAAAAAATTATGGTGGTCTCTGGCATGTTACAATGCTCCATGAGGTGCCCTTTCCTGCATATCCGTTAGCCCTAGCACTTTGGTCTGACTTGGCAGGCTCCATTCTGCCTGCCCTCATGGAGATGCCATCCAACACTAACTACGCAGAAATGCCAGACTCCTGGAAGGATCTTGACATCACTTCCTCAACAACAGAGAGCATTTCCAAGCAGCCTGCTCACAAAGTAAATTCAGGATGTCTGCAAACAAAATAAATAAGCAGAGATCTGGCCTTTAAAACCATTCTAGGGGATCACTCAATTCAGGTAAGCATAGAACAGAGACAGGGAAGTCTTTGTAGATAGTGCCTCATCCTGAAAACGTAACAAGCTGAAAGCTGCTACTCAGAAGAATTTATTAACTTTTTGAGCCTGTGCAATTATTTCTGGAGAGGCATGAAAGGATTTAAACCCCAAATTGTAGGTTGAAGGTGTTTAAATGGCAAGTTTAGTGTAAATTCTCACAGTCCATGTGTTTCTAACCTCTGTTAACTGGAATACAACTACAATAAAGATTGACCATTCTTTCCTGACAGGAGAGTAAGGCTGTTGTAGTAATTAGATCTTTGTTTTATCACGTCATCAGATAATGATCCTATCATTTTGTATTTCTGTTATTCATTTTCATATTGAAGTCAGTCAGTGATTTTTCCTCCTTTTCTTTCATGTTAATTTTTCTTTATTTTTCTTTTTTATAGGAGAATTCTAATACAGATTTGATGTATAGTAGTTTCAGTGAACTATATTAGTCTGTAAGTTTATTAAATTTAGATATATGAAAAAGTATTGCAATTGGATGATAACTACAGCAGTTGCATGATAACTACAGCTCTGCTGGATGCTCATGCTGATTGCCAACTAGTTCACTTCAAACTTGGTAACTGACCTGCTTTCTTTTGTAGATAACTTATTAAACTAATATTGATAATAAACACAACTGGATTTTTTTTAAACAAAGTAATTAACAATCGTTCTTCTAGCAAGTACTACTTAATTGCAACATTAAATATGCTTAGAATTAATTCTCTATTCCAGAACATTTTCAGATTTTTCCAAATGTTACAGGCATTTACAAAATGAAAAATTTGGAAATTTGGATTTAAACTGTGTTAATTGAGAAAATTACATTTGTATAAAATAAGAGGTTAAATTAAAAAAAAAAATCAGAATTACTGAACTGATACACTGATTATTTGATTTCTTTTGGTAAATAAAATTTTTTACCCTTTTATTTTAATTTAAGCTAGGAAGAGCTTCAGAATATCAAAAATTCTCTTACAAAAGGAAAATTGACTGCAGCTTAATTTTTTTTTAATACTTATGGAAATTATTTTCCAAAATACTTATTCAAGAAATAACATACACGTAATACTTTGTCACACTTCATTAAAGTCTAGAATCCTAAAGCAACTAGGCTGAAGTAGACATGAAAAATAGGAAATTTAAAAGCAGTATTTAAAAATTTGTGAACACCATCAAAATCACATTACTATCCTTGAGTAGCACACATAGTGAAGGAATACGCTGGTGTATATTTCAGAGCCAAATTTGACCCTGGCTTCACAGTCTATGTATCATTCGTGTGCATTTGCACCTTCTTTATTACTTGAGAATACCTATAACCAGGTAAAGAGAAGTACAAAATGTGTCTCCAGACAGAAGCTACGTTCTTCAAATGCATACTATAAAAATATGTATATCTTCAGATCATCTACTTCTGTTTCTGTGCCACATGATTAAAACCCGCTTTCTCTCATATCTCCCTGAAAGCAGAATGTCTTTGCCAGTTTTCCTCTGAATTGACAGAAGGAGTCAGAAGAAATATCTGGCCTTTAGCTTTCATTCACTTTATTTTAAACTAAGACATTTTAGATACTATTCTCTTTATCTGATGTATTCACAGGGAACAGAGAAATAAGGCATACTGATACGTTTAAATATACAATGACCACATAGGCAGAATTCTCACTAATATAATTCATGTGAACACCTTTAGTGCTTGTATGATGAGTATCTCTAGAGGCCAGGATCCCATTTTGTTAAGCAACATACAGAGTTAATGATTGTTGTCTAGAAGACCAGTGTGAAGTTTGCCCAGTTGAAGACTGCAGATATTTATTGTGCATTGGGAAAATTAAATCAAATCAGAAGTTGTGTGTCTAATTACCACTAGTCTACTAAGCTTTCTCTTTTCTCTAAATCGATTGCAGAATCCATAAATGAGTAAGAAAGTTCTGTGCTTGTTAAAGCTGCTGTAATATTTTTGGCAGACACTGATAGGGCTGAAATTTCAACCAGTTAAGATAAACCATGGATTCAAGAAATCACTGAGGTAATGGTGCAACGCTTGCTATTTAGCAGCTGGTAAGATTTCTGTAAATAAAAAAAAAACTTCTTGCATTTTTCTTTCTTATTTTTTCTTTTTTATTCCTTTTTTTTCTTTCTTTTCTCTTCTTTTTTTCGATAACAGGATGATGACGTAAGGGAAAGTCAGTTTAGCTTTACAGCATATGGAATGGGCCCATGTCTGCAAGCAAAAGATGGAGTGACACAAAAGGGGCCAAATAACCCTGTTCAAGCTGCACCAAAAAGCCCTGATGAAATGCGAAAGGTATTCATTGACCGGGCCAAGAAGATAGACACAGTATCTAGAGCTTGTTTCCCGTTAGCCTTTCTGATTTTCAATATTTTTTATTGGGTAATTTACAAAATCATCAGGCACGAGGACATTCACCAATAACAAGACTAAGGCTTGCAGTACATACAGATCTGGCTGCCATGTTCAACAGGAGGCTTTCTGTTAAAAATGCACATCCGGGGAGTGATTGGGAGAGTTACAGGCATCGAGGAGGAGTGAAAAAAAAGATCCTGCATGGCCTGCAATGTCCAGTCACAGCGAAATGGAAGAATGACACCCAGAGATCTATCTGCTATTGCAAACTTTCCGTGTCCACCTAATCATTAATTTTTTCATTGTAAATCACTCTCTACTGAAGCTTTACTGCCAAGTATTTATACATACTGTTACATAGTGGTATAATTGCACAGTACTCTTTGATGTTTCTTAATTATTTTTTTTTATTCTGGTGCGTTTTTAATTTTAAAAAAGGATCCAGAATACCCTAGGTAAATCCCAAAGTATTACAGAATAGATCAGTATTTGTAACCTTTACTTCAGTTTTACAAGATAATGACAAATTACTGCTTTGAGATTACAGTTTTAAGGACATTTTCTTGTATTAAGGACAGTACCTGTGGTTTTACAATGAGCACATTTGACACTTCTAAGTTATATAATTTGTTCAATGTACTTCATATTACCATTCCCCTGGAAGGTGTATGTTGACATAATCTCAGACAGCACAAGGTATCTACAGCCTAATAATCTGAAAATCACATGGGAAATATATTAAAATGTGTGAAGTATTGATTTCTGCACAGGATTACCTCTTATTTTAATTACCTACACTTTGATAATTGAAAATTATAATATTTTTAATCCTTTTTATATTTTTAAGGGGTTTTTTTCTCGATTGACAAAACTCATGCAGTTTTTGAGATAGACAAACTACATCAAAATTTAGCAATGCTTCATTTTGATTCAATGCAAAGAGATCTTGGACCAAAACTAAAAGCAAACAGTCAACTGCTTCACATTTGGAAGACAAGTACAGCTGTATTTATGAGCATGTTATCTCCTACGTGTTACAAATATGCAGGAAGTTTAATTTATGAATATATCAAATTTTCTATCTCATTCTTCAAAGTATATCAATAGGACTTAGATACTGGTTAAGAAGCACTTCACAGCTTTGGAAAGACACACAGCTCTTCTAAAACATGAAAAAGGATCTGGATAGACTTTTACATTTATTGTACTTCACATTAATAAATAGAACAACTCTTAAAACTCTTAGAGACATTTTCCCTTTTTAGGATTAAATAAGTCATACTAGTTTCTTCTTTGGATTAAAACACAATAGATCACATCTATGGCATAGTTTGTAGGCAAGAGTGTTTACTTTTGTCAATCTTATTGGAAAACAAACACATGCTGAGATATGGAAATCTGACACTTAGATTACTACTACTTTAAGTCCAGTAGCTGAGACAGTTTCTCATTGCAAAATATTTTTAATATATTTTAAGTTTTTGGTTTCTTGTTGCTCAGAATGTGTATACAAAAGCAAAATACAGCTGGAGTCAGACATCTGGTGTACTGCCAAAGGCATGGTGCATATGAAGTAACAGAAGCAATGTAAACCTGCACTGAGGATTATAACATAGCAACTTTGGCTTTATTTGGGTTTGTTGTTGTTTTCCTCCAAGTATTAGAGATATTCTAAAATAGTAGCTCTCAGATTTTGTTCAGCTGTGTCAGAAAGAAGCGGTATAAAGCTCCTTTATTTTAAAACAGTAAATTCTTTTATATTTTTGCTTCATTTATGGTCTGAAATTAACTCAATTCACTTTAAACAATTATTGTTTACTGAGGTTGTGTCCTGGTTTTGTTGATTCCTTTATGTGCATGTTCCAAAAAACCCTGTTCACTTATGAAAGTGCTCATCTGTGTGAGGGGGTATCATGAACGAATGGCTGATATTTGAGATGGGTTATATTCATCTCTCTCAACATTTTCATTAGCTGTGTCATATGAAAAGGGATGTTAACCTGCTTCTGCTATCAGAAAAGTCATCAGTATTTTGTTTAAGGACTGTTTGAAGTACTGGATCCATAATAGAGAGGCAATCATAAAAAAATTACATTATCTTTCAGGCCCCTCTTTCTTTTTTCCTTCTAAAATAGCTGACTTGCATTCAATGAAGAATAAACAATTGGGAGGGTAAGTGCATAAAAAAACGCTGGCCAGATCAGAATAACACGTAGTTATTCTAGTTTATAACACTTGAGTAACTGGTTCACGTTGCCTCTTTCCCAATCATTCAGTAATCTGCGGCTCTCGGACATGTAGTATTACCTTGTTTTGAAAACATTTTAAAAATTGAGTAATTCAGAGCTAAACAAATTTAGCCCTAATTTCTTTCTTCACTCTTTAAGACAGAAAAGGTGTATGCTCTCAAGTACAGAAATCAGACAGGAAATCTTGAAAGTGATAAAAAAGAGACTGGATTACAACACTGGCAAAATGTAACAGGGAGTCAGAAAGAATGTAAATTTTTAAGCAAGAAGGACAAGACCCTTCATTCATATATGATCCTTTTACCTCAGTAACAGGGAAGAACTCTTGTGCCACATTTCACTTTGACTATAGTATGCTAATCTAAAGAAAAACTGCAACATATAGCATATATAAAATAAAAAGCATAAATATACATTATAATTCTTTTCTGACCTCCCGAATGGATTGTTATCTATATGTTCTAACTAAAATAAGTGAGATCTGTAGATTTAAAGACTGAACCTAGTGCCTAGTGTTCCCTCTCTTGATGCACCTCTTCAGCCATGCACTATGGTAAGACAGAAGGAGAGGGTCTCAGACCTGGCCAATTGAAAGTGCATCCCTTCATCTACGTACTTATATTTCTCTTTCATAGGTTGTTACATTGAGAAGTTGAGCATACCCTACTTCTATACTGAAAATTTACATATAATGCTCAGTCTTCTAACAGGGCACATTGAAAATAAAGAGAATTAAATATGTTTAGAACATCATTATGAATACTCCACAGTGTTGCTGGAACATTTTTTTCTTTAGCAATCCATTCATAACAAAAGTATATTAAATAGATGGCAAAAGGGGAAAATGGTTCCATGATGATGTTTTTCAAATGCACATACCATGTCATTCTGCTGCTCTCAGGTAAGTAAAGATTTTCTATTTTGATATAATGGAACCGAGATCTCTCCTGAACTGATGGTTGTGTGTTTTTTTACTGGAACCGTTATGTCCTGGTTCAGGCTAGGACAGAAGCAATTTTCTTTTAGTAATTTTACTTTTTAGTTAAGTCTGTTCTGAAGAGCTGCACTCTCTGAAATTTACCGCAGGTTTTTCCAGACAGTAGCTGCTTCTAGCAGTGATAAGGCTCAGTGTTTATAGTTAGTGCTGGAACATCAGTAGGAATGGTATGCAGAAAGGCTCTTCCTTATAGCTATCCCTATGGAGACCAAGGTCGATGCTTGCTTCTGCTAACTTTCTTATGCACCATAAACAAAAGAGCAGAAAAAGGGTCACACCTGCGACCCTCCTGCGGGGAGGAGTGGGCCAGACAGGTGACCCAAACCTGACCAAACAGAGTATTCTATTGGCTTTTAAACAGATGACACCATAATATTTGCCCAGGTAACAGAAGCTTCTGCAATCCACTAAATAATCTGTTTTTCAAAAGTAAGCAGAACATAAAAATTAAATTTCATTTATACTATTCCTAAATGACTTTACATTAAGTCACATGGTAAAGAAAGAGACAAATGTTCTTTGAGATTATAGGAAACTTAGAGGCACAAACGGCTGCTCTTCACTACTGAGTAGGGGAAAAGTTCAAAAATGCCAGCAAGCATGCCAGCCCTCTGTACAAAGCTAGAATCAACACCTACTATCATCAGCTAAGATTAGTGTGGGAGATGATTCTTTTGTAACTGTATAATGAAGTAGCAGGGAATAACATTAAGAAGATGCAAGAATTGAAAAGTACGCTGCAGTATTTATCAAACTGAAGTATTTATGATTACAGTCATGTGAAAGAGAAAGTGGAGAGTCACAAAAATAATCATCAAGAAAATAATGCTTGAGGCATACGCTACCTAGCAGGGTTTCTCCTACATCTAAAAAAGACCCCATTCATTAGGCTGAAGTAGATAGCTACCTCACCTCACTACCACTGAACCTGGGCTCTGCAGACTACAGGTCCTTAGCAAAGCCAGACAAGAAGGCTTTTTTGAAGTATAACCCCTACGTGACAAGCTAACGCAGCTTTGCCCCAGGTTTGCACCATTCACCGTAGGTGCAGACTGCGCTGCTCAGGTCTCTGTAGACCCGCCCTATAATTCAAAAATAAAATACTGACACTAGAAGATCATTGTAATACAATGAAAAGAGAGGGAGAAACTCTAGGACCTGGAGGAATAGTCCGGTAACACAGCTACCAAACAGCTGATATAGTCACCATTATGGGGAAAGAAGGAAGCACGAGGCATCCTTACTACTTTTCCCCATTCCTCAGTATCCTCTCCATAGGTAGTCTTGTTCAGGTGGAAACAGTAGCTGCAGGGGGAAACAACTTATGACAGCTGTTGCAAAGCATATATTCTCTTGGGACAATAGTTTCTACCTGCGTGGATAGAGAATTGACTTCCAAACCATCCCCTTTCTTACTAGAAAGAGAAGCAGAGGTGGAAGGTACAGGATAAAAAGCTTGGGCTGTACATAGCATAACAGACCACAGGGAGAGAGAAAGCCCAAAGCAGTGCCTGGACCCTCTTACATGACTGTCTTTTCTTCCTGCACTAAAGAGAGAGATGTGGCTAAATCCACGTAATCCTTCGTAAGGCCAAAAATTTCAAAACCTTGAGAGAGGATAAGAAAGGTCCCTTAGAGGTGCAGTAGATATACTTGACTACTGCAGGGCCAAACTTCTGCTTAAATTCTGAATAGCTAAACACATTTTATTTTTAAAACTATATTCAAATATCAACAATATAGGCTTGCATGCTTAGAGGGCTAGTTTATTTCTCTGTAACACTAATAAGCTAGAGGAGGCTTGAAGAAGAAAGGGAAGAAGGGTTACTAGTGTTTTACTATTTAGAATTTTGCATCAAAATAAAGTAAGTTCTATTTTCAAGTTTTGACAACAAGCACTATTATTTAAGCAAGTTAGTGGACTTCAGGGAGAATGTGGGATTTAATTATTTTCCAGCTCAATCATATATTGGTTTCCTTTGGATTCTCTTCATTAGAGTTTGCTCTAAAGCCTTTGTATAAGCTGATTTATAAAGTATCCTGCGTGATGCGTGAGCGATGGTTCAGTTTACTCACTAGAAAGACTTATATTTAGGTGATTTAGGCATGCACTTTACTTTTAAGGAGTAAGGTATTGCTTCCACTTTGTACTATAACCCCTTACAGAGCTGTAGGTTGATAATGTAGATAAAATAGAATACAATAAACTGTACAAAACCTTATATTTTTAACAGTATGGCAAGATAAAAAGTCTTCCTTAACCTTATTTTAAAAAGTATTATTTTTAGCAATAATTTTGTATTAGAGGGAAATGAATTTATTTATACAGTTCCCAGCCCAAGCTCAGATGGTTGGTTGCAAAAGGTAAATGTACTTTATGTGCAACTTCTGCTCTCATTTTAGCTGTCATAGGAATTAATCTAACCCAACAGAGCAGAATTTGGCCTTAAACTGTGAAACTAGTGAATGAGCTATTAATTCTTACAGTACCCCTGTGAGGTAGTAAAATAACTTTATCCACATCTTAGTGTACAATCATATGCTTATGTAGATGAGAACAATATCAGATCATCACAGCTTTTTTCCTTTTTGAGACAACAAAGAAGAAAAATATAAATCACAAACTAAGCTACTTGTTAATAATAAAATGGGTATTCTGTTTTGGAGTGGTTATGGAAAAGGTGCCTTCAGGCAACAGTCAACACCTAGAGTAGATACTGAAATGCCATCAGTTTGGAAGGCTTGTGGAAGCAGGTTAGATTGCTAGAAGCAGTGGGTTAAATGCCAGAAAAATGTTGGCTCATCCTGTATTCTTGACATTCTTGAATATTGCTGCACTTCTTCACTTTCATCTTTGTGAAATATGCAAGGAACATTTATTATGTTTGTATTTTAATATATGACAGAGTGATGTTAACAGATGAAATGGACTAAAGTAGCTACTGATGTTCCATGAATGTGTAACTGTGAGCTATATAAAAGAAATTGTGCCATAAGCTTTTGACCTAAAGGTTTAACATAATATACAGTATTTTGTGTGTTAGTGATTCCAGCTTTTTAAAGGCTACAGCAAGAAAAAAGAAAAAAATTATATGATAGTGTATTAATAAATTGTCTGTGAGTTTTAAAAATATTCTCCTGTGAATTCTGTCTGATGGCAATTTAATCTCAAAATACTTCCTTTTTGGTAAAACTCTATAAATGTGTTGTGCATGGATTTGATTAAATTGCTTTTTATTGTATTACAGTCTCATATTGCACTTAAACTGACATTCTCTGCAGACAGAAATGTTAAAATGTGTGAAGTTTATGGTGTCACCCATGTCTTTGTAGATATTTTGTTCAAAAATAATAAACAACTTTTTTCAGAAACTATGCAATTCTTTTATGATATTTTAGGCAATGGGTTTAAAGCCGCAGGAGTGACTATCAACACCATTGGAAAAAAAGGATGAAACCATCCGCAGTAGTTAAGGTGCATTACCATTAAATATTTCAGAAATGAAAATGTGAGAAAGAATGAATAGAGTGCCTTCAATTGTTGTATTATTCAGACTAAGCTTCAAAATACTTTAACTGCATTAATGAAATACACAAAGAAACGTTTTCAGGGAACATTATGGAGGATGGCAGGCACTGAATTAGGAGTTTCATCTTCCAAGGCTTCCTTTACAATGAGTGCACAGAAAGAGGTCTCTCTAGAGGTCAGGCAGAGAATGGGCTCCAGTTCTGAAAAAAGCCCATTCTGAAAACTAAGGGAAAGTTACCTTGATAAACGTCTGTTGAAATAAGTACAGCCTCTCCTATATAGTGCTGCTGATCTTATAAAAAGGCAAAGAACTTCACTTGCAGCAGAATAGCTTTATGGAAACTTCATAGATCTGTGGGCCCTCCTAAGTACTCCTTGACAGAAAAATGATTTTAAGAAAACTGAAGTGAAGTTAGCAATTAAGAAGTCCTTTGAGAACAGTTTGAGTTCTAGTGATCTGATTACAGCAGTGTTAACATGCTTATAAAGAGCATATAGAATGGTCATCTCAGTGACAGCCACATGTCAATGTGATGCCATTTAGGCTAGAAACGTTTAGCAGCTTCAGTACAGATGCTTTGCACTCCCTGCCCCCATATAACAAAAAGCAACATCAGTTCACTCCTTTCAACTTGCTTTTCAAGTCAATGGGATACAAATACAAGAACTTTGCCATACTCGCAAATTATTTCCATTATCTGCTGCTGATAATTCAGTTCAGCAGTGTGTGGTTGTAGCTTTATGAGATAGAAATTTCTCAAAAGAACAGCCAAACGTAACAAGAGCACCGGTTGAGTCTGAGCAGAAATCCTGAGTGTGCCCTCTTAGAGCCCGCAGAATTGTGGGATCAGAACCCTATCTATGACAGCTGCTCCAGCAGGTCTTGTCTTCCCAAGACCAAAGCATAACTGGTTCCTCTGGCCTTGTTCAGATCTGTTCACAAGCAACAACGTTATGAAACTACTGCAGCAGGAAATGTTTTCACGCTGAGATGCACAGTTCCCAGAGCATGAAAACTGCAAATATACTGTACCAGGTGTGCAACAAATGGTTAAACAAGAAAGTAACAGCCAGGTAGTGTGACACCAGAGTCACAGAAAAAACAAACAACAGATCTTAAAGAGATCAATATGTGATTGCATTGCGTAAACTTGCAGCCCTTTCAACACAGAATTCTAGAAAAACAGATAGAAAATACCCTCTTTTTCAAGTTTGCATATTTATCTACCTAATTATACTAAAACAAAATAAAGATCTAATTCGATGTGGTCCATGCAATTTATTTTCTTTCTAATATCCTACTCTCTATACACTCTCGGATCTGAGAACATTTTTTTCTAAGACACAAGCATGTGAATTTAAAAACCTGCATGACAATTCACCAAAGTGACAAAACCAGAATTACATTTCATTGTGGAAAATTTCATTTTGGGAATAAAAGAAACTTGGTCAAAATTTGAATACCATACTTCCAAATCTTTACAAATATATATTTTATACATAATATTTTGTTATTGACAAAAATTAGATATTTCTACATTTACTTCACAGACTAAGATAATGGTTGAGGTGACAGGGATCTCTGGAGGTCATATCATCCAAACCTCCTGCTCAAGCAGGACCACCTACAGCCAGTTGCCCAAAGCCATGTTCATTTGAGTATCTCCAAGGATTAATATCTCCAAGAATGGAAACTCTGCAGCCTCTGTGGGCAACTTGTGTCAGTGCTCACTCACTCTCAGAGTTAAAGTGTGTTTCCTGACATTCAGAGGGTTTGTACCCATTGCTTCTTGTCCTGTCACTGATCACCACCGAAAAGAGCCTGGCTCCACCTTTTTTAACTCCTCCATCCAATTTTTTGCATAAATTGATGACATTCCCCCAGAACTGGACACAGTACTCCAGGTGTGGCCCTACCAGTGCTGAGAGGAGGGGCAGGATCACCTCACTTGACCTGCCAGCAACACTCGTAATGAGGCCAACGATACCAAACGAGTCTTTGCCACAAGGGCACATTGCTGTCTCACATTCGACCTGATGCCCACAGGACCCTCAGGTCCTTTTCTGCACAGCTGCTTTCCAGGTGGTCATCCCCCAGTATATACTGGTGCATGAGGTTATTGCTCCCCAAGTGCAGGACTTTGCACTTTTCCTCACAACACTGAAAAACATTTCTTGTAATGTTAGCCTGTATTTAAGTAATCTGCATATAAAACCTATACTGAGGTAAGGAGCTCAGCCTGAAACCCACTTATGTCATGGTTTAATTTCTCTCTTAAGAAGCAAAATAACACACCTGACTTGCCTTGACAATCAGCATGTTTCTTTGGATATGTTTAGTTGTTCTTATTAGGCATGTTTACTAGGTACAGAAGACATTCAGACAGTTGTTTCTAAAACCACATGAGACTGCAGCATGTTTGCCATTGCATGAAGTAGAAGTAAACTTCATGTAGGTATATTAGATCTGAATAAGCCCACATATTATTACAATTTGGCTGAACTTATTTCAAGTAAGAGGATATTGGAAATTCTTACAAATGTCAATTATACTTGATCACATTATATGCTAAAGAGGTTTCCCTCCCCATCTATTTCTTGTTTCTTTCTAGCAATAGCATCGTTATTTCTCAGGAAAGTACAAACTACACCACAGGATGGCTCCCTCTCATACGAGTTGAGGGATGTCGTGGACGGTTGGTTTTGTTCAAGGAGATAAACTTTAGCAAAATGCATTCTTCCTGTAGAAATTCCACACACCGACATTCATTATTAAGAAGGACATTTATAAAGTGCAAGCACTATTCATGCTACAAATCACACTTCATTTTGAAAGTGATGCAAAAGTTTTGAGGTGACGCTATCTTAGAAACAAAAATAGCTGAGATGTTAATTTATTAAGAACAAAACCCAAGGGTTTATGTCTAAATACATATACCAAAATGTAAATGTTTGTGTACCTGAATATTTTAATAAATAAAAATGGCATTTTAAATCAGAAAGCAATAATTTACTTTTTTTAACTATCTGTTGATTGACAAATACTTATTACAGAAAATGAATGGCTAACCAATTTTTAAAGCAGTCTTTAAAAAATTAAAGAGGAAATCAGTTATTTACACTCTGCTCCCAAATGTGCTGAAGTTGGAAGGTCTTTGGAGTAGACTTCTCCTGTTAAAGATGCCTTCAGAACACAGGTATGGGTACAAATACATGCAGTTATTAGCTATGCACAACAGCTGTTCCACTTACTAAAAACATGTATGCTGTTATGTTGTAATAAATGCAAAGAAGGAAGCACATATAGCTTTCACTGAGGAATATATAACTTCATATTATCCCATATCTAAGATAAGGTGAGCACATGCACTTCAGCAATGTAAACAATGTAAATTTGTAACTCAGTCCACATTGTGATAGCTTACTGTGTCACCACCCTCTTTCTTTCCCAGCAGACTTCACCCCTTTACATATTCACTGAACAAATATGTAGAAACAGCTGTAAGAGCACCTTGAACTTTGCTCTGAAATGATACTAAAGATACTAAGTAGATACTAGAGAATAGTTGCAGACTGGAATAGATGCTACAACGTACCACTAACATCCATTTACTGTTTGTCCTTAATTTCTCAAGGGAGTACAACATATATTTTCTTTCATTACTTAGATGCTAGTTAAATGGGAACAGGATGAAAACTATTAACTTTGAATCTAATACTAGTTAATAAATTGTCAGCCCAAAAGTTAAAGAATTATATATTTAAGGTTCATAGCAGTATTTACAACTTAAAAATCAATTAGTGTTGTGGGGTTTATACTCTTTTTTTTTTTTTTCCCCGGGCTTTGCAGGATCTCCTGAATGATGACTCAACTGAATTACTTTGACATAACAACCAACTGCTTTATATTTAACTGCATTGTCACTAAAAGAAGCTCAGTAAAAATAAAACAAGAAGAGAATATCTTGGTTCAACAGGAAACTTTTCAATTTTATATTGTGGTCAGAGGTAATATAGAAATATTTTTATACCAACACACAGTTTTGACAAAATAAATTTAAGAGCCCTTTCAAAAGTGTCCTATATGCTTTTCAATTGCCTCAGATTTACTTAAGATTTCTAAGTACTAAGAAAACCCTTGAATTTTGTTATTGCAACTATGTAAGACCAAGTATATGATTTTTGAAGCAGTACCAAAGCAGCTTCTAGGTGAGGGAATGGGGAAAAGTCAAAAGTTCTTTCCTCTCTCTCCCTTTCTCTGTCTTTTCTTCCCAGTATCTTTGTATCTCACAGCAAATCCAATTCATCTGGGAGACTAGAAGATTCTTGGAGAACTTTGCTCAATAGTTACAGTGCAAGATAGCACTGGTTCAAGTCCCACCTGGGCTACTGGTTGTGGCAGGAGGAGTTCAGTGTTCAGGTGAAGTCCTGATGGTATAAGGCGGCCCCTTTCTGAGCACCCCTTGCATTCTGACCTGAGTTGATTTCATCCCTGCATTAATTCTTTCATTCCTTAGTGACACCTTCAGAATGCTGCCTTCCTTCGAGAGGTGGTACCTTCCAACACCATCATTCATCATAGAGCTGAGTGTATTGAACGGGTTTGTTATCCCCTGCTCCTGTTCTAATTATTTCTACCCTCTAATTACGATCAACATTTCATGCAGCTGCTCCACTTGTAGAACAGTTACATTGTCTTTCAGATTATCAAACTTCTAACACTTCATTTTTATCTACAATACTCATACTTGTGCTCCCACTTTGGCTTCCCCTGTAAGGGAAAGTACAAACTCAGCTTAACATGAAAATCTGTCCTCTTCCCTGAGACCTCAGGCAATCACTTAGGATGAGAGTTACAAGAAAATTCAGGTACTTAAATCCCTTCCTCAATTTTTTCCTTGGTTTACTATCTAATCCTGAAAAAAGCTTAAGCTCAGATTTCATTATCAGCATACCCAAATTGCGTAAGTCTTCTATAAGCACCTTCTTCACTACATGTTTTCAGAGTATCAAACCTATGTCTAAATCCTATCAGAATTTACAAAATTTATTTATTCTTTCCCTGATTTCACCTGAGGGATACAGTTCCTTTGGGATGGCCAAAGGGACCGCTGGACTCTGTAAACACACAGAAAATCCTGTACACTGTGTTTTCTTATCCAAGCTCATAATCTCTCCTGAACCTGTACTAGCTCTCATCCAACCATATCACATTCTCTAATATTTATAAGATGGCTACAGGGTAATCCTACGGCACAGCCAGTGTTTGCTGATCTGTGAATTTTACAAGGTTACTTAACATTTGCAAAATGAAAGCAGAATGTTTTACATGCAGCAACCAAAGAACATATCCCGCATGCTTATTTTGGCATGTGCAAAACTGTCCAAAACAAAAATAATTTTTTCAGTGTGACAGAAAGTGTTAGTATTTTCCATTGTTTGTTCCATGTCTAACAGTTTACTAATTCAGGGGCAAATTTGAGCCCAAATAAGAACACAAGTTCAGCTTGCTGTGTGCTTATTTGTCCCTGCCAGGGTCTACATACATTGGTCACAATTTACATATGCATCACAATTTTGTAGGTCCAGATAGAGCAGATCTATTTGTGGTCATAAAAATTGAGTGTACAAGTTCACAAGCTGCGTTTACATGTTCATCTTGAACAAAAGAGGATAAAAAGTTATTCCATTACTGATTTTCAGGTAAGGCTGTCTTACCACAGCATGATCTCATTTTCATGAATGCAAGTGGTAAAATACCTACTTGTCCAATGGAAAATGATACTGAGAAGTTATACTCCAAAGCTTTATTTGTAGCTTCCTTACCTCTTCCAAACGTTCCAGAGCAAAGAGAGCTTTTAGCAGGAAGAAAGACAAACTGTGGGAAGTATACTGTAAACTTTACTGAAGTGGTGAAAGTGGTTTGTTTATCTTTATATTCCCAATAGAGCATTCATGTGGTACTTTCAGTGCCTGTGAGTGCACTAAAATGCGAGAAGGATGCATTTCCAACAGAATTGTCCACCCACATAATATTTTTACAGATGCTTATGTAAAATATGTCAAAAAGAACATGTTTTGGCCATTTTACTTTACAAAAAACACCAAACAGTTTGGTTTGGTTTGGTGTGGGTTTTTTTTTTTTTAAATAAGCACTGCTGGGGGAAGATGCTGCTAGGATTGCTTCTAGCCCCTGCTAAAAAGTACAGAAAAGTAGCATAACAAAGTAGACCAACCTTTTACCCAATATTTAACCCACCACAAGAAGAAAGGCTAACATGTAACTACCATGTCAAGCCTGCCACGGGGTTTTGAGATTAAAATCTTTAACAAGATAACAGGCATCTTATTTGTCTTATTCTTACTCTCAGAATATCTGTAATGTCTCTGAACCCTGCCAGTTTCACAGTATCTAACAGGGCTACACGATCACTCTGAGCTGCCTTCCTGGGAGAAAAAACTCATAATGTCACCTCTGAGTGGGAAAATCATGAAGGATATCAAAACCTTACGAATCTTACAAACCATGCATGCCCATCCATCTTAACCTGTACAAGTCTCCCATGAAAAAGATATAATCAGTTTTCCAAATTGTCTAGTCAATAGTTTAAGATCAGTGAGTGACAGAGTTCATTCTGATGTTGCAATTTTCTGAACTTAATATCCTTGATATAGTTTTAGTGGCTAGAGTTTCTGTGAATCTGGTTTGAAGAAGATTTTGCGGTCAAGCCTGCTTGGGTAGTTCCCACTAGCCCTGTTCTATGGGTCTGAAGTCAATGGAAAAATGTCTACGGAAATTGGATGGCCTACCTGCTTATAAAAGGCAGTAGTTATATATCTCATTGCAGTTGGAACTTTAATTATTAATTTTCCAAAGAAAATTGAATCACTGTCTTTGACATAATCCTTCTGAGAAATTTCAGTTTGCTTCAGACCTTAAACAAATGTTCTGAACTGAGAGACTTAAGCAAATTATGAGTCCTTGCCAGTGATTAATTGTTGTGTGCCTGCAAGTTAATCAGCTATTTTAAAAAAAAAATCGGTTCATAAAAATAAAGTGTAGGAGAATCTAAACAGAACATCTGAACTTCTGAAACAAACTTGAACATCTCTAAAATACACTTGCCATCTTGCCTCTCAGTTCTGCTGCAATCCAGTATCACTCTGTCTGAAGTGGAAATATTTCTACTCAGCAGTGGCTGGGAGAGACTTTTTAAGACTTACCCTACTTATACAAGTGTCATTTCAATAGTTTCAATTACAATATATTATTTTAAATAGCAAAATAAACATGGAAAATATTCTCAGAAATGGTAAGATAGTAATCATGCAACATCCAGAAACCCTAAAATAAAAATTCCTTTCATTATACAACTCTTCAACCTTTCTCTTGTCATCCAATCTCTTTTTCTAAAAACTCTCAGGGTAAAAGCCTATGGAAACAGACTATATATTTTTGTTTGTGCTGTTTATATCCAGACAGTAAATAGTTGTCACAGAAGTCAGAACAAAGAAACAAACACTTAAATCCCCTAGCTTTAGACAACTTACTTGAGTTAAGATGTAGAAAAATATCACTTCATTTCCTTTATATTTATCCTGATTTAGAGACATTCCATCTCTAAATTCCCATGGGTTTGTGCTTTTGTTCCATTCCACTTGAAAGCCTGAATTGAAATTTTCTTTATCAACATCTTGAATCCAGCAAAGGACAACAGCTCTTGTTCTTGTATTCCTGGAGAGTAATCATTAAAATAAATCTTTATTAAATCCCTTGTGGAAGGAAGTAGACTCCTTCAGAATCGTTTGTCTCTTCCAAACAGACATACCAAGGAGCAGAGGTGTCTTTAGCATTGCTCTAAGTCCGAACACATAAGCTGCCTCCCTGGAGTTTCTGTGTTGATAGGAACTTATCTTTGATCAGATCTCTCCAGAGCTCACGGAAAAAGAGGGGAGAAACTTGCAGAAGTGATTAAACAGATTTTGCCCATGTTTTACCTGTTGAAGAATCACTCTTGGATGTTGTTGCACTTTTCTGGGAAAAAATATGCAAAACCTTGGAGACCTCCTCTTCAATCAGCTCTTCTATAGTCTGTCTCTCCTTTATATGTAGAGAACTCTAGCCATTTAACTGCATTACTACACTACCCCTAAGATTATCTAGACTGGAAAAAAGAGGAATTTGGCAGATTTGTCACTCCATAGATAGATGTGGAAATAAGGCAGACTCTTGCTGTGCTTCTCTTGGGAGATCAGTTGATTTAGAAGGGGGAAAGGGGAGAACAACAACATGCAGATGCATTTCCAGTCCTTTTGTCCATACAAATAAATCCATAGAAGATAATTATTCTTGAGCAGTTAATTTGAAACCTAGCCCAACTAGCCAGACTCCATGGCTGCATCTACATAGCTCTGAAGGCAGCAGAATCGAAACAAACACTTGTGTTTACTCAACAGGAACATGTAATTAACTCAATTCTGAAATCGTGTAATGAAGGTCACATCTCCCTTGTGGAGAAGAACAATCTAAGATGCAAAGATTACTATTATTTACAGACTGATCAAAAAGCTATGAACTGACTCTCTTCATATGACACACATGAGAATAGCTCTATGAATCTTGAGCATGTTTTACACAAAAGAGAAAGAACAAAATCATCTTTCCAGTCTCCCCAGGATGACTCCATAAAATAACTGGCATTGGAGAAGAGTAGGAAAGGATAACTTGGGCTTATTCCAATCTCAAAAATAACCTTACTGCTATTAGTTAGACTTAGGATCACATCCATAGCATAGATACTAAACAAACATATTAAATGTCTTCAAGTCTTGGTCCTCATTGCTTACTTCCCCTCCATGGCCTCATGCCTCTTGCATATTAGCTTCATAATAGT
This sequence comes from Steatornis caripensis, assembly GCA_013398225.1. NCBI lineage: Eukaryota > Metazoa > Chordata > Aves > Caprimulgiformes > Steatornithidae > Steatornis > Steatornis caripensis. Next base: position 148,685 of record VZSC01019425.1, read on the forward strand.
GATGGTAGGTAGAGACACAAACTTCACAGTTTTGCCCAAAGTATCACAATATCAATAGTTACAACCTCATTTCAAAGGACAAAAGAACAGAGCTATTTTGGGAAGTTGAAAGAATTTTTTCTTTCTCACAGTAACTATCTGTTCCCTGAAATCCTCTGTCAGGCTATGGCCTGTATCTTGCAGAACCTTTACAGTCTGAGTAGCCTTCAGTATAAGACAAAACTGAGAACTTAATTTTTTCCACCCCATGGGATATTGCTTTTTCTACCCCAGCTCAGCTTACTCTATCAAATGTTCCTTCCCAGAGACCTGAGCCTCCTGCATACTGTGTTGTGCTGGAGCCAACTGGCCATGCACAGAATGTTACCTGACATCCTGGAAAAAGAATGAGCAGAAGGAAGCAACAATACAGTGGGATTAAAAATAAATAGTAGAGCTACAATGAGCCAGGCTGGACTGCACAGGCAAAGACACAGATCACTGCTGTAACATACAGCAATACTGCAATAACCCAAACCCTCTGACAATACTCTTGCAATGAAATTTTGTAAAGCTCACCCTGTTCTTAATACAACCACACACATATACAGAAGCACTAGCTGTTTTAGTTGCCTGGTGAACTAAAGAATATTTAGAGAGTTAATATTCCGTGTGAAATAGATCTGTCTGAATAATTGTTTTTCCTATAGCTGTACAAAAAAGCTTGAACAAAAATTCATCCTCATGTTGTTTATTTTTAATCAAATTAAAATTCAGTTTTCTGTGAAATGAACAGTTTTATTGGAAACAAAAGTAATAAATTTTTAATTACATTGAGTAAAACTCTAAATTATGACATTATTCTTTTTAGATTATACATCGGAAATATTCCATAACTAAATGTTTCAGTTAAGAAAAAAAAAGGTCTAATACCATTTATATGATGCAAATTCATATATACATTCACTATGTCTAAAATTTGTATTTTAAGTGAAAATAGAATCACAGGGGTAATATGGACTTCTGCTTTCAGACAGAATCAGATATGTATGTCTGGACAGACACTTGTTAAACCTGTTTTTAAAGAACTTAAATTATTTCAACTTCACAGTTCCCCAAGGCTTTATTCCAGGACTTTGTTGTTCTTATTGTTAGAAGTTTTTTCTAAATATCTAATATAACTCCTCCTTTCTGCAATTTAAGGCTATTATTTCTCATTCTATCTACAACAAACAATGAAAACATATAATTCCCTTCCTCTTTGCTAATGGTTTATTTACCACATTCCTTCTCTACACCACATTCCCTTATTCTTCTCTTTAAGACAAAAAATTCCAATTCACTTATTCTTTCCTCAAAGATCATCGATTCCAGACTTCAAATCACTGTTGCTGCTCTCATCTACGTGCTTTTCAGCCAGTCCTCCGCCTATCTTGGAGAGCAAACCACAGAACTGAACAAAGTATTCTAACTGAAACCTTACTATTGCTGTGCAGAGCAGATGGATTACTTTGCATGTTTTGGATATAGAGTTCTGTTTATACGTTTTCCTTTTCATAGCAGCATGAGTCTGTTGATTCGTGTTCAGCACAAGAGGCATTCTAATCCATAGATTCTCTTTTCTGCACAAATACTAGTTAGTCTCTTGTTTTGCTTACTTCTAGTGTGAAGTGACATGAAAACAATGTAATTTGAATCTTTTCCAAGGAACAAGAGGCCCCTTTTAAAATTCCTTGCCCGGCTTCACCAGACTTTTCAAAAAGTTTTAAGACTGTCTGTGTTCCTAGAGCTGTCCCCATCACTCAGTAGTGATGTAGTATCCCTGTCACAGACAAGCTATGTATTATTCATATGCTGTAATGATAGTGCTTTTAAGGAAGAAAGCATGAAGATTTCAAGTAAACATTCGTTTGATATAATTTCTTGCTTTCAGAAAATAAAAAACAGATTTTCTATCCTTCCCTTTTCACAGGCACAAATTAATTTATCATGTAGGCTGCAGGATTCTGTCACTGTTAGGGAGCTGTTAGAATACTTTCAGCTTATAGACAGGACTTAGAGAAGAGAAATTTCTGTTGTTGAATGGAAAATTTTTGTGATAAAAGTCGGAGGAACATTTTAGGTGTTATCCCCCAAAGTATTTTGGCTCCGTGATAACATTTTATTAGAAAAAAAAAAAATCTACAATTGCTGATTAAAGCATTGCAGCATTTAGGTCATAGTCTTAAAGCAAGGGACTAATGCAAAAATTTTGATTTTAAGTGAGACACAGAGAATCACAGAGGATCACCAAAATACAGGAGCAGAATCAATGAAACAAATAAGTAAATACTCTATTATTTTGAAAATAATTGGCTTATTCAAGAATTTCAAATAAATGCAAATTATAGGTTTGTTTTAAATGAACTGTCTTGGTTTATTTTTTATAACCAATAACTCTGTGGGATTATATCAGAAATACTGAGCAAGCAGATAAATTAAAAAGGTATTAAGAAAAATAATTACTTCTGTGAAATAATTGTGGAGTTTTTAAGTTCTGTTACTGACAATCAATTATGTAATTTCTCAGGAATTACAGCTCATGGTCAAGGTAATAGACTCATGGAAACAATACCGTTGCAACTGACATACAAAACCTGAGAGTAATATCGTGTTTCTCAAAGCATATTCACCTTTCCATGAACATGTCCTTTCACTTTTCACTGACTCAACAGCCAAACCTACAGATTTTCATCTCTGGTTATTAATGTTACAACTAATAAGGAATTAAAAACAGTTCCTGAAGAATGCCTTTCAAACATCAAATGACAGATTAGTTGTTGATACATTAGGTTTTCCTCTATTAGAATAAATATTTTAAAATCTTTTAATATCAAATTGATTTATGCTGACCATTCTTAGATTAAGATTTTTTACCTAGTCATAATTTAGGTTAACTGCTTTGGGGGGCAGTTTCCTGGTAAAAGCTAAGTTATCATTATACAATGGATTTCTTCAAAGAATATGGAGTTTCTTAAGGTTATTTTATGCATTTCTGAGGCCATAGTTAGCAAACAGTGAAATTTGCTCTCTTACAGAAGCTAGTTGGTTAGCATTTATTTAGCAGGTTAAGAACTACCTTACAAGCACCCAACAAGAAGAGAGCCACAATAAAAGACTTCAGTGACAATCTATAAAAATGATAACATAAAGGTATTATTTGTGACTAGTAATGAGAGAGATTCATATAAAGAAATGATACATTAGGCTTTCAAAATGTTGGAAAACTTGCCATCATTGGTGTCACAGTTTAAAGCTGGGCCAGCTATTAAATGGACAACAGATGCTCTTTGTTAACCCCCTCCTTCCCCAAAAGAGGGAAGGAAAGAGAAAAGGGAAAGAGACATGGGCTGGAAAAGTTTAAACAGCTTTAATCTAACTATAATAATAAAGTATAATAATAATAACAGAAAAAATAATTAAATATATACAAATATATACAAAACCAATATTGAGCTCCTCCTGATGACAATCACGTCACACAGACGCTGCAGGGCACACCCTGAGAAAGTCCCAGACTGTACTCAGCAGCAGGAAGGAGCTGGATTCAGAAATGCACAGATCGGGATCAAAGGCAGAAGATTTGGACAGAGTCCTCCTCGGACACCAGACTTAGAAGAAGAAAGCTTGACCCTCATGATCCCTCAGCTTTATACCGAGTATGATGCGTATGGGATGGAATACTCCCTTTGGTCAGGTTTGGGTCACCTGTCTGACCTGCTCCTCCCCACCACAGGGTCATATGTGTGACCCCTTCTCCGCTCTTTCAGTTCTGGTGCATAAGAAAGTCAGCAGAAGCAGGCATCAACATTGGTCTCCATAGGGATAACTATAAGCAAAAGCCTTTCTGCATACCATTCCTACTGATGTTCCAGCACTAACTATAAACACTGAGCCTTATCACTGCTAGAAGCAGCTACCGTCTGGAAAAACCTGCAGTTAATTTCAGAGTGTGCAGCTTCTCAGAAGAGACTTAACTAAAAACTAAAGTTACTAAAAGAAAATTGCTTTTGTCCTAGCCCAAACCAGGACAATTGGATAAAGGTGACATTGGCACCATCACATATCATAAGGAAGAGAACAGAAAACACCCATTTCCAATAAGCAACTGAGATGTTTGAGCTCATTTTCATGTGTGTATCTAGACACAGCCTCCAGGAGAGCCCACTGTAAATGAGCCTAATTAACTCAAGTGGCATGACCTACTGCAAACTGGTAATAAAGTTACTACGGATCTTTGGAATAGCTTTCCTTCCTTTGGGGTCTTATAAATATAAATGGATCTTGCAGCCTACATTGCAGCCTGCATCTATCTTTCCACCCTTTTGCTGATCCAAGTGCTTTCTATCGTCCTAAAGCCTGACCTGAGGAGGGTGCAGAATAACTCAAGCACAGCTTTTTTAAATGTTGTATTCTTATCTGGATAGCGCTGGTTTATTCCAAAGACATTTTGGGTTTCCGTACTGCAGAACATTTACATTTTCTCTAAATGAGTTTCAGCCATTATCTAGTAAGGGAAGAAATTTTAATAACTTTCTAGCATTCTTTGACCATAGTTCCAACAGTTGTATTGATACTATCCCCAAAACGCAGTCATTTATGGAAAGACAGCTGGATCTGGTGAGACGAAAAGCCTTTGCAGAAGGTGGATTCAGGAAAATAGCACTGCTATGGACAGCTGTGTTTAAAAATATTTTTCACTGCTCTTAAAGAACATGTAATTGAATTTTTTGAGGTTTTGTATAATTGCAATAATCTAAAACATAGCAAAATATAGCACAACAATTTAATATCCTTACAGCTGGGTTTACAATACTTCTACGAGCACATCCACACTGCTTTTCCCTCCTTCCTGTTGCTAAGGACAATATGGTCAGAATCAATACTTATTTTTAAAGGACATTTTTCTCTGAACTTGCCAAACTTTTCAGCATGTTAAGAATTATTAAATGGGATTGCCAGTTATTTCAGAGAGAACATGGGGAAAAAAAGATCTAGACAATTTTCCAAAATCCTGAAACGTCAGCAAACCAAATGCTTCCTTTGATGTAATTTCAAACATCTGAAAAACATTATTAACCCAGTGCTAAGGTTTCCTCTTAAATCATTAAAGACACCAAGAAGATAAGAGACCCGATTCTTACTGTCTTTTATCTCACATAGTTATTAGATGTGTAAAATGCATATGCAAGATGACACTAATTTTAAAATTGAGTGGGAGGGCAGTGAAGTATTTAATCTATCAAAAGCAAGCTCTTTCGTGTACGTTGGAGGCTGATTTGATATTAGCTGGCTCAGGTTCACTGTGGAATATTTCTTCTGTTAAGCACTTTTCGAAGAAAATAAATACATTAACTATTAATTGATGAAGGTGAGTTGTCCTTTTGCTTCCCTCTTCCATATCAATTGCATATCTGATTGCTAAGCAAGAGAGGGAACACGAGGTTTTGTGCCCTCTGGGAAGTACACCAATTAGCAATGAATAGTACATTGAGAATGTCAAGATTCCAAGAGAAGTCATTTGTTCTCTTCATCTGAATTTTTTCTAATATGGTTCTTGTTTTGTGTTTTGGTTCATGCATTAAGGCTGTTATGGATTACAAGACATATTGAACTATGTGACAGAATACTATTTCAGTAATGCTGTATCTGTTATGCAGAAAGAGACGTGAGCTTTTGAAAAAGGAATGCAGATAGAATACATTATAAAGTATAGTAAAAAACATTCCCCTGCCTTTTTTTTCTTCTATTTTTTTTTTTCCCCAAGGGGTCTGGCAGTACTGTATTGTATTCATCCAAGAGGTTGTTGCTATTTTGACTTTGCTTTTTTACATGCTTGCAATAGTGTAAATGACTATGAAAATACAAGGTAATAGAGAGGAATAACTGGTTGTGAGCAGGGAAAAGTCTGGCACAAATTCTTTAGCCAAACAACAGTGAGGGTGTTGCTCTGAGGAAACCTCTCTCAGGATGGGGAAAAAAATAGCTATTTGTAAAGTAATTGTAATTTTACAGGGACGTAAACATTTGCTTTGATTTTTATCTTTTTTTTTTTTTAATCCATAAATAAGTGGAGACAGTGAAAAGAGAAAAGGGCACAACTGGCTGAATTTTTCCTTATAAGGGTGAAGCCTCAGTAAAATGCATTACACTGAACATGGAAATTCCCTGGGTGGTTCTGGGCTCCTGTCACACCAGAGCCATTATCAAATCCTAGGCACCTATATTCCTGGTAGAAAAAGCTCTTCCTAAGAAGTAGATGCAGTTGATTGATTAACTTACTTACATTTAACAGGTACTGCCCAACCAATCCTTTGACTACTTTAGAAGCACAAGGCACAATGCCAGATCAGCATTACCAGTACATGTGGTCTATCACAGCAACTTCTATAACTCTCCATTAGTGTGTGGCTTAAAAATCTGTTTCACAACTTCTAAACACAGCTTCTTGGAAATATGTAAAACAGTTTCCATAAACTTCTCAGTGATCTTGTGTACTGGAGAAGAAGGAAGGAACTGATTTTCCTTCAATAGTATAACACAGAAAGTCTTAAATTTCTATTGTAAACTGGAAGCTCTTCAGCTGGAAATGCCCAAGAATAAGGACTTAAAGATGACTACAGAATAACAGCAAACAGTTGTATGTTGCAGGTGAGAAAAGGGTAAAAGGAATCCTAGGAAACATGAGCAGATACACTTTTTTATTAGGAATAGATCCCATTCAACAGTCTTGGAACTGTTCTGAATGCATATGTTCAAAAACCTAAAACAGATCCAGAGGAGGAATGCTTGGATTACAAGAAGAATAAGAAATTTGTCTTTCACGTAAAAAGGCTCGAAGAGCTTAATTTTTAAAATCTGGCAATAGAAACATCAAGGATATATGATTGATATTTGGAAACTGAGCACATTCTTATAATCTTGATGAGGGATAAACACCAAGAATTTAAGCTAAGAACTTTTCTTAGCTTTATGCTAATAAAGAATGTCAGAATAAAAGATATCAAAATTAGTCAATAGTATTTTAGGCTTTCTTCTTATAGAAGAAAGAGTTCTAACCTATAGAGCATTCGAGATTTGGAATAGACTTCCAGTGAAAGCCATAAGCGTAAAAGCCTTCAAAAAGATAAATCCTTACATGGAACTTAATGCGATTGCCTACAGCAGAATGGGATTTCTCTTAGTGACTAAGCAATTTCCTTCTAGCCCATTGTTTCTATTGCTACATAAATATGCATGTGTACACATACATACATACACACATATGTATATGCAGATAAAATTTCCAGTATATTGAAACTACATGTTATTGTATAATGCATTTTACCCATGACAATATATAGTATTTGATCTGACTATATACAGTAAATAGAGATACGTGAAATGTTGGCTAGGGATTAAATGTCATAACCTCTTGTCACTGCAAAGTAAAATATGTACTTTGGGTGCATAGCCCTGAGTCAGTATTTTTATTGACTTTAAGTTGTTATATAATATTTTTATTTTAGATAAACACATCAGCAAAGCAAGAACAAATATCTTTTTCCAGGAACTAGTTAGAGTCTAGTGTACCTTAGTATACCCTGAAAAACAGTGTATAATTGAGGAGTGAGTCACTATGGCAGCAGCTTTGGAGAGTATGTTCAATTCCTGCTCTGTCATGGACTTACAATTGGTCAGAAGTAAGCCAAGTAGGGCCTATTTTTACTATTGTTAGTTCAGTCATGGTGTTGATGGAATTATTGAAATCAGTGCTAACTTGCTTACTACACTGTGTGCAGCAAGACCGTAGCAGCTTCAAGATGGTGTAATAAAAATTAAGTCAATCCAGCAATCCACTGACAGTGAAAGAGGTGATCTCATTCCTTCCACTCTCCTCCCTGATGCCCAGATACGCAGCCCTGCCCTCTCTCATACCAGCTCTGTGGCCACCTCTCTAGAAATCTAATTCAGCTCACTAAGCTATTTCTGTTTTACCAATAAAACCAGCAAAGGAACAGTCAATTCTAGCTTCTCAAAGTCAAGACCATGGGAGACAAGGCTACGTCTTTTAATGTAAAATGTTCTTCAGTTGGTTCAGTCATCTGAAACTGCACTCACAGTCTTCAAAATCGATGAAAAATGCTATTTCTCCAGACAAATAACAAAATTTTCTCAAATCCCTCTCAGGCAATCATTCTGCCAAAATGCCGAGGAATGGGAAGAAGAGGTAATTTGTCCAGGATTATACCCAAAAATACACTCATTTACATTTAGCATATTCCTAGTAAACTATTAATCTTTAGATCTAAATTTCTTCTGGATAGGTGAAAATGTGCATGTATTTGTGAGTGTATTGTAGTCTATAAAGAAGAACTGAGTTACACATATCATCTTTCAAAACACATGATTAACATTTATAGGCAAAAATACCTGTGGCATTGGTGATTTTCTATTCTGGATAAGGAGAGCAAGAAGAAAGAGTATGCACAAACTGCTCTAATTGCTTGGGATTATATTTGTCTTGTACTGACAGGAAATTCTCATAAGAGAAGTTGATGTGTTGAGTAGGACTTACAAATCTCAGGTTGGTAGGAACCTTAATATTAGTGATAATCAGCCAATCAACATGACAAATAATCAACTATAATACATTGTTTAGTTACACTGAAACAGTAATTTCTCTAGTTATGTCTATCTACATAAAGGAACACAGCAAAATATTCATTTCACAATCATCGTTGACCAGCATGAGCTATTACAAACCTCTAAGAGAAGCTAAATGCTCTCAGCATTTTCCTACATAGTAGTTGTTCTCAGCTTTGAGATGATTATTAGTGATGTGCTTATTCAGTCTATTCAAAATTTTAATAAAAAAGACAACAGAAAGTATCTCTGCTTATTGACTTAACATTTTTTAATTGGATGGGTAAAGTGAGATTCTCGCATCACTAACAAAATGCCAAAACAGAAATAACCTAATGGCTGCTGAACACTTTTAATTCCCCTTAATGACAAGAGTCATTTACCTTATTGTGACTGTCTATAATCCTAATTTATTTCCATTTATTGTTTATTTTCATGGCACATCCTCTTTAGCAGCAACAACTATTTTTGTTGTTTGTATTCTGTAGCAGAGTATATTAGAAATAGACATGGTTATTCTGGAAGGATCACATAAATAGCAGGCATCTCTTACAGGCCCTGTTATAGACAATGCCTTTGCAATAATTGTTCCCTCAGACTTAGGAGCAATTAAAACAGAAGACAATTAAAATGGCTAGAGCTACTGGCTCAGAACTGCAAACAAGGAAACTGATTCCAAAATTTTGTCTAATGGACTCCATAAACAAACAGGTCTGAACCAACACATACTATAGTCTTTCCAAGAACTGCACCTCTGAATGCAAAATAGTAACTAAGCTAAGAACCAAAAGAAGCATACTGATCTGCTTCATAGTACTGCAGGGTTTCTTGGATATTTCTAAAGGAACAAAAGAAATTATGGTACTTCTTGAACCAGCTGACAAAGTCCTTACTCAAGGCCTTTCTCAGGCTAGCAATCTGTTAGCTCAGTTTCTCAAGTCCCTAAGCAGCCTTTTTCAAAATGACTAGGTGAGTTTAAACAACTGGACTTTTAACTGGTTCCTTTTGACTGAAATGCTCCCAGGAACAAATGCACTAATATTTCAGCCAGCAGAGCTGATGGGACAGTAGTCTCTGGCAGCACTTCATAATACACACCTGAGATTCAAGTATACTCTTCTACAGAGCTGCTACTGAAAGAAATCGAGCCCTCTTGGCCAGTGTTTAATGGCACATACTAATTAAGGTCTTTCCTCCAGGACAATTCGAGCCAGCCTACTGCTTTTGTGATGAGGAACCACTGCCTCAAGCCCTATATGAGAGGCTGGGATAACACTGGTGGCTTGCTGTATCAAGCACACCTAGGTAGTTAAACCCAAGCTGTTCAGTCACTGCTGCTACAGAATAGAAGCTGGACATCTTTACTAAAATAGTTGAGTTTTTTCTACATTATATTCTGCATTTTTAAAATTTTTTTAATTGTATGTAATTGGTTTACAGATACAGTGTCTTTTCTACAATACTGATCATCACACTATCTAACAGTTTCATTTGTATTTTTATAATACCTCTGTGAAAAATAAGGATTTTTTTTTTTATTTATGAACATAGAAATGATAAGTACAAAAAGAAATTATTTTAAAATTTCAAAATGGGAAAACCCTAAAGGAGATGAACAGAGGACCTTACACTGAGTCAGCAGAAGCATCAGGCTCCATAAGTGATGTTATGATAACACAAGAAACACTGGATTCATTTAATGTTTTATTTTACTGCCTTCAACCATCTTTTTTATGATCAGTGGTATTAGTAAGAGCAGCAGACTCTCAGCCACTTCCCACAAAAAACCCAGTAAGACATGGATAGTTAGAACAAATTTCCCTTCCCTTCCTAACGACTCAACAGCCACTTACTATGCATTTGAATAACATTGGTTTTCAATTAAACAAGGTAAGCTTGTGTTGGTTATTTGCACTTTTCCTATGTAAGGGACAGAACAAATCCTACCACAACAGGTTATGCATATACAGCTCTTCATGACTTTATTCAAAAGCAATTTCATGGTTTTTCTCCTCTAGCTCTCCTTTTTAGTAACTTTCTGTTGCTTGTAATTATGTATCTTGTTAAAGAATTAAATGCTCTCTTTTTCTGGAATGCTAAAATTACTAGTTATCACCGGACCCATGGCACTACAGATGAAGCTATACTTTTATGCCTCAGCAAAAAGATTGCAATCAAATTTTTATGAATACCATACATTTCCATTTCCCCTAAACTCTCTAGTTTCCAATTCCATAGTTATTTTTTGTTGAGAGGTTTCTAATTGTGAAGAGAATTACATGGAAAGCACAAGTGCTGGAGGTGTACTGAGGAAATATTATTGCACTTTGTTACGAGTTCGACTGGATGGAGTCAAAACACATGACTTGTTCTTGCGAAGCACTGGCTTAAAATAATGGAATCCCAGATATACATCTGCTTTTATAGGTTGCGTAACATCTGGGTTGAAATTCTTCCATCATCCAATTGCAAGTGATAAATATTTTCTTTCCCTTCCTTCATTGGATCTAGTCTAAACTACAAATTCATTATTTCTTATCTTAGAAAATATATAGAAATATCTGGAAATAAATTTCTGTGTAATATTTATGTTGCTTACAGTCAGAATAGCTTCTTCTTTTGGTTCCTCTTTCACACAGAGTCAGTGGTAAGATTTTGTGTCTTCATGTGACTTCAGAGCAAGCGATCTCACACTACAGTAAACACAAAGTCCAAAAACGAAGTTATAGTTACCAGCTTCTCTATCTGTGTAATCAAAGCCAGTGACCTTTTCTCTTCTTTTTCTCCTGGTATCTTAAGCTGTATTCTGCGCTTCCTGATGCTTCCTCAAACTGCAACACTCAAATGTAATTTATGTCAGGAATACTATCCCTTTTTCACATCTGCATGACAGAAGACGTTTTGGAATGTTTCATGACAGAAAAAGCATCATAAAATTCACTTTTCTCTAAAGGGCTGAATGCAAGTACTTGTGCAAATTTAGAAAGCCGGCATTATATGGGCAGAGCTTTGAAATTTGCTTTCTCACAGTCATGGCAATTGCTCTGCAGAATACACAGTGTCAGAACAGGGATTGCTGTGAGAGGAGACAAAAATTGGAGACCAAACTTACGGCTGAAATGCCCTGTGGAAGTAGAGCTTTGTGAAACTTGAAATTAATTATTCTCTTTAGGTAATTCAGAATTTTTCCTTGAAAATGCAGAAAGATTTCACTTACTTGTTGTTTCCTTTTTTTGCTTTGTTTGGTTTTGTTTGTTTTTAACTTTTACCCTGGAAAAGTCTGAATGAGATGTTTTCTCCACTGACTACAAAAGTGGTATTTGCTAGATTCCCTGAAGTGTGTCTTTCAAGAGAGAACACAGCCCAGGACGTTAGTGTACAAGAATATGACTTCATGTCTTCAGAGGGAGTGGCAGATGGTGGTGGTGTGCTTGAGGGAAATGAAATATAGCTCTAGTACAAATCAGAGAGACAGATCACTTCTCCTGAACCTTTTTCTTCTGTTTTGTCGCTAGCTCACCAGGTTCATCTGCTCATTTGAATGACTTGTCAGCTTTGTATCAGAGGGCTGATAGACTACTGTCTCTCGCTTGATCCCGTTACCTCAAAACCACATGAGGCAGTCTTTGGTGCCACTGAAGAGCCTTCCTACCTGTGATAAATAGCTCATTTCACACAGTATAGTTGAAGAGGACAGAGAACTCTTTTGCCCTGAAAATTCATGTGATGGAGGAGGAAAATGGTATGCAAAAGATTCTGCAAAATAGACTTGTTTCTTGTGGTCTTCACCTCAGTTAAAACAAACAACTCTCAAGCCTAAAATGACCTCCTAAATTTAGAATTCTCTTTGCCCTCAGTTGTGCACATATTCTTGTGGACAGTACGAAAACCAGAAGTACAATAACTTCATTGTTACATGTTAAATTTATACTCAGTAAACTTGCCAAGAGTTTCCAGTTGACTTAGAAATATGTCAAGCTATTGCCTTGGAAAACAGGATATTAAAATGCTTCCTGATAATTTTGTTACCCCTGAAAAAAAAAATTAAGGAGAGAAGCCTTCCCTGAACTGTCATGTGATGATAGTGACTATGTGTTCCAAACCACATTTAATTCCCATTAAAACATACATGAAATTGATAAATTACTGAAATGTGTAACTAATTGTGTCTGCTGAGTTACAAACATAAAAGATATACTTCTTGGTTCAAAACTTCATTACCTCCAAGGTTTGTTATGCTATACTCTTGCCATTTTGAGCCCAACATTACTTTCTTTGTCTAATAGATCAAATAGTTATTTATAATAGTAATCAGTCTAGTTGAAAATATTTAAGAATATGAAAGCTTGATAGGATTTTCATTTGTTTTACAAGATTGACATATATGAAACTGTTCATACTAAAGGCATCTTTTCTTGGGGACTGCATAAAGCAAGATTACATCACATTTTACAATCCCAATAATAACCACAATGAATAATCTCATTATTGCTACCCTTTAAACTCTATTTTATATAATTTCAGCAGTTTCATATGGACACGATATATGTCATAATTGACTGGAACTTAATTACCCTACCAAAAAACTTGAGAAATATTAATGGAAAAAAGACTTCATACAGATAGGTATTTTCCCTCTAAAGAAAACAATAAACATTTTTCTAAATTAGACTCAGAGGCTGAAGTTAGCCTTTGACAATACTTTGTTGCACTTTGCCTTTCGGGCTAGAGCTAGCCATATTGATTTTTTTTTAACTATTTTTCAAAAGAGTAATAATAAATATATTTCTAAAACAGAAGAGCATGACAGAACTGTTATTCAGGGCACTATGCAACTACTCTATTGTTAATACTTCCCATAATCACTTTTTTTTGCATAATGAGTCAAACTTCTGCATAAATTTAATCTGTTTAGCAGCATGGATGATAGGAAGGGTTTATCTGCAAGGTAGAACTTGCACTTTAACATCCAGTGACAAAAACTCATAGAAAATGATGTGAAATCAGGTCTACTCCTCTTTTACTTGAGAGATTTGTAAAAATAACTCTGGAAATAAGCTAAAAATATATTTGGGGGGGGGGTTCAGATAATAATGCTTAACAAATACAAATCTAGAATTTTCTAGGCTGAGAAGAAGGATTTAAACATAACTGAGCCATGCAACCTTAGACCAAAGGTCCATGTAGTGCAATTATCTGTGACAAAAGCCAGTAGTACATGCTTAGAAAAAGTAAGAACAGGAAAAGCACATTATATACCTTCTGTGAGTATTCCTGATTACCAATGGTGTGCAGGTACCTCCAAGTTGTAGGTGACAACCTGCTCTAGGGGCACCTGCTTGGGCAGGGGTGTTGGACTAGATGATCTCCAGAGGACACTTCCAACCCCTACCATTCTGTGATTTCTGTATATTTAGAAATTCCTAATGGAGTTTTATCCTGTGAACTTCTTCACATTTCCCTTGGAGCAGATAAAAATTTTGGTATCTATAGCATCTGTATGATGGAGTTTCATGGTTTAACTATGCATTGCATGAAAAATGCTTTTGATTGGAATTCAGGAGTTGTGATTGATTATGAGACAAGGAATTTCTTAGGTATGGATTGGTTTCATGGTACAAGATCGTGTTTTGTTTTATTTTGTTGCTCAGCATTCATACATGCAAAAAACCTAAATTACAATAACATATTCTTTAAATATCTCACGCCACTTGTTACATAAACATCTGTATGTCAAGAGTATCAAACTGCCTTAAAATAAAATAAAAATCAGACTCTTAGCACAATGGTCATGTTTCTATGTACCTGTAACAATTGTAGGTTGCCTGGGCAAAACTGTATTGAAGACAAATAGCACATTCTTCAGATGGTGCTACTAATTGCAACATAAATTCTCCAAAGATCCTGTCTATGTGCTCCCATAGCAAGTGCATGGAAAGCTCATATTGCTGATTATCATCACTAATATCTACAGTGCACACCACTAGTGACATANTGGTGCTAGTAATTGCAACATAAATTCTCCAAAGATCCTGTCTATGTGCTCCCATAGCAAGTGCATGGAAAGCTCATATTGCTGATTATCATCACTAATATCTACAGTGCACACCACTAGTGACATACTATCTAAATAAAAATAACATCAGTGTGGTACCATGTGCTGAAATTCCAACTTGTTTTTGTGTGTGAACTCTTTTCCATTTAAAAACAACAGCATTGTTTCACTGACAAATATTTTATACAATGACTTTTTTGTCTACTGTGACTTTGTATTCCTAAAAATTGCCTGGCCAAGAGGACAGGTCTTGTTTTGTAAGGCAAAACTAAATAAAATATTGCAATAGAAAACCACTTGTTTCTCATAACACAACATTCTTTCTTTTGTGGTTGGTTCCTCAATCCAGCGTTAGCCTCTCAAATACATATGGTTTGTCTCTGTACATTGAGGAACAGTATATAATAATATAATCCAAGAAAAAAACATCCCTTCACTGTGACACTAAGGTCACTGTTGTCTGAATTTACTGGACACACTCCAGTTTCTAATCTTATCATCTGTAAAACTTCCAAAACATACACAGCTTTACTCGCTGCCCTGGGTTTGATTCAGCAGAGTTATTGCTATTGAAAAAGCTGTGAAAGTCACACCAGGTCTTAGATATAGGCTCTAAAACAATGAATATCTCAGTATCACATACATTTTTTCTTCAACTCATTTATATCATCACAAATCAGCCAAAAAAAAGCTTCCTAAGTCCTCTCTGAAATTCCAGATACATTATTAAAAGCAGAAATTTCCTCTATACATCTAATTAAAAACCAAACTGAGGCATATACAGAACTAACAAACAAGCTGAGTCTCAACTGCATCAGATCCCATACACATTCATCTATATAAACTACTGGGCAAAATGCAAGGATTAGGTTTCACCCTATCTACAAGTTTGTATTTAATTCAGTTCTCTTTCCAGAGATTCCATGGTGATTTACTCTCACCAATTACTATTTAGCCATTACACAAACTAAATGAAATTACTAGGTATCGTATGATCTAGGTTTTTGAAGTCTGTGTACAGGACTTTAATTTAGAACACTGTCCGTACCCCTGACGTGATATATGACCCTTAGCAGATAATTACTCTTCGTTTTACAACCTGGAATGGATAAGTGAATGTAAACACAGCCTTCTACATAGAAAAGCCCTGGTTATTGGACAATTTGACCAAGGCAAACAATGGGTTTTGTTGTTTTTACAAAAAAGTTTAACTAAAAATTGTAGAAAACCTCAATATTTCAAATAAACCCTTTCATTTTCAATTCATAAAATAACATAGTCTTGTAATTTCAAGGAAATCCAAGAGAAATTCAGAGTCAATTTAAAGCTTTGTTTTACACACAAAGAAAAATGCAAAACAAAAGGTAAGTATCCTTATTTTTCTACAATAAGTGATCTACACCATATCAGCATGATAACACAACATCCAAGTGAAAATTAATAATAACA
>VZSC01019425.1:175338-192222 GCA_013398225.1 Steatornis caripensis
ATTGAAGGCAGAATAATTGGGCAGAGTCCTCCTCTGATGCTTGAGCAAGGATCTGGGCTGAGCTGCAGAGCACTATCCTGCCACATCACTAGGACCCCCACTCACAGCCCCATGCTGTGATAGGCTCCTGGACCACAGGTGTGGGTGGAAGCATCAGGTTAAGCTGCTTAGGGCCATTAAAGCCCATCAGTGCCCTCAGGCCCCTGGGCATAAAAGCAGAGGGAGTGACCCTTGTGATCTCTCAGCCTTATACTGAGCATGATGTGTGTGGGATGGAATACTGCATTAGGTCAAACCAGGACATGCTTATAACAGTTGGCTCTTCCAAGCTAAGTCCCTTGAACACTTTTAAGGTTAGGTCTTCAGCTCTTTGTCTCTCATGTTAGACTGAGAAACCACAAAACCTTAATATGAGTGTTGAGTATCAAGGCAGCCAGCACACACAAAAATATTTGATTGTATGAGTCAAGAAGCCCTTGCAGGCTTGTAAATATGCCAGCAGGGTACATATATCAGTCAGTCACTATTACCAAGGTTGGCCAGAAAAATAGTCTCTTTGCAGGATACAGGCTCAAAATTGTACCCAAGCACCTCATAAATGAAGGTCAAGGCCAAAATGAACATGTCCACAAAGATTTATAATTTAATCAGAGCTAAAAAAACCCTGTAATTTATGTTTAACCCAGACATTTTAATAGGTCTTTTCTAAGCATTATTCAGTTTGTTCATGAACAGATGTTCAGCATAGACTACTTGGTGAAAATATATTTACTCTTCTAGACAAGAAAAAGACTGATATTGGTAAGTCTGTTTAAATGAGGAAATATCTAGTCTATGGAACTCCTGAGGCAGATACAAGATAAAAAACACTGAGCTTTTGGAATAAGAGCAATGAGGAAATTGTTTCTCAAAGCAAAAGTGAAACATATGGAGTTATTATAGACAACTACATAATAGCTGGGGACATGATAATTACAGTGTCAATCAAGGTGGAGTCACGACCAGAAACAGAAGAAAGCGAAGGCAAAGATCCAAGCAGAAAATACTAATGTAATTGAAGTGAAGGCTGAAATATGATGAAGACAAATGGAATCTAGACAGATGACAGCAAAGATGAAGAATTCAGCAGTAGCAAAAATGAAAATTTTATAGTACAAGAAGCTCCACAAAAGATCCTGCAGACAGTTAGACTAACCACAGAGGGCACCCAAGGGAAGTCAGCTCTGCTGAGACAACAGGGTAATTTGGCAGTTGTCTAAGAAACATGATGGAGCTCTGCAGCAACTACATGCAGTGCTCTGTTCAGTGTGACTGCAGTGTTGGCTGACCAAGTAGTGGACATAAATTCATAGCTTTAATTTTCGTATTGTCTGATTTTCCAATCATCACATTTCTTTTCATGCACTTTATACTTTTCTAGACTAATCTGCCTGGCCCGGTCATCATGTGGTTGGACATGGGAAGACAGTTTAGGAACTTCTGTACAAGTGAGCTCTCACTGAAACAGAATGAAAGTTCATAGAAACTGAGAAGGAAAACCTGGTTGCCATGTTTGCCAGTAGGAACTATAATGCACAAAGCTTCAATAGCAGAAAATGAGACAGATGTAATAGAGAGATGCTTTGCTGTTACGTTAACATGAATAGCGTCTAATGGACTACTGTACAGAATGCTAAAAACATTGATCTATGTTATGAACTTAGCTCTCGCACTGAGCACAAATTAGGTGAATCTGTACAAGGACATACATATAAAAATCCTGCAATGCAAACCTTACAGAAAACTGAGGCCAGGTTGTAGAGCAGATTACCAGAGGAGTCCAAATTGCCTGGGCCTGTGGAATATACTATTTCATTACAGCACAGATTGTAGGTAGAAGATGACTATATGTTTCACCATTTCCATAGTTATAATAAGGCTTCCAAAGCAAAAGATCTTATACTAGGCAGATAATGTATTGATTAGCTAGGTATAANAATCTGTGCAAGGACATACATATAAAAATCCTGCAATGCAAACCTTACAGAAAACTGAGGCCAGGTTGTAGAGCAGATTACCAGAGGAGTCCAAATTGCCTGGGCCTGTGGAATATACTATTTCATTACAGCACAGATTGTAGGTAGAAGATGACTATATGTTTCACCATTTCCATAGTTATAATAAGGCTTCCAAAGCAAAAGATCTTATACTAGGCAGATAATGTATTGATTAGCTAGGTATAACTCAACAAGCAAATCAATTTATTGCTATATCAGAAATAAAAGATAATTAAATCAAAAATATTTTCTGTTATTATGAAATCTCTAATTAACAACTATATAAAGCAGTATGTTTTTCCAACATAAGCAACTCTTATGATTAGCTTTGGCAGCGAAGCTTGGAAAGTTGTTCCACATTTCAGTAAGCTTGTTTTCTGTTGAACAAGTGAATACATTCCATCATTGATGAAAAGCATATTTAAAAGATAAGAGATTCCGAGTTACAAAATACCTGGAACTCAATTTTGAATGCATACATTTTTGAAGTCATATATTAATTTCAGGTCTGGATAAGATAATTAAAAAAAAAAAAAAGATCAGATGCCAAAGCCAATGCTTCTTGAGATGTATACAAAACATAAACATTTTTGAAGCAGAGGACTGCATCACTGAGAAGTAATTACTACTTTCCTGAAAATCTGTTCAAAAGTAAGACTTGAAGAATGACTTTTTCTATGTGACACACACTGCTGTGATTTACAAGGTCTCAGTAAATTTACATGAAAGTAGAATATTCAAAGGTATAAAGAGGGTACTATGCCAAAAGAAGCAGCCAAATTGTTTATACCACACAATATAAAGACCTGCATGACAATCTTAGGCAGGTATTCCCTGGCAGACTGAGACAGTGATAAAGACTGAGTTCAGATGAGTAAGGTGTTAACAATCCCTAACCTACACAGGTATAATCAGTATGTTGTCAGAAGTACGCCTCAGGCCTAATGATGAGGACATTATTTGTCTGAGACATTTTTAATGAGAAATGGCATAGGTAGTGTATTGTGATACTATCTTTTAAAATTAGTCATGTATAATCATCAGAAAACTTCCATTTTGGAGAGATTTCGTACGTGAGGCAGAAACTGGCATGGAGTCTGCAATACTGGAATACCTGTACAAGCCATCATTGTCAACCAAAATCTCATTAGAAGAGCTCTGTCTGGAATGCTACATTCTTGGTCTCACTGCACCTCTGATGGTGCCACACTTAGGAAAAGCAATTAGAAAGTACCAAAACCAATTGATCACATCCTATTGCCCATGAAGCTGAATTACGAAAAGGAATGGACAGATTGAGGAGCAAGCCATTATAGATGGAATGGGAGCAGATGTAAATCAAAAGCAATCCATAGCAATACTGATCCAAGGCTAGGACCTAAAGTGGCGTTACAATTAAGAGCTGTTCCTGTGCATGACTGCCACTTAGCACCAGAAAACTCTGACAAATTTGTTGTGCTTTCCCTTCACAATTACTTCTGACAATGAAAACAGTGGTGTAAATAAGATAAGCATTATGGTCCTTTTACGGCCTCTTTGCTGTGTTTGGCACTGTGTGTCCATGTTCCAGCTTGCAACAGTTTTGGTTTTATTTTGTGAAAACAGGTTTTGATTTGATACAATATGAATTTCACATAGCTGCATCGTAACTGGTCTTATAACAGGGAGAAAGAAGATAGTTTTACTTTATTCCTTTCATGTTTTTCTTTTATACGAAAAGGGGAGTAGGGAAGAGGCATAAGCACTGTTTCACATCTCAGGAAACAAGCTGCTTCCTTGGTCTTACTGAGATCTGGAAATTTTCCGTGCCAATAGAACGCTTTTCCTTCTAGCACTGAAAAAACATTTGTGATTTCTATGTCTAATGCAATAGTTTGTCCACCTCTCTGAAATAGGTTTAATTTTGCCATCTCAGATAAAATTGTAACATTAGTTGTATTTTTCATTAAAATATATTCTATACAGAAATAACATAGATCTTAAAACAGCCGTGATGATAGTCTTCTTTTCCTAACATACAAACTCACATGATTTTCTGGTAGTAAGCTAAAGAGACAAAGTGGAGTGCTAATATTTATGCTGTGTTTTCATTTTTTTTCATCTTGTCACAGCTGTCTTAGACTAAACAAAACTGTTCTATTTTAAAGTAAGAAAATTTGTATATTTATTTTAAAGAATTAACAGATCTTTTAGAATATTTGTTTTTAAGGAGTCTAATGGGACACAGAAATGTTAAATAAATAAAATAAAATATCTATTATCTAAATAAAAAATCGGTTAGAAGAATAGTTTGGCTATATATTTATTTGAACAGTCATATGTAGCAAAGATGTCAACTATTTAAAATAATAAATTCCCCATTATGTTATTTTCCAACATATTGTTTTATTTAATTTCCATTTCCACACATTATTCATAAGGAATAAAGACATACTATTTATGCATCTATATTTCCTCTTCAGTGACACAAATTTAATAAACTATAACATGAGACATAAATACATTTTTAACCACTGAAGTGAACTAAAGGTCTATAGTTTGAAGCACCAGTGTCAAACTCCGCATTGAATTTAGTGAGGTTCCAAAAAATGGGTTCAGGAATGCTAGTGAAGTGTGTGGATCGGGTTTGCATTTAGTTAGAGCCAATTCTATAATCTGTATTAAGAGGAAGTTGTAAACAGGGATCAACACTTCTCTTCCTCAGTGGTGTTTGTGCTACCTTTCTTGGGAGGATCATGAACATGATCATTGAAATGTCTAGTTAATTACTTTTGATGCATTGAGAGTACATAAACTAAATGACAAGTTTATTACCACATATATTACATCTAACACTGTCGGTTTATGATGCAGAATGACACATACATAAGTACCCAGGAAAATCAAGCTTATCTGACAATGAATGACTGCAAACACTAAGAATTACTTTATATCAATTAACCTAGGCAATTATTGCAGTTCATAGCCTTTGTCTCTCCCTTTCACATCTTTTCTGTCCTCGTATCACATATCAAAACATTTCCCATCAAGTTCACCTCCCTGTTTTAACTTCATACTAGTTTATGTCTTATTGCATATTCTGTAGATGTTTAGACTATGATCCTGCATTTTATTCATCATCATCATCACTATTATGCATAAGGCTAGATTAGCTACAGATCAACATACACGTATGAAAATTATATTAATTCAGATACGGCAAATAATGGTGTTTCAAACATACGTATGTTCTCAAAGGACTTCAGTTTACAAGTAAACATTATACAAGAGTAGTTCCATTGAATTGAATAGAAACTGCCTACTTAACTTCAAGCACATGTCTAAATATTTGCAAGATCAGATCTTTAGATTTCTTTACAAGAGGAATAGCTTTCTGTACTAACTGTATATTAAGAAGATCCTTTGGTTTTATTCATGAGGCAAAAATGGTTGTGACCTGTTATGATTGCTTGACAAACCAGTCACAGTTTTCCAGTTTATAAATAAGATTTATTTCAAAATTATTTGAGATTTTGAGATAAAAGAAGCATGAAGTTCTACATTCCTCTCATCTCACAGCACTTTGGGCATGTGCAATGGGTGTTTTACAAGAGTTTACAATAAGAACAAATGTTTTGCTTCATAATTTATTGTATCACATGAATTTTAAATGTTATAACCCACTGTAAAATTTTTAACCATAAGGACTTGAGCCAAATTCTGCCGAAAGAAGTGTAAATCTGGAATCTCATTATTGAAGTCCATGGATATGTTCCAGATTTAAATAACTTCAAATAAGAATAGAATTTGGCTTCACATCTTCAGTCACAATCAGACATTTTAAGGAGAAGAATAGAATATTCTGCAGACTGTTTTTATATAATTTTCCTTTAGAAGGAAACGTTTCTGACTGTTATGCTGTCAGCTGAAAAAAGAATGGTCATTTATACTCACCCTTGCAAAATTAGGCTGATAGCTTTGCTGCATAGGATGAACGCAAGACTGAGTCATGGTTACAGTATGCTGGGTGTGGCTGCAAAAGAAAGAAATATTCTTTACCTTGACAATATTTGTTGTTACTTGGGGGGGGGGGCAAATATGGGTGATTTTATCAGTGAATGGGTGTGTTCCCAGCAAATTAGCTGAGTATGCCAGCTGAGCAGAGTTCTCTATGAACATTTGGTACCAGAATAGTAGTAGCAACGGCAAATAGTCTAATAAGGAATCACAGGAAATCTTGAAGTTATAGGAAACCTCTTAGACCAAACGCTAAGCTTAGAAGTCTCTAAAACATCCCAGGGAGGGATGCAGGTTTCACAACAACAAGCATTTTTCCAGGTTCCTAACAAGCAGACTACTGGGTGCAAGGACAGGTAGATCGCATGCTCTCAGGTACTATATTTGTTCACCTATAACTTACAGGCTACCCCCTAAAATCCAGTGCAGTTCAGCAGCCATGTGAATTAAACGTTTGTCTCTATAGCATATGTGAAAGCTTACAGCAGAGCTTTTTTGCTCTTGCCTCTGATCTGCAATAGCCTGCCTTTTTTCCTTCCTGGCATCTGCTGGCCCTGTTTTCATGTAGGCTGCCCCTTCTACCTCAAGCTTCCCACTCCCTGATTTCCACAGCTCGCTCTCCCTGTGACCGCAGACATGCTTCTGTCAATACCTACCCACTCCTTTCCCCTTACAGAAATTACCTGAACATGTGGGTTATCTCAGGACTTGTTCTCAAAGACCAGAACTTTAAAAAGGCATGAATTACTAAACTCAATTATTTACTCATTAAAATAACACCCTGTGCTTGTGCACATGAAGAGCAGTTATACTTACCATCTACAAACTCAATTTCTGTGTGTCAGCAGAGAGCATCCATCAGGGCAGGGCCTGGCAGGCAGGGCCCATCTGACCATGCCAGCCAGGGAGCCAGGCAGGCTGGGGGCAGCCGGGGACAGCCCTAGCCCCAGGCATCAAGCAGGGCCTGGTGGCAGGGAGACATCCTGAGGGTCTGGCCCAAGTCTCAAGCCCACAGGTGGTCTCGCTTTAGCAGTGGCAGCCGCTCAGGCTGGGCCCTGTGGCAGACACCAGCCTGAAGTGGCTCCTGAGGCCCTGTCATGGCCCCCTCACAGACCTCTGAGGCCACCTCTCCCTGCATCCCCTGGTGGGACGGGGCTGTGCTTGGTGGCCTATGGGATTCACTGACATCATTGAAACTTACTGGATACACACGCGGGGGTGAGGCACTTCCAAAGAGGGGATCACGTCGAGCTGAAGAGCTGTGCTCGTTTAGCACCAGTGACACAGGGTAAGGGGTGAAGGTCTGCCCTGGCCAGGCAGCATACAGACAGCCCCTCGGTGGGAAAGCAGCATCGGACAGGGATGGATAGTCTCCAGAGGCAACGGAAGCAACAGGACAGTTACGAAAAGTGGCTCCTACCTTTGAAACAAATACACTTTTTTAAAAGTAATATCAGTGTTAGGCCTGTTCGTTACTCTTCCTGCAACATCCAGTGGCTGGGGTGTACTCGCAGTGTGGCATTTGGTTTGCACAGTCTCAGAGAAGTCCTAGCAGAGCAGGTAATCTGCTTGATGGTAACTGCTTAGGCTTCCAGGTTTTTTTGGTCTAAATATCACTACTGATATGTCTAACCTACCCTAAACTGAAAAATTACTGCTACTAAGATAAGAAGAATATTAAGATAGTAAGAAATGTTTCACGTATTTTGTGCATGTATCTGAACAGTACATTATACATCAATCTGACTTTTAAGAATCTGTTTGAAACAAGAAACTGCTAAGCAGCCCTCTAAACACTGTTGCAGGCCTGAAAACAGCTTTTTCTCTGCGTCAGGGCTGAACAGCTGGCATGTTCGCCAAGATGATACACAGAGCACAAGGCAGGTGCTGGAGTTACAGCTTGTTCTTCCAGATCTCGGGGAAGAACAGGAAGCTCTTGAAAGTTTGTCTCTAACATTTCCCTTGTTAGTACGCTTGTTCTGTATTTGTTTTGTAGTCACCTCCGCCAGAAAACACCTTTCAGCATGACTCCTAGTAATAAATTACCTTGTGAATCAGGATACGTGGGACGGATTTTAAAGTGGAGTCTGCCTTTAACCAACTTAACCAAAGATAATTTTCAGCCCACATAGTGATCAAGTCCCAGAGAAATGTCTGCACACCAAAATTCAGTCCTGATGCTTTTCAGCTGAAGTTCTGTAATTTAGTTCCTCTATGAAACTTCTCACTTCTCATGTGAGAAAGCATAAGGGCACATGTGAGGGGAAACTCAGGCTAATGTGACTTCAAGTGTCTCTTATTTCCTTTAGGCTCTTGAATCCAACAAATACTGCCAGGTCACATGAAATCCCTCAGAGCTCTTCCCAGAGGACTCTGGCCACACATTGCAGCAGAATTGCAAATTTTTGATTCTCTTCTTACTCATTCTTACTAATTCTTTCTGATGACACACACGCCAAAAAAAAAAAAAAGATAGCATGTGTCATGACACATCATGCAGCAGTCAACTTTGATACAATGAAAAATTTCTTCTGGAGATCAAAAAACGATTTCCAAGAATCTAGTTCACACTGCTTCCATGGCACATTTGGGAATATATGACAGCAAGTGCCACAATATGTGCTGGGTATTTCACCTACTGTCAATGAAGGGAACAAGAGTTATTCTGGACAGTTGCTCCTTCTGCTTAAGACTGTGTTTCCCTCAGGTTCTACTTGACTTCCTTTCTGCCCTGAATATCCCTCCTCATCCCATTTTAAGAGCACAGTTGTAATTTCATCATTAAAGTAATACATTTTCTAAAAGAGCATCTGCATTAGGGTCTGTGAGAACACTTTCTGAACTTTCTTGATGTATGATAAATGCTGAGTGTACTGCAGTTAACTGGAAGTACCTTTGGGTAAGCACTTGCATTTTAAAAAAAAGCATATAAAATTTTACAGAGCACAGTAATAAAATGAACTTTTTCTTAAGCATTTATGGCTTCAAGGACGTCTACAACCCTGAAGTAAAGGGTGGAGAGAGTTACACGACTAGAGACTGTTCCCTGGTTTATGTTCGATGATGCTAGCCAGTTTGCAGCAAAGAAAAGAGAAACATGACTTAAATGTTGGTAACATCCCATCTTTCTTCCATTTATTTCTGTGGAGGGTCCAGCATCAGACCGAAGTCACAGAGTAGCACTGGAATTACACGAGCTGTCGCCTTGGCAGCGGGAGAATTGGTAGCTTCATGCCTTAGGGAAATGGTCTTCCTCACATCTGTACCTACGTGTACTAGAAATTTCAGATCCCCACAGCAAATGTACACTGTTTTTCGATTTACTGCTCAGCAAACGCGCATTCAGTGACTGAGCAAGTCAAACTGCTTTTCACCTTCCATCTTTCCTTTTTTTCCTTTCTTCTGCTCTCTTATTCTGGCTCCCAGTTTCTGTGAGAGCAAGATTTAGTCAGGTGATAAAGCATGATAAAAAATGTTTAAAGTTCTAAGATTTTCTATTTCAAAAGAGTACATGTAACTTCTCTTTTGCTGTTGAGTTTACTTTTGCATTTTCAAAATATATATAGAATGCTATTAAAACAACTATCAACATGACTGACGATTTGTCAGAAGAAAGTAGGACAACAGACAATATTTTCAATGCATTTCTTTTCACTTTTAATATGATGTTCCATGGAAACAAGACTTAATGTGAACATATTGTAAGTGTATTTTTTTCCGAATGTTTGGTTTCTCCTAATGGCTCTTGAATGGCTTGGCAGATTTTAAACAAATCTTTTAAAAGGGAGATGGTGGTTTCTGTGAAAATAGATGGCCAGGGTGAAAATCTAGACCATGCAGTTTTTCAAACTTTGAGAAAAGATGCAGAGTTAGTTCACACATTATTAAACACGAACAAATACACATGGGAGAGATATCTTACAAACATGCCTGCCATAGGAAAAGTTGCTGTCATTTTTAGAAACCAAAACAAGTCAAATCATTGAGCTATCTGGACCAAGAAACCACAATATTTTTGAAAAAAAGTAAAAATATCTAGCTTTTTTTGTGAAAACAGGTTTTTTGAAAATAGCCTATTCCTTGCTGGACAAATCAAGCACTATTTCCCGCTGTTGCTCTAAAAATCNTCAAATCATTGAGCTATCTGGACCAAGAAACCACAATATTTTTGAAAAGAAGTAAAAATATCTAGCTTTTTTTGTGAAAACAGGTTTTTTGAAAATAGCCTATTCCTTGCTGGACAAATCAAGCACTATTTCCTGCTGTTGCTCTAAAAATCTTGTTGAGCCTTGTAAGAATCTAATTTTTTTTTTGCTTCTTTAACCACTGGTTTCTGCACAACCTGATGTTTGCTGGATTGATTCACTGGATTTTAAATCACCTAGTGCAAGGAAAAAATTTAAATTTTGGACAGTGTTACTCTGTGTTGCAAAAAAAATTACTAANCTTGTAAGAATCTAAATTTTTTTTGCTTCTTTAACCACTGGTTTCTGCCCAACCTGATGTTTGCTGGATTGATTCACTGGATTTTAAATCATCTAGTGCAAGGAAAAAATTTAAATTTTGGACAGTGTTACTCTGTGTTGCAAAAAAAATTACTAAGACCTCTATGATTTGTTAATTCAGGAAAAACTGGGAACTAGAAGGTTTATTTTCCTCCAGAAAAGCATTTTATTTTCTTTTATCTAACTCTATTTTTCTCAATAGACCTTATCATAGCCTTTTTTTATGCCAAGTGTTTGCCCCTATACCTCTGTTCCCTACAAAAGTGAAGATATCTTAGAAAAAGTCTTCAATAGCTGGATTTTTTTTTCCTCAGTATAATGCTCTCAGCAGAGCAGAGACTTTACCTGCAAGGAAAACATTACAGCATATGACAGTACATCTCTTATTAGTCTACTACATAAAAAACAGGTGCTTTTAAGTTCATAACCCCTGATGTTCTTCTGCAATACAACTTGGGCAGAACTCTAAATCTTTCATTAGTGACAGCCAAAAGTAAATAGTGTATTGTAAGTGATGCAATTTTCAAAGCCACTTTACTTTCTCTTTGCAAATGTCGTAACAAAGCTTGATGGCAACTTTTATAGCTGACACCTCACAAAATCCCCATTGGCAAAAAAAAATTGCTGTTTAAAAAGATGTACTTATCTATAAATAACAATGAAATTCTGGGTTTCAGTGAACTTATGGTCTTGTCACCCACAGATTAATGGGCTTTAAGATTAGAAGAGATTATTAAGATCATTTGTTATGACCTGATCCACATGGCAGATTGGTAGCAGACTAGCAAGTAAGTGCTGCAACAAGCCAGCAACCTGCTCTTGAATCAGAATACATTACAGTACGGAAGAATTCAACTTCTGTCAGTTAAATCACAGGAGCTTAATGGGAACATATGCTAGGAATGTGTGCTGGGAAAAGAGCTTGGAAGAGAGTCTTTACACCTGGGCCCTTGCTAATAAAAGCAATGCAACATCAGACTCATTCATTAAACCACATTTAAAAGGAAAAAAGCAGGTGCTAGAGAAGTACGCCTACAGGGCTAGGCTTTCTGGTTCTTTTGGGCTATCCATGCTCACTCAGAGGTGCAAATCCCTTTACTTCAGGTGCAGGTGTATGCTGATCATCCTTGCAGGATGGCTGTGACTACTTGCAGAACATTTTATTAGTAGTTAGCAATATTCTTTTAACATCCAGTCCAAGATTTTTCAGCGTCAGCCTATATCTATTTGTTCTTGTGCCAACATTGTTCTTTAACTTAAACAGATCTGTTCCCTCATGGTGTTTATCTCTTAGCAGAGCAATCTTATCCCCTCTCAGCCTTCCTTTTGCAGAGTTAAACAAGTCACACCCTTCCACCTCCTCTCATTAGTTAGGTTCTCCATTCCTCCTGTCACCCTGGTAGCCTCCTCTGCAAATGAACTAGTTTCAGTTCATTTTTTTGCATGTCTGTGACTGGAGTTTTGACTGTCCCAGACTGCACACCAAGGTCTAGCATCATCAACACACTCCTTGGCTCTCCTCCTGGAATTCTCCTGTTGGGGAATTTTTCAAAGGCGCTTTTTTCTTTTTTCATGGCTCCATCCATCAACAATTTACAACCATCCCACAATCATCAATAATGCCTTGTATTCCTCCTCAACTATATCCAACTAAGAAGGTGTAACCTTTCAGCAAATCTTTTTGAAATCAGCCCTCAAATTATGTACTTATTCATAACCCTTGATTAAACTCCTTATAGATGACATTCTGGACCAAATTTCTTCTGGACAGATCAAACAGTAGTAAGAGACATGCATGCATGGGTAAGAATAGTTAAAGATGAAAGTGTGGAATGAAATTGCTAAATCTTCTCATTTAACCGCAACAGGATTAAGTGTAATGCTTGCTCATACAATAATAAGCAGACAGAGAGAGAGAGAGAGAGAGAGAAACAGATTTAGCAGCATCCAAGTGTAAATCAATCCACAGTGGCTAGAATTATCTTTTCTGGTAAAATGTTTTAAGTTTGGTAGGCTTTTCGTTAAATACTAAAATACTGCATACAGTGAACTTATTAAAAATTCTACATGCTTCCATACATTAGAAATAAGGAAAGGGTGAAAAGAAATACAATTTTTACTTCCTAAAACTTGAACATATGTACAGCAAGCACCAGCCTGTGTAGAGAGGGCTGTTTGAGATTAAAGTTGTGAAAAATTACTTCACAACTTGCTGACTATTTGTATCTCTCACCTGTTAAGTGAACATCCTGAGCAGTGGAAGGTGTGCTTAACCTGTCCTTGCAAACAGTAGTAATGAAAACACTGCGGTGAAATGGGAATCAAGGTGCCTCATTTCAGTAGCAAAAGTCACAATGACCAAATAGAGTCGCTCTTCTTCCTGTTTTTTCTCTCTCACACTTTTCTTTCTACAATTTCCGTAAGACACACAGTAACAAGAGCAGTTAAGGCAGCCATTCAGCACCCAGCTACTCAGGATGCTCTTTCAGGAGGTAAAGGATATGATTTCAAAATCTCTCAGACAGAACAGAACACCAGACCCCTGAGTCTGTGCCTGAATACCCTAGCCAGTTGGCAAAAGGAAACAAGACCTTTCACTGGTTTTGTGAATACCCTCTTTCCTTTCTCTTGCTTTTCTGACAAAACTTGGAAAGCATTCTTTTTGAACAAAGTGTTTTGCTAAGAAGTGGGGGAAGAAAGTAAGGCTCAAGCTCAATTTAGTACAGCAAACAACAAAACATATTTTGATTCAATAGAAAACATTTTTTTTCTTTGAATTTTCTGGTTCAGTAGCCAAAACAGAGAACTTATTTTTTGTTTCTTTTTCCATATCTTAGTCACTGCAACTTCTTGCAGCTGCATATTTTGACACTTTGACAGAAACTTCAAGGTCTGCCCAATGGCCAAGGATTGACTGTCTTACTTGGAATTTCTATCTGAGTCATGGGGACGCATAACTGCTTTTTAAAGGAGAACTCTGAGCTTCAGCCTGAGTAAGTTTTCCCTTACTTTTTAGATCCTTATGTGTACAACAGGAAAAGAACCGTTCTGCAGTGCCTTGTTTCTTACATCAAAATGCTTATTGCTATCACTGGGGAATACTGGCCTTTTGATCTGATTCTGTATGGAATTTTGTTAGTATGCTATTTCCTATTATGGAGTCATACCTCAGGCAATGCCTTCAGCTCTTTCAAAAACTGCAGCTGATCAGCTAGAATTTCCCCAACAACAATTTAAAACCAAGAAGACTGTCTTTCCTTGTGCATTCATGCAAATGTAAGGGCAAAATACTACCACATAAGGATGGATTATTTTGACAGTTTATACTAGATGAAGTTTACACTTTAGTCTCTCAGATCACATCCTGGATCTTTTCTGCAGTTTCTGCACATGACCGAAGAAACTTTATGCATTTACATCAACCGCAACTGCTGTGTCCACCATGGCTTTTTGTTCAAAGCCTTTTGGTTCAAAGCTTTTTTGTTCAGAACTATCACATCAATGCGTCTGGCTTCTTTAATATGAAACTCTTCAGAGTCTTTGGTTGTGACCTGGGATGCCTTCAACCCAAAACGTATCATCTGGCATCAGACATACCCCAAAGAAACACACTCCTAACTTCCTCAAAGAGGGCCACTGCTTTCTTTTTTGAAATATCCATTATGAACATTTTCTCAAGCAGCAAGAACTGTTTTCAATATTAGACAGTTTAGTTCCTGTTATTTTCAGTACAGTTCTGCGAGGTCTTGGAGGTTATCTGTCCTTTGTCCTAGCTTAGAGAATGTGCTTTTGTAAGCAAGTAGATTTGGCTAGAGATATAAACCTCAAGTTGGTTCAGCTTTTTTTTAGGAACATGGAGCATATATATTTTTTAAATTCTTATCTATTACATATTAAATCTGAATTCTCAACAGAGTAACTACACCCTGTCAAAGTAATGACTAAATTTGTATTAACAAAGAGTTTAAATTCCATAAAGAATGTTTCACAAAATTAATTTTTTCAGAGCAAATCATTCTTTTGATTTGTATAAGAACAGTGTAAGCATGAAGAAGAGTTTTCTATTACACAATTCAGTAATGATTTTGTAGATATTTCTAATGATAATTTGGTTTATTTAGGATTTCTAATTCCTGAAATATTTTTATAATTGTGGTTTTCATTTTCACAATTAGAGGGTGGTGCATGAATTTACTGTGACTTGACAACATGCTGTTACATGATGCAATGTACATGATTATGATTGTGTCAAAACCAGAAAAAGAGTAGATAGCTTTTTAGGCCTTTTTCATGGTCCTGTCCACAGGATTAAAAAGCAGTGGCATATGTTGCTCAAGGCACAGCCAAAAAAAATTCAATATGGGTTTCGTAGCAAAATGTGAAGACTAATACTGTCTGATGTGGATACTGTCTTAAACATACATAGTTTTCAGGGGGTTTTGGACTTTTTTTCTCCCCCTGCTTTGCTGCTTCCTGATCAAAGAAAGGAGGTAGCAACTGATGCATCTGTGTTTTGGCTCCTGAATGCTCAGAAATGCCAGGTTGCTAGAAGAGCAAATAATATTAGTCACTTTGGGTTTTAAAGAGACGTCATCCACCTGGAAAACAGTTCTATATACATTTTAGGAAACTTCTCATTTATAGTGCTAAAAGTTTTCATTTTGTGCTGCCTATGAAGTTTTATTGTCACATTCCAAAACCTCTGGAGAATCTTCCCAAGCCCGCTCATTCATGACATTGTGCTTTTCCATAGACACTATTGGAAGCATGTTGTTCTTCATCTGTTACAAATGCACCACTTACTTAGTAAACTGTTCTTTTAGGACCGGGTCTCCTTACCATATGTTTTTATTTATTTGATTCGAGAGGCAGTACCATCCTATAGGGAGCTGTTGGCATGGTAGGTGATCAGTTGTACTCTGCCAACATCATCTCTGTACAGTAGTGTTCTTGTCATGGGACTACAGAGCCTGGTGACTGCCCTTTTTAACAAAGAGTCTATGGGGAACCTGCCATTGGAGGCAGCAGCAACGCAACATCTAACTTCTCTGCTATTCCCAAGAAGAAAGCATAACTGTGGCCAGTATCCACACACATTACATGGCCAAGTTCATGGCTCCGGAGTGTTCGCAATGAGATTTTTGCTGCCTCTGAAAAGACTTGCTAAAGTCTGTTGAGCCATGCTGCTAGAATGCGCTGATGAAATCATGAGAAGCAACAGTAAATGTTATATTCAGATTGCTAGCAGGCACAGTACTTTCTTTTCTCCTGAGGTAACCTTCTGGAGCATATTTGTTCTGTGATGATTGTTTTTCAGTTGTTTTATCATACCAAATGTTCCCACAATTTTGGAATTACAGCCAAAACATCTGCACAGTCGGCAAATGGCCATTGTGCCGTTCAATACCGTTGGGTGCAAAGGCTGACAGAATTTAACAATTACTACTGGACAAGGTCTCTACCAAGTAATGTGTCACTAGATCTACTAGGGAACTCCTCTGGTTAGGTGCTGTGAAAAACAAAAACATTCTTGCCAGAAGTGAAAGTGGATCGCTGATAATTGGTAAACCCTGGGAAATGGCTGGCAACTGTTGAGACTTTGGAGAAGTTACCTCAGATGATTCTAGATTTATTAGAGATGCTCCTTTTCTTTGACATCAACATTCTCAAAGTGACAGGCTCTGCCTTAAGGTCAGAGTTTGGCTTAGGCTAATTCATATTCACCGATTCTTGGGATTCATGTTGCAAAACTTCCAAATTAGTTATTTCACTTAGCAAACTTCCAGATTTAGAGGACTTCTTTGTATTTCTCCTTCTGAAGCACTGCTCAGAGGAATGCTGCCTGTGAACAGCCTGTACTCCTGTTCCTAGAACCATAAACACAGCTTATGGCTTTGGGAACTGTGAGGTTGCCAGATCAAGCAGCAATATTGCATTATCAGAGACAGTTCTCTCTCTTCCTGGAGACTAAGAAAATTAATAACTCCCAATCCTCATCATTCATCATTCAAAAATTATACTTCTGTATGCAATCAGCCCGCTCTTCTAAAGACTCTTCTTCAGTGACTGCTGCTTCTACTCCTGTTCCCAGGCAATCCCTTTCCTGCACAAATGTAAAGAGGCACAGTCTAAAATGGACAAACTTACAACTACAATAAAGGCAGAACTTCAAGTGTTATCTCAGTTTGCTGCGGTGGACCATGTGTATCATCAGTGTGAACTCACACTGTCAACAGATGTGTGCAATAACTTGTAACAGAAGTAGAAATTCCTGAAATCGAACCAAAATTAAGTAGTAAAGCCACAATGACACCAAAAAGGCAACACATTTTTAAATCAGCTCGAGC
>VZSC01019425.1:192357-209541 GCA_013398225.1 Steatornis caripensis
AACACATTTTTCAATCAGCTCGAGCATGTTACTGGAAATTTTTCAGAAGCCAATAGAAGTTATGTGGCTTCAGTTTACCAGTATTTTCTGTGGAAAAATGTCAAACATGAAAAATTTGGAACAACTTCAGTGAAAACATCTTGCAAAGTGCAGAATATATTCATAAAAACTCAGATATCTGATCTTCAGAGTATTCTCTGACTACCTGAATAATGTATCCTCTATTCAGGGGTGATACAATAGTGTTAGCATTTAGGAAAAAATTGAGGAGCAAAAATCCTGCTAAAGACACAAGTGAATAGTCACATGATTGTACTTGCGCAGTAAAGCATCTATACAGCAACTACTGGCATATAGTCACCATAACTAAATTAAAAACTAGTAATGAATCCATTAAGTAAACTGAAACAAATAACAGACTCTTCTGTGCCAGAGGCAATATTTTTTTTTTAATCTTCCAAGTACAAATACAATATCTTCTTGGAGTCATCCTGAGGTAATAATTCATTTCATACTCTGTAGCTGTAAACATCCTGGTATGACAGAAAAAATATGTAAATTATTTTTGATTTATCACCTTATATTATTGCATGGCTAGGATGCCTTTAGCATGAGTTGCTCTGAGGTGAGAGAGCACTGGGCTTAATCTAAAATTACTTCACAATGGATTGAGAATTAATCATTTATGTGGTCTCAAACATTTCACGCTACCATGAACTCATTAACTCCTTGTCTCCACCTATGCGTATATATGACACACATACACATGCACATATGTGCTCTGTCACCTCAGCATAATTCTTGGATCTCAGGATTGTTGAGACTATCAACAGGATATGACAGTCTTTATGCCACAGAAA
Source organism: Steatornis caripensis (assembly GCA_013398225.1). Taxonomy (NCBI): domain Eukaryota; kingdom Metazoa; phylum Chordata; class Aves; order Caprimulgiformes; family Steatornithidae; genus Steatornis; species Steatornis caripensis. The sequence goes on from VZSC01019425.1 coordinate 193,218, forward strand.
AACGCCTCTACTTACAGGCAACCTCCATTTGTTGCATTAGGGCAGACTTGTGTCTCAGGGTTACATTCCTAGTTACGTTTTCACTGCTGCTCCAGAAAATCTAGATGTCTTGAATGCCCTATGTCATATCTGTCAGTGGGTATCTAAGATTCCTAAAAGCATCTAAAATTATGTGGATGTCTATGTTTAAGCAGCAGAATCCTTCCCATTATTGTCTCTAAACTGAAGTAAAGGGTTGTATTGTGTTTGCATGGCAAGGTTTTAGTAGCAGAGGGGCTACAGGGGTGGCTTCTGTGTGAAGCTGCTAAAAGTTTCTTCTATGTCTGACAGAGCCAATGCCAGTGGTCTCCAAGATGGGTCCACAACTGACCAAGGCCAAGCCTGTCAGTGACGATGGTGGCACCTCTGGGATAACGTATTTAACAAGGGGAAAAAAATCTGGGGGACTGTCTGCCATTGGAGGGACCCCACGCTGGAGCAGCGGAAGAGTGTGAGGGCCCCCCCCCCGAGGAGAAAGGAGCAGCAGAGACAACGTGTGATGGACTGACCGCAACACCCATTCCCCATCCCTCTGCACCTCTCAGAGAGGAGGTAGAGAATTCAGGACTAAAGTTAATCCTGGGAAGAAGGAGGGCTGAGGGGAAGGTGGTTTAAAATTTAGGTTTTATTCCTTATTATCTTACTCTGATTTGATTGGTAATTAATTCAATTAATTTTCCCCAAGTCAAGTCTGTTTTGCCTGTGATGGTAATGGGTGAGTGATCTCTCCCTGTCCTTATATCGACCCACAAGGCTTTTCTTATATTTTCTCGCTCCTGTCCAGCTGAGGAGAGGGAGTGATAGAGCAGCTTTGGTGGGCACCTGGCTTCCAGTGAGGATCAACCCACCAAAAGGGTATATTACAGAGTAGACTGCTAGTCAAAGATTTAGTTCAGTACTTCACCTTTGAGCAATAACTATTTTGATGATTTCTGTCAAGAATTCTTAGGGAACAGAAGATCATACCGGACTAGCCACTGTTCAAAATTCAGGATATTGGCCTTCTTTATTAGTACATGTACACAAACCGCATGATATATTTTCCACTGTCTCTGAACTAGAGGAAAAAACTAGTCATGAGGGGTAAATCTACGTTTTGGTGGACTACCGTTTATTTGCCAGTGACTGTACTAAAAGCAATCTATAAACATACAAAATAAGTTCTTACAATTTGAATATGAAGCTGACATTTTCTGACATATTTGGACAGTCTAGTTTCTTAAACATCTGGGCATAAGACATGAGTCTATTTTTCTTTGGAAATTTGGAAGAAACAGATGTTTAGTTGCAGCTTCCCTATCACAGGATATGTCATCTCTGTTTCACCTTCATGATTTACTAAATTGTCGTTACCACATACTGTGTGTTTATATTCTTTTCTCATTTTCTCCCTCTTTCTCTCTAGTTCTGGTTTTCTTATTCTACATTAATTCTGACTCCATATGCCTTTCGTAATTACTGAACTGAAAATTCAGTTGGATTCTATGAGCAAAAATTGTTATCTGATTCCAGAAAAAAAAAAAAACAGAGGGAACAGTTTTCTCGTAGTAGGCTGATACTCAGCTGTGTTTATTTACCTCATTTTTTCCCTCAAAAAACCCTCTTTAAACACTAGTCACAACTACTTAATGTCATGACAACTGACATCTCCTGCTGATACAACTGACTGGTTAAATGAAGAACAAGCCCAAATAAGAATTCAATAGATTTAAAGATCTTTCTACTTTACTTCTTCATCTACCCCCCTTATTTCATTCTGTGCTCTTCCTGAACACTATTTTAGCAATATCTAGATGCAATAATTAATCCCTAGTTATGACAAGATGGATTTTCTAATTGAAGTTGATAATTTCAGGATTTGTTTTCTTCTCCATAGGGTGAGAAAGCAGCCTTGGCAAATAATTATTTAGCTTAGACTTTAAATGAATCATGTTAGCATATATTTTAACTTAAAAGCTTAGAAACTAATAAACAACAAAAAAAATCTCACATAAACCTGCCTGTTTCTGCAGCTACATAAAATTATCACTTATTTTAAAATATACATGCATACTTCAGGAAGTACTACTTAAAGTGCCCTAGTCTCAAAAGCCCTCAGTATCAAAACAGTATCACCATACAGCCTCACAGCCTTGTGGTTAACACACTTTCTAGGGAGATGTGGATTTCAGTTCATTCATTTTGTGAAAGGTCTTGCACCCTTTGGCCCCATATTCTATGGGAATGTTCTAATTATTCAGGTTTAGAGGACAAAACGGAGGACAGCCTACCTCTCCTACCCACCCTGTAAATTTAAAGAAAGTGGCCAAAACAACCATATTTTGTCTGAAGTTAATGTGAAGCAGGACAGGTAAATACTTGGGCAGAGAAATGCTGATTTTCATGTCATCAATTAGATTTAAATTTCAACCAACTACCAGTCTTAATTTGAACAAGATGGCAGCCACATAGTTCAAGAAGGTCAATAGGCATAATGGAGGCAGTGAATACTTCCAATGTCTTGTAACTCTATAATTTGTGAAAATAACACATTTAGGAAAGTCTGTTCCAACTAGTGCTATTCTCTTCTCTCATCCCGTATAACATATCGGTTGTCTGTTGTTTTAAACCGTATTATAAATTCTGTGGTTGAATTGTCTTTAGCGTGTGGGATCATGATCGTACCAGATTTTCAGTCCTTAGAAGCATAAAAGCCACTAAATACCTTCAGCTTGCCTGAAATTAATTTAGAATCACACAGAAACAGGATTTATAGGCTTGACTTTACTCTTACTAAATCCAGTGGAAAGAACAAAAACTCTTACTGTAAAAGTGCTAAAAATATCACGTATCAGAATTGCTTTCTTCTCATTTAAACAAAAATAATATTTTTTAAAGTACAGAATCAGGTAAGTCCATTAAAAGGTGCTCTGAGATACATATAAATGTTTTTCTTGGCACTGAAATCTATTGGCCCCACCTAATGTCACCTAAGCCAGGAAGGAAAACATAAACTCACTCTGTAAATATTGTTGCTCTTTTGCCAGGTTGTACCAGTCTGGGGAGTCTGTAATGGGCAAATTTATCTTTCAAATAGAAACTAGTGACATGGAGAGCCAGACTATTTCCTAGGTATAGAAAGGTATGCAAGGCTATGTATATATGTAGACACAGATATAAATATATTTTAATTATTGAATGCGTATCAATATAGAGAGAGTGGCAGAATGGAATATATCTAAATTAGATTTGAAAATTCAAACATTCTTCAAAAATAATGTGTTTTATCTTGAAAAATGTTCTGAAAAATCTGTGAAATATATTTAGTTAACTGAGTAGACATTATAGTATTTCTATAATACTGAAAACATGACTGTACTAATCCTGAGAAAAAACCCACATATTCTGAAACCCTGTCTTTGATGGTAACCAAAACAGAACAGAACATATTTATATTGTAATTCTTCCACGTTTTGCTATCATCTCACCTTCAGCGATGGTAATTTGATGTCTAATTAACCTAAACTTGGTTGATCATTTTTTGAACCCATATAAAATTACCACAACATCCTATGGAGATGAGTTCCACAGCATACCCACATTGTGCATGTTGTAATGATTCCACTCCCATTAACATGTGTCTTCTAAATAGTGAAATATTCCTTCCTAGTTAGACACTGATGTTGAGTAGGGGTGCTAGACCCAAATGAACATACACCCAAAGTGCAGGGCTCAGCCCTATTAGATGCCTAGCATTCTTACTTGTAAGATCTAAGCAGCTCAGCAGAAAAGTTTCCCCTTTAGATCACTCACCTCATTCTCTCTATGAACTGTATAAAAAGGTAACATATAGAATATCTCACTTAAGTGATTTGAATCAACCAGCTGGGACTAGATACCTCACATCTTGGCATTGCATCGCTTGCTTACTTGGAGGTGGTTGAATAACCTTCCTGTATTTTGGTCATTAACTATAGATTTATAAATGTGATATATATTTATGCATAACAATGCCATCACTGGCATTGTAAGCCTGAGAAAAAGTTCTGTTGATGTGGAGTTCTTTAATTTCAGTGCTGGATTATGAATATCTTCAGATCACCAATACACTTTAATTAAACTCTGTTGAAGACTTCTGCTGCAATACTGTTAATCGCCTTATAGATTTTGCTGTCTCTGCTGCTTAGAAATGGATTATGTAGTTCTTTACATCTAGGCTGCAATGCACAAGCCAATGCAAAATTTCCCTCCAAAACTGGGAGGATGATGTTTTTATCATATCCTGGTATATCAAATAAATGTTTGTACAGCACACAATTCAGTGTCTTGTGGGAGCTTCATGATTTAAAGCAAAAGAAAAGGTAACAAATGGAAGACATTAAAAATTATGGGGGGATTCAACTGAAGGTTTCACTCATGGGAATACAGTCTAGTAATATTATCTTTATTTGTTCTCCAGGCAGACAATCCATCTAAATGCATTTGTCTAATAAGCCTTAAAACCCCTTGACTGGAATGACTAAGAATTGGAAGTTGAATTTTATGGAAAATTCTCACATTTCACAACTACTTTTATCACTATAAAAGAATTTATGGACAGGAAATGTCACAATCATTCATACACCATAAAACCAGAAATTCTGGGGAAAGAAAATGGCTAGGAAATTGAAACACCTCCAGAAATATTATATATAACAGAAATTACATTATGGCATAACACAACTAACAGAACATAAAAGCCTAAATATACAATAACAAAACTAATTCAGAATCAAACACATTCATTTTGCCAAAAGAAGTCTTATCATTAGTAATAAAATAAGAACATTCTTGTTCTAATAATTTTTTTCTTTGGAACTTGTCAAAATAAATGTGGTTCCATAAGAGATTTGGGCTTTCCTAACACTGAAACACTGAACATCCCTACCTATAGAGAATAGTAACTTGAAACATGATGTGGTACAGGGAGCTAGAAAAATTGAATGATCCAGTCTGATTCACTTCACATTTAAAAAATACTGAGGTTCTCACCCGGGCTCATTTTGGTCTTACATGGTTCACAGATTTTTGTTAGAGTATTTCCCTATGTTCATCCTCATATTCTTGTTTTCGAATTTTAACTTTTCAGGATTTTTTTTTACTTGTCTTTTGAATGGACTAAGAACTGAAGCCTCACATCTCAAACATTACGCTGGTATTCAGTAATGTTACAGGGCATGAAATAATTTAAACAGGAGTAATATTTCTCTTTTAATTGATAAAGTATTTCACAAAATCAGAAAATTTTATTGAATAGTATAATGCTAAGGTATTGACAATCACCATTCAAAACATAGAGATTGACTTGAACTTTCCTCTCTGCCTGATAGGAAAAAGAAAAGAATGACAGAGTAGGCAAACACTTTGCCATGGAATTATTTTGAAAGGTAGGAGTTGCACAACAACACGATCTAGCGAGAGAGGCGTTGCCACAGTATTACGTACAAAGCCCAAATGAGTATTTGTGCCCGCTGCTCACATCACAGCATATAGGACCGGTCAGGAGACTGGAAGATTTTACACAAATGGGTGTATGCAGGTACTAGACAACGATTAACACACAGTTTACACTTTACACATTAACACTGTCAGTGAGACAGTTTTCCTGGTAAAAACAAAACCATCTAAAGGGTGCAGCGGCTGAGCACGTGTTTGAAAACTACTTAAGTCCTTTTGCAGACGTTTGCATGACGCGGCCAAAGTACACTAGAGGCATGCAGCTGAGGGAGAAATACAGTATGTGCCTGTGTTCGAACCTATGAAAGTTCACAACAATTAGGAACTCTTTTTAATCATCTTGTGCTAGCCTGCATTAACATTTTGAGTATACCAGACAACATATTTTATCCCTACAAACATGACCAGCAATGTCCTTACCTGTTCATGTATGTTCATCTTCTCCAAGGTAACCACTGCTTCATAATCTCAGCATTGATATATTCCTTAATTAATCCCATCATGAAAACAAATGTTGTTGGGTTTAAATGGAATATCCCTGTGTTAAACTAATTTCCATTCAAATGTCTTTGTGTATATTAGTTCCATCTTCACTTTATCTATGTCTATTTTTTATTTTTCTTAAATTTTAATCCTGAACATTCTAACACACTCCTAACATGCAGTTTTAGCACTAAACATCATCTTCAAAATGTTAAATTAATGGAAAGGCTTAAGAAATTGAATACTATTACATCACATATTTTATCTCCAAAAGAGAGTTTCCTGGGGGTTTTTTTCAGACTCATCTAGATATCTCAGTGCTGCAGTGAAATAATAAACAAGACATATCAGAACTGGAAAGTAAAAAAATAACTATTAATGTTGTATTAGAGAATTAAACATTTTTATCAGACTTAATAAATATGAACAATTTTTGAGTTAGCTATCATAAAACACATGTTGATATCATGGAGAAAATACCCTCTGTAAGATGTTGTTTATAGTAACTGTAGAGCCTTTTTGCACAGCTGCTTAAGTAGGAAAGGACAAAGCTAGTATTGGGGCTCAGAGGGAGGAACGAGCAGGAAGGTGGAGCCTCTACTTTGCAGGAAAAGGTAATGATGCATTAATTATTCCAAAGCAATGTGGACTATGAGACTGCCAATGCTTCCTTTCCCTCTTTCCTTCCCTTCCCTCTTCCCTTCCCCTTCTCTCTTCCCTTCCCTCCTCCCTTCCCTTCTTGTAGGAACTCCATGGCAGATCAGGGCTAACTCAAATTCCTGACTACAGTTCAATGGACTTAAGCAAACAAATTTTACTAGTCTCAATTCTTACTTAACTTGTCTTTACCTGCAGGTTTCCAATTTGAAGAAAACATCTGATATGAAAATTTCTTACTTTTTTCCTTACTTGGTAGGATTATGAAGACTTTTAAGTGAACTAATCCTAATGAAAAAGGTGATCCAACTTCTTAGATTGTGCTACCAATAGTTACTCACATAATGATTTCTAAGTAAATAGTTTATGTTCTCGTTAATGAAGATCTATAATTGTGAGTTCTTTGTTTCTGCAAAGTGGCCCCAGGTTACTCTGCAAATGTAAATGCATAATGTTACATGTATGAGCTGCTGGGAGAACGCAGTCATACTTGTTCATAGCATATTTATGGCCTTAACTCTTTTGTACATTGGAAGCATTTATAGTCTAACCATACCTATTTTCATATCAAACATTAAACAATAAACAAAAAGTGTTTACATTTATTTTAATCTGCTAGGTGGTGATTTAGCCTGATAATATTGCAAANAGCTGCTGGGAGAATGCAGTCATACTTGTTCATAGCATATTTATGGCCTTAACTCTTTTGTACATTGGAAGCATTTATAGTCTAACCATACCTATTTTCATATCAAACATTAAACAATAAACAAAAAGTGTTTACATTTATTTTAATCTGCTAGGTGGTGATTTAGCCTGATAATATTGCAAACGCTGTGGAAACTGTCCGTATGATATTCACAGAATCACAAACTTTTGAGTTGGCGGGGACCTCTAGACATTATCAGGTCCAACGCCCCTGCTCAAAGCAGGATCACCTAAAGCAGGTGGCTCAAATCTTCTTCCATTTACATTCTGGCTATATTCAAGGACAGAGACTCCACAAGCTCTCTAGGCAACATGCTCCAGTGCTGAACAGCACTCACAGGAAAAAAGTTTTTTCTGATATCTAGATGATCTCTAGAGGTCCCTTCCAATCCCTACCATTCTATGATTCTATGATTCTATGATATTTAAGTGGGATTTCCTGAATTTCAATTTTTGCCCATTGCCAATTGTCACTAGGCACCACTGACGTTCACTGTGTGTTCTTTACACCCTTCTATCAGATATTTATACATATTGATGAGATCCCCCTCAGCCTTCTCTTCTCTTCTCCAGGCTGAACTGCCCCAGCTCTTGCAACCTCTCCTTGTATGTTGGATGTTCCAGTCCCTTAATCATCTTAGTGGCTCTTCGCTGAACCTACCCCTGCAAATCCTTATCTCTCTTGCAGTGAGGAATCCAGCACTGGATGTAGCACACTAGATGCATCTCACCAGGGCTGAGCAGAAGGAAAGGATCAGCTCTCTCAATCTGCTCATGATGCTTTGCCTGATGTAGCCCAAGAGGCTGTTTTCCTTCTTTACTGCAAGCATACAGTGCTGGCACATATTCGGCTTTTTGTACACCATTATTAAAATTATTGGGAAAAAAAGCTTCACAGTCAACAGCAATTGTACTTTGATAAGTTTGAATTTGTTCTTAGATCCTAAATAAATTGTTTGATTTACTTCAGACTACAGTCTTAATGGTGTGTTATGCCTCTTCCTTTTCATATGACATTCTAAAACTCCAGGTGCTCATTTATTTCACAATAATTCTTTATTAGGTTTTCTGTGTTGTCATTTAAAATAACATAGTGGTGACCTTATTGAATACCTAAGTATGTTACCATATTTGATGTGGCTGTGATTCTGTTTTTATATGATTTCTGAAATGTCTTGGAAGACTTATTTATATTGCTTCACATAAAAATTTTTGCAATGCTTTACAGGTTTACCATCCCAGCAAAACTATGTCAGGAGGTTTCAAGTTTTACAACATAGCCAAAGATATAAATTTTCCAGTAGCAAGAAAGGCTTTCAGATGTCTTTAGTTCTAAAAATGGATATATATTTCTGCATATTTGAATAGCAGAAATATAAAATGGAAGAGGGATATCCAGTTATTTATATCATCTGAGAGAAATGTACTTACTAGTAAGATTTCCAGATACCCTAGAATATAATGGCCAACTTGAACTTAGTTCAGTAAGGTTTTCCTATTGGCCATATGAAGTAAAAACTAATACAGAAACAGGAACTAATTTATAGGTCTCAGCAAATAAATTTGGGGTTTGCAGGTGATGCCTGATCTCCACATAGATTTGTACTAAATATTTCAGTTAGAGCTTTTAATTTGGACAGAAGATGAATGTGGCTGCATTCATAAAAAATAAAGGTGTTTATACCAGCATGATGTGCTCATTTTACCAAGCCGCATGGGTGAACTCCTTAAAATTTCAAATGCTCCTTTGTAAGTCAAGACTCATCTGAGGATCTCGACTAGAAAACCCATAATACATTATTTTCAATTGACTAGCAAATGCAGGTTTTTTTATGGTTGTAAACATTGTAAAAGATCAGAAATAATAAGCAGTAATTGACTGTAAACTTCTGATAGTTAAAATACTTCACAAGCAGGCTACTGGCTTAAATTTTAAGTATTAGCTATGGTCTTCCTTTTGACATAAAACTACTTTATTATGCAGTACTATAGATCTTTTTTAAATAACTGCTATTATTTTTAATGTCTACATCTAAGGTTACATTGACCATGCCTGAAATAAATATCTGTGGATTGGTTTTGTATTTTCACCAACTAATACCAGCAATTACATTTCCTTAGGAAATTAAGAACTCTATTCTAGTAGTTTTATATAATTTGTTGTTGTTGTTGTTACTCAGTCACTGATTCAATTTCCTGTGTTTGATACAGTAACCATAAAAAAAATAATTTAAAAGCATGAACAACTAATAAGCAAAAGTGCCATGGTGTTGACATTTGAGATTTTTGACTTGTTTCTTCAGTTTATCTTAAGTGATAACTGTCATTTCTAGTAAGTACATTAGTCATCAGTTCTTTTGTTTCCTTTTTCCTACCTTTTCTTTGAGTCTTGGTTCACTTTTCCATATTATTTCTGAATGTCACTGCATCGTTGTTTGGATCAGATGGTAATCTATAGTACATTACAAAGTATTCTGTGGCACTTCCAGGATTTTGCACACCAGACGATTGTGGAAGTTCTCTGACTTTCCTAAAACACACTTATCACAACCACTCTGCAGCACAAAATACTCTGCCCCACCTCAAAAAAGCTCTGTATATATTCTTTTCTTAAAACAGAACACCTAGAAACTGATGTACCTAGACAGTGATTATGTGCAGAGAAAAAAAAGTAGGGAGAAAAAAAAAATAGCTTGAAAGACAACTATCTCTGTCAGACCCTACAGAGATCTGGAAAGCAGAATAAGGAGGATTCACTGAATTCATGGCTCCTGCTAATTCATTATTTTTCAAAGCTGGAATGAGAGTTCCCTGGGATTTCTCCCTTTTGATGTTCTTGTTTTTTAAAAGTTAAGACATAATCAAAAACATGTTCCTTCTCTCTCCAACTGGAAATTAGTCAAAGAAAGCCCATTAGTAGTATTATCAAATAAGATCATTGATAAGACTCCAGCATCTCAACAAATATCAAAAAACATGAGTTTTATTTATGTGGTTATAATCCTTCAAGGAAGTAGACAAGTCAGTTGCACTATAATTATGCAGTTCTAAGAAATACAAGTTACTTCACGGGGTCTGATTTTAATTGATCACACTAGCTTTTTAAGGAGCCTTTTACAGTTTGAGTGTAAGCCTACGACAACGTCTCTACAAATGTATATATATTTGCATTGCTCAATGAGTTGGTAATCATACTAATACGGTAGACAGTCCTTTCTATAGTGTGTTGCCAAAGTTGCAAGAGGCATGGGAGGGGTTCACATATTTTTGTTTTGTTTTTACTGCCAGCTGCCATGCTGCTGTGGTGTTTAAAGACAGTGCCAAATACGGGGTTTTAAAGGTTCTTCTATAATTATATCAGATAGAGAAAGGGCAGGGCATGCTTTAACTCTGAATCCTTCCTTATTCATTTAGCGACTGGCTTGAACCTGGAGAAGTTTGACACCTTGCACTACTGCCTTCCTAGCAAGGCCTGTACTGCCCTGGCCGTACACACTTGTGCTCATGTTCTCATTCTTCCAATAGAACATATATTTTTTTAATGTGTTATTGGTTCTCAGGCTTGGAATTAACCCCATATTCCCTAAGCTACCCACTGATTTTCAGAAGTGATTTAAATAGTAGTACTTACATCCTCATTGAGAACTGTGTTACCTTAATTGCTTTGAGTTGTTCGTTAGCTTTGTTTTGTTTCTTTAAAAGTATTAAGTATCTAAGGTGAAACACTAGCAGCTTATTCTTCCACAGTTATTTGACTTATATGCAGGATAATGGATTAAAAAAGTACCATTGTGAGACCTAAGATACAGGCTGTGGTAATGTTGAGCATGACAGTAGGACTTTGATTAAGGAAAGGCATGCTGGAGAGCTAGAAAGCCTCCCCAAATAGATACCCAAGACTAGATTCCTAAATCCCCTTGTCCTTAGCTTCCTAGGCAGCTATTTCCTACCCCTTCTCCACCAGGTATTTTCTACTGAATTTTCTTTACTCTGAAATCTTTCTTTCAGTCACAGTAAGTGTTTCCACCAACTTCACGTCACTTCAGCAAAGTGATGGGAAGCTCTCTAACTCTCAGCATTCCTTCTTCTCTAATGTCAGTTAAATAAAAAACAGTCATCGCCTCTGTGACCTCTCATTTATTGTAACATCCTCCCACATGCTCTGACAGATCTTTTCACAAAAACTGCATAATTTCTAGGCATTCTTATAAATTGCGAATTTGCACGGTACAAGTTTCTCATTCCGTTTTTGAACATCTCCAGTGAACTCCCTTTTCCACTTTATAAAACAAAGTGATCTAGTCTTCAGTTTATGATCCTCCTTATGCTACTAAACCAAGCCTTTTTATTCTCATATACTGCTATGGCATTAACTTCCATTTCTATTCTGTCAGTACTACCAACTTCAATTCCTCTTTCTCATATTTTCAAAAAACACATTATGCTTGCTGCTATCCTGCTATTTTTGAAAAGACAGACAACCATGGGGCTGTTTGTTTCAGTGTCTTCCTCCAGTGTCTCACCGCGCAAGTCTTGACATCTTGAAAAACTCATATAGTATGAGCTCTAGTAATAGATTTTTGATAACTATTTTCTTATACCCTGCTTTCATGTATCCTGTGTTCTCTTATTTTCCCCAAGTACATGACATTTTTGTGCATGTACTGCTGCTGTCCTGGATGAGTAAAATAACCTAGCCACTGACCTAGCATGGGCTGATACGGTGTTGTGCTGTAAAAATGCATTTTTGCAAATCTCTGAGCCCGTTGTTCATTCAGTTTCTTGCCCTCTAAGTCAGTTTGACATCTCTGGCAGACGGTCTATCTGTGTCGAATTATTTTGTATACACAGCTAGGTAAAATATCTGAAACAAAGCATAGCTGCCTGATCTCATCTTCTTATGCAGCAATTGCTGCCTTTCTAATTTAGTGCACACAAAGAGAACATACAGAAATCATGTTATGAAAAACACTGTTGGACATGGAAAATGGTCTTATACTTGCTGAACACTTCAGGTTCTTTTTAAGGAAAGTTTGGTCACACTACATTAAGTATGTGACCGGAAATCTATCTTTCAATTACCCCGTGCAAAGGTAGACATTTGGGGCCTTTCTCTAGCTTTGTTTTCCACCCATTGTTCTCAGTACAAGCTGGGGAAATACATTAAACTACATACCACATTACACATGTTGCGGTAACTGTGTTTGAATGTCCTCCTAAATTCATTGCCTGATAATGCATTCACAAGTGTGAGTGCTTATTTATTTTTCGTAGCAACTTGAACAGCACCTTGGAGAGTATGAAGAGATAGTAACAAAAATGAAGCGTGAGTTTCTTTTTGAAAAATTATTTTTGAATGAAGATGGTAATGCATGTCTGAGAGAGATCATATTCCTGCATTCTTTTCAAAAATGGATTAAAACCACCTGGGAGTCTCTTTGCACTTTAATGCCACTGTACTCTGGCTGGAACAGTGGAGTATAAGCCATGGGCTGTGAAAGAGAAGAAGTGGAGGGAAATGGAAGTACCACAGCAGTAAAAGGAAAGCAAAAAAGACATTGTATTGCTAGCCAAAAGGTCTACTAGAAAACAGTAAATCACATTCTGCACACAAATAACATGCAAATGCTAACATGCTAGGGGCATTGCACCGCAAGCAGGGGTGAAAGGCTTAATCTGAACAGATTCAGCATCTAAGACATTATTTAGTATTATTGTTATTTCTTAACTTTGAACAGGAAGTGCAGATTACCTATATGGAATTAATTTTCTCCAAGAGCACCCAAACCCAATATTCATGGAGTCATTTAACATACTTTCACACCTGTAATTTCAGATTATAGTTGTTTGTGATATTTTTGAGTCTACCTAACGCGTTGGATAACAAACCCCTAGGGCAAGTGCTAGTGCAAATTTCAGTGGAAAAAAAAAATCATAAATGTGATATGATTTGGTTTGACTCTACCATTGAATAATGAAACATCATTTTTAACTGTCTCACATTTTCTTAAATGAGCATATCAGCTACTCCCACACACAGAATAGGGTACCCAAAGCATATACTCAGTCTTCTATAAGCTGGCCACATAGGAATGTGGATCCTTTATAGTATGTTGCTGCCCATTGTGACAGCTCTTGCAACTTTTGATGTGAAGTTGGGTGCTGTTTTTTCTTAAGGATAGATTGTCTCAAAAGGTGGACCACTAAAGCTTTAAAAAGCAGAAGTCCTCATACTTCTATGAAAGCTTTAGGGAAAATTGAAGCAAGGTTCAAAACATGCCAATTGATGAATCTATGGAGAAAAAGTAGTTCGTAACTACCACCTCCCCCACCCCCATCCCTCACCTCTGCCAAGTTACAGCAAGAAGTTTTGAGATGCTAACTGTGGATTTCTAACAAGATAAAAGTCTCCAAAGAGCTTTTTCTTGTGGGCAACATTTTTGTCTTTTATGCAGTTTGTCATACTACAAACTTGGGGCGGTAAAGGTCTATGTTGCAACAAAGTTCTCGAGAGTTTCTGTAGCGAGTTAGTAGCAAATCCAGTGTGGTTTGAAGGAGCAGAGCACACACATCCGTTACGGCCAGGTGATCTCTACTGGCTCCAGGGGTAAACCACAGAGCCATCCTTCTACTGCTTCCTCCTGGATTTGAAGGATTAGCACATACTGTTCTAGCTAGGAACACTGTCTCTAATTTCAAATATATTCTGCCAAGGTTATGGGTATCGACGTGGAGCCTTCTTTTGCTGTCTTGCAAGACATGTCGTTTAGATTCTTGAATGGAATAACAGAAAGAGTCTGTTCAGCCAACAAAACTAGAGTTAGAAAGCCTGGGTTAGTTTATCACATTACTTGTAAACAATTTCAACATATGATACCTAGGATTATATTCAACCAAGCTGATCTTTGGGACACAGAGTTACAAGATTTGTTTTACGGAAACAGCGTGTGCACTCAGATCTTAAAGCATTCCAGTGTCTCTGAAGAGTCCAGATTGTTCTTAACATTCATGCCAAGTTATCAACAATTTAGAAAACAGTTGCCAAAGGTCATTGCAACTACAGCTGTTTGGAAACAGTGAGGGGTTTATTGATCTTTTCCTTTGCATAGCACTTTAAAGAAATATTAATACATCGTGGAAATGAAGACCATGACAGATGTCGATCATTACCTGGCCAAAGTTTGGGGGAGAGGGGTGGGGGGCTATCAGGGTTGGGTTGAGGATGAAAGACTCCACTGTAACGCTGTCGTTAGGTCCCTGTGTGGTAATACTTTTCTCATTATGTGCCTTTGACCAGGCACTGTACTTGTCTCTCAACAAATTAGGGAAGCTGGCTTAGCTGGTTGGGAAAGAGCTCATTAGGCATGGCAGTTTAGGTGGCACAAATTTCACAGCTCCGAAGCAATCTGGAGCTTTCCCAGAAATGCAGGTATCATATTCAAACAAATCTCTAATCCCAAAGGCCAGCTCTGGCTGCTTTTATGAAGTACCGTGAATCATGATCTTTAGGAAAACTAAATGGCTGCTATCCAATTTAGCAGCTGGATTGTATTAGTTCACATTTTTAAGGACAAAGGTTATAACAACAAGACGTTGCGTTACTCAATTAGGTAATATAGTTACCTTAATGGTTCTGTAACAGTTTTGTGCTGTTAGGAGTAATATAATTTGTTTCTTCTAGGTAATACAAAAGAAGCGAATTCCATACACGAAGGCAGCCTGGTAGAAAACAGGCAGCTGGAGTAAGAGATGGGGCAAAATAGGCTCACTGTTCCTGAGAAGCAAGGAAAAATGGCAACAGATATTAATGATAGAGAAGAAGTCTGGTTCAGAGTACTTCAGGGCCTTGAAAGCACAAGCAAAAAGTTTAAACCAGATACACCAGGCAAAAGAAAACAGAGAACCCAAAAGACAAGTGTGTGTCTCAATACACGCACACACATACACGACGTACGTATGTTTATAGAGCTTAGCACCGGGAAAAAATTTATTTTTCCCGGCTACCCAGTGCTCTACAACATTGTATTTCCTATGGGGTAACACTTATGAATCTCTATTAACAGGCTAATGAACGAGAAAATTCTTTTCATCTGTTAGATCGTTACGATCGCCCTTACTTCTATTGTATGGTGATATATCTTAGTATTGATAAATTTTAGTTCATATAATTCACCTTACATAGCAGAATTTGCCTTATAAGCTGTAAAAGCAGTTAAACATTTTTTTAAGGTACAAGCCATGTTATCCACAGACCCGAAAATTTGTAGAAAGCTATTATTTTGGTACGACTAATATCCATAATGTTTAATGGCTGCTTTTTCATACAAACAGATTCTACTTACTGGCAGAATGAGAGACTGAAGGCTGCTGCAGTATTTTGAAGTGTGAAAAAAAGCTCTATGTTTGAGGTTGGGTTTTTTTGTGACTGAACTCTCTTTCAATTCCTCACCCTCCTGCAACTTGGGCCAACTAAAACGCACACAGCCTTAGGAGCTGCCAGGAGCCCCTTATCAAGGCTTGTAGCCGCTTCTCACGCGATTTATGGAGGCGCAGAGGCTTTCCATACACACACCCCTCCTCCACCCCCCCTGCGCCGAGGGGGGCTGCTGCTGTCCCGGCACCCCTTCTCCGGAGGCCGCCGGGGCAGGGGCGGCGGTCCTCGCCAGAAAGCCCGGGGGCTGAAGAGGGGCTGGAAGTGGTCTCCTCTCTGGCTCTTGATCTCCGGGGTTCACCCAGGCACTCGAGAGAAAGATTTAATGACCTACTCCGNGTCCCGGCACCCCTTCTCCGGAGGCCGCCGGGGCAGGGGCGGCGGTCCTCGCCAGAAAGCCCGGGGGCTGAAGAGGGGCTGGAAGTGGTCTCCTCTCTGGCTCTTGATCTCCGGGGTTCACCCAGGCACTCGAGAGAAAGATTTAATGACCTACTCCGCCCCAGCTCCCCCCGCCCAGTCGGCTCCGGGCGG
>VZSC01019426.1:241-39382 GCA_013398225.1 Steatornis caripensis
ATACCTGCTTTATAACTTCTCCTGAGTTATAGAGTTTGTTCCCGCGCGTCACCTGCTTATTGCAATGCATCCATAAGCAATACATTTCCCTCTCTACATTGCATTTAATTCTTCTATCGAGGCTACTTCAAAAGAGGTAGCAAGTCTAAGTAAAATCCATATCCCCTCTTTTCCCTCTTTTTTCCTGTAAGATCTCCTGCTCGTTCACTTACAAAGGTTGATGTCTGGAAGTTTGGAGAGACTGTGTCTGTCTCCCAGCGAGAGCCAGACAGCTTTACCTAAGCAGGGATCTGCTTACCTTGTAATTTTACCTTGTCAATTTATTCGTAATTCACCAGCTCGGAGGTCATTTCTGCCTTATGTTACTGAAGAACCAGAGCAATGACTCACATAACCCACATTTTCTGTAAACTTTAATTATTTTCTGTGTGGCATTTGCCTCATGCAATAAGACGACTGCTTTCCTGGTGCAATTTCTTTATCCCACTGGTGTAAAACTGTAAAGACAATCCAGCCTTCGATGACCGAGGCTCAGCTGCTGCTGCAACACATGGTATTTATAATCCTACCACTTGATTAGGTGCTGAATGGTGTCTGGAGAGGCATATGTGATAATTCAGTTAACTTGAGTGGCTCTGTTTGAAAAAAGATAAAAAACTCATTAAATAAAAAAGACGCTGAGAAATTATGTCACGAATCTGTTCCCTAAAACCCACGTCTGTTCTGGGGCTTGCACGTCTGTTAGGTACTTTAAGTAAGCAAACTTCAAGCTTCTAAACAATACGTTGAGAATTGGTGCCATAAAAGCCTCCAAAGAGTTTTTTTAGAGTCTGTATCTTGCTTTTAACAGGCACTGCTGATACTGAAGATGTGAAGAGACAAGGCAGCTCATTACGAGCTATGCAATTATGTTGCTAGACCATTATAGTTCATTCAACCTCCACAAAAGTCAGGGTCTGTTCCGAGGAGGCTCACGTGTTTCTTCTACTAATGCTGTGTGTCACGTGTTGGCTAAACGTTTGGACAAGGATCATCCTAGGCCCAGGAGGGTCGATGCTTTGCAGTGCTGTGGCAGTATCAAGGGAAGGCCTGAGGGCGGAGGATCCCTCCTGGAAGAAAGCGCGAGACAGTTCCCGTCCTGCCCACCTCTTCGCCGCCTCCCCGCTCGCCCGCCCACGCCGTGATGTCTAGACTGCTGCCCTGCACCAGGCAAGGACTCTGAGCTCAGCCCTTTCAGGTCAAGGAAAGTTCCCATCCAGGGAATTTTGCCAAAGAGCTGAATGTGGGCTTAAGCATCCAGTGGGTTTATAAGCAGTTTGTATCCCTAGGCTATCTATGACCACATTTTACCGGCTCGGGGCCCCCAAGCAGGTCAGTGCTTTGGGACGTTGTCGCTCCCATCTAGCAGCTGGACAACTTGCGTCTCACAAAGAGATTTCTCTGCAATTTCAGAACTGATTTTGTTCTGACCTGGGGTGAGACGCACAGCTCCAAAGAGTTTTATGGGACAGGAATGCCATAAAAAGTTGAAAGCCAAGAATAACATTTTTCCCCCTCCCTCTTTTCACCTCCTACTCTCCAAGCCAATATTCACTCAGGGCATGGAAAGGAAGGGAGAGGCATGCAAAGACTGTCAGAAAGAGCACTGGCTGTAAAATTTCGGAGGAGTGAGCTGCCGCATCTGGTTTAGTTGCTAAGTTCTGAAGAATTTAATCAGTAATAAAGCTTCAGCCAAACATTATTTTTGACAGAACTGTAACTCCTGTTGAAAACTACTCTCGGCCGTCTGTAATCAGCACCTGGACAGATTTGAGAAGTAATTGGTACACCCTCAATGCAACCAGCACTCCCCGTAGAATAAAGTTTGAAGGAATAACACTTCCCCAGGAGATGGAGCAAGAAGATAGCGTGTTTGCAGACGTCTTTAAAAACAGAGTCTGATGTGGTCAGGGAGAGAGACATTAAGCAGAACAGTTTCACAGCAAGATGCTGGGCTCAGAGAACCATCAGAGCACAAAGTGGGACCCAGAAGCGAGGACCACAGGATCAGTTTGGTTTGGGAAGAACCTCTGGAGGTCCTGGGGGCAGCCGCTCTCCAGGTTTGTCGCTGCGTTGGCTTGCTCCAAGACTGTGTGGCTGAGCCTTTAATGCCTTTAAGGACAGAGATCCCACAAGTTTTTTGCATCCCCCGTGGTAAAAAAAGAGAAATTCTTATGGGAATCTCCTGTATTGCAACTTGTGTCTGCTGCCTCTTTGTCCCCTCACCGCGAACCTTGGAGAAGAGTCTGGCTCTATCCTCTCCACAGCCACTTACTAAGCAGTTAAAGATGGAAGCTAGCTCTCCCTTTAACCAGCCCGGGTGCCCCTGCCTATTCTTATTTGTTTCTTAACACTGCTTAAGGTTTTATATTTCTTCCAGTGAGTAGCTCTGGGGTCAGGAAACAGCAGTAAATGTAGGTTAGTCCCACAAGCTGGATCCCAGTGAGCAGCCTGGGGAGTGCCAGAAGCAGAAGGAGAGCGTGTGGCTGGAGGGATGTCATGGCGAGAGGGGGGAGACTCCTGTTTTAGACCTTTGGGTTGATCTTTCCTATGGCCTGGAATTGAATGGCACTAAATCTTGATAGTAACCATCTGGAAACTCGTGTTAGTGGTCACTCCTGGAAGGGGTCATCTTTTATGCTTTATAATGTTCTTAATAGGTGCAGTACAGTCATGTCCCATAGACACTCTTTCTGTAGAGATTTTTTTTTTTCCTAGTGTAGATGTTTCTCAAGAAGCATGCATGACGGAGGGCCAGGTATACCGGTAGAAACAGCCTACTGACTGACTACAGTGCCTTAATGTGGCTTTTGATCCTTTTTTTAACTGTTTCTCTGCAGCTGTGATCATTGCAGAATGTGGAGAGGGGATGGGCATGTGCAACAGGTACTGGGAGTTCAACTCCACTTTTTTGCTGGTTGCTGACTCTTTGTGAGAGACGGTAGAGGTTTAGGGGTACTTTCCAGAAACAGAAATAATCAGATGCTTGCACTGTGGTTCGGAGTTCAGTCCCTGTTCCACTGGCTGGAAGAGTCAACTTAAAAAAATAAAAAAAGAAATCTGGAATTGTACTGCTCTTGACCTCTGAACCACTTCTCTTCTGGTTTTATATGAAAGTGAGATATAAGGTACAGTTGCTTTGGGGATCCATACTCAGACTTTTTGACTTCTGTGAGCCTAATTTCTCAATCTGACTATTCCATTAAACATATTAATTGAATGAGGCTATAAACACCTGCAAGTAAATGTCTTAATTGTTATGTTAACAACATAAGCATGTATGGCTTTTAAAACAGCATGAAGGACCAAATCTTCCACCAAATGGCTTGGAATCTAACTGTACAAATGAAATACTTATTGCCAAGTCTTGCTTAAATGTAGCACACTTATTTTTATAACAAAAAAAGAGAAGTGAATTGCCAAGGTTTATTTTTCCTTCTTTAGGTGATGTCATTAAACTATGCTGGCAGGGGTGGTAAGAGAAGGGGAGCCTGTGTCCTCATTCGGCAGCCTGTCTCTGGTAGCGTCTGCCTGTCTGAAAGTTAAGTGCACCTGGACAGAGGTCTGCTCTCCATCAGACTCGGTGCCTTTGTGACGGCGATGCTGGCTGCCACAGCAAAGCTATACACCATGCTTTCATCCCTGGCATCTGTAGGGTTAAGAAAGGACAGGTGCCATGCAGAGTCCTTGTCAGCCATGTGTACGTGCAGCTGCCTTTGTTACCTTCAATAGTCCCCCACCTCACCCTCTCTAAAGCTCTCACCCCTCCAATTTCCTCTTTGCTGCCTCTTTTTTGTGGGGCTTATATGACTTAGGGGTTATACAGGCAAAAGTATCACAGTTTTCATCTGTTGGTTGAATTCAGCTACAAGCCATGGGAAACAGGTTTCTGAAAGTCGTAAACCGGAGTGTTGGCTCAGGCAGACTCACCGTGTCTGAGTCTTGGTGAAATGCAGCCAAATCATGCCGTTGATTAGGAACAACAATCCTTGATCTATTTTGATCCATCTTGATAGATTTCATAAGCACAGGTTGGGAAAACCGATGAGAGGGGAAAAAAAAAAGAGCTTCAGTTCACAGTCAGCAGCAAGATGCAGTGTGCTGAGAGCTGGCTAACCTCTCTGCTTTGTGGACCTTCCAGATGAATTTGTAATAGCAAAGGAGGAATGTTTTTGGAAATAGGTGTTGCCAGCTGAAACAGAAAACACATTTCTGTAAACACCAGTGGCTGCGTTTGATTTTTTTCTCAGAATCAAAACTGATGGTTTTTCTTTAACAATCCCTCGTGTCTGGTCATCCTTGCATCATTTTTCCATATTACCTGTTGCCATAGTATCCAAGTAATGATGGCAACATGATTTGAGATGAGTGAAATCGCACGTTGCTGCGTGTTTACCTTTAACTTGGACAATGAGAATATAACAGAAAGCTGCACCAGATGTCTAAAACTAGCAGGACTGAGAACCGTACTTGAGCGAGGCCCTTCACACACACGACTTTAGGTCTGTCCTTTAGCTCCCTTGTTTAGCACTTGGGCTCCTTGTGTGGTCAGTGGAGAGGGATGCCCCAATTCAGTGCACGCACAAGCTGGCAGCCTGCTTTGCCCTCAGCCATGAGCACAAGTGTTACATCGCTCTCTTCCTTTCCTCAGCGCACATTTGAGTGGGTTTGTTAGTTTGTTTTGTGTTTTGTTTTATGCCTTGTTTTCCTAGCCTTACCAGAACTTTTTGTGCTAAAGGAAGAAAAAAAATGTGCGGTCTTATGAAAAATATTTAATAACTTCATTTTCTTTTCTGAATGCTTTATCTTACTGTTATTCTCATGCATATTCTGCCTTGGAGATGATCCATATTCCTTAAAAAACTTTTCCCTGAGAGCAAACACATAGCCTGCATGCAGGCTGAGAGAGGGAGGAACGTTTGTCCTTGTGGCCTCTACGGACACGCAGAGGGGCTGAAAAGGCTCCCTCCCATGTTGTCCTTAGGGTAGTTTGTTCCCTTGTGCCAGAGGCACGGGCTCTCACTGATGAACTTCCCCACCTGTTGCTACGTGTAGTTATCATCTGCGCTGCTGCCAAATGACGGAAGCTTCTCTTCGACAAGTGACCAGCAGAATACGCGTGTGTGTGTTTCTTTCTTTCTTCTTCCAGATACCATGTTGAATTGCAGCCCCAAATGCAAGTGAAATAATTGTCTTTTCTTGCCCATGTGACCTATACTAACATGAAAAGATGAAGTGTTGTAGCAAATGAAGGCTTACAACTGTTTACATGTTGAATAGTTCTGATGGGAGCCAGTGGACGACTAGGAAGGACAAACTTCAAAATGAGCACATCCTCTACAGGGCCCTTTTAGAAAAGTTAATTCCTCTGCCTGCTTCATTGCACTTATTCAGCTCCTGACCTGCAAGGCAGAAAAGCTGCTTCCTGAGTCACTAAGCCCTATAATAGGTTTGCCACCTTTCAGGTTGGTTGCGTACTCAGCCTGCTCCCCCAAATCCCTCCATCCTTTTCCCCGTAGCTCACGCTCTTGTAGTTGGGAGTGAAGGAAACCTCAGCGTGCTGGGCTGAGCTGAGCTGCAAGGAAATGCTCCAACGTATTGCTCAGAGGCAGATACCGTCCTCACTGCTCTGCATGGCTTGCTCGTTACTTCACGTCAAGGAGCTCGAGCTCAGTGAATGGGTATCAACAAGCTGGAAAAAAAGGACTCTGCTTTATATTGCAGGCATTGAAACTGGCTTCCCCAGGCTGCAGCCAGGACAGTCGGTTCAGAGGTGTTTCATATAAACCTCAGCAGAAGGTGGCACTCTCTCTTTGGAGCTGACCTCTTTGGTCGGTGCCTCCAGCTTCTGCAGAGGACACCTTGAGTAAGTGCTCAGCGTAGGAAGCACCTCCGTGGATGTCTTTGAAAGGAGAGGCAGGGTCATCCGAATGCACGCTCGGTCAGCTGAGAAGGGAAGGGAAGGGAAGGCTGGAGCAGGGGAAAAGAGAAATGCACGGGTTGTGTTCTGAGCATCCATTTTCTGCTGCAGCGCAGCAGACTCAGCGTCTGTCAGAAACCCTGGTGGAGACCAGTGCCCTTCCTGTCATTTGGACCCTGACCGAGACCACCAACATTTTTTTAAATTCTTTTTCTTAGCTGAAAGTAGTTGAAGTAGCTACGTAAATCCCACAGCCCTAGAGGAATGGCTGTGGAGTCTGTCTAGGCAAAACAAGCAGGAGAAATATTACTTCATCGACAAAGTACTAAGGATATGTTTTGAATCCACACATCATGAGCTAATTACCAGATAGGCTGAGTACTGCAAAAGAAACAGCCCAGATGATAGATAAACATCAAAAAGGATGATTCAAAAAGCCATCTGAAATGCGTTTTGTCTCCTCGCTCACACAAATGCCCTTCAGCCATTTTGGTTTTCGTCGCTGTACCTTCTGCTCTGTCACTTTTCCTCATTTTTTTCACAGTTTCTTTCACTAGGGTGGGAGCGCAGCAGTGCCATTTCAAAGGAGAACCTTTGCTTGGTCCCTCCCGGGGCCTTGTGCTACTGCAGGAGCGGGAGCCTGCCTGCGCAGGGTGGTGCCTGGGGCCGGAGATGCGCAGGAAGCACCGAGGAGGAGGATGGGCTCGCTGCTGTTGGGAGCTCTGCCGCAGGGCCCTGGCAGCTGTGAACTCCTGCAGGTTTTTAAGGGACAGTGAAGGGGATCTGAGAGCTGGCACACATGTGGGACTTGATGACAAGGGGCAGGGAGCGCAGCAGTAAAAGCCCCATTGTTCTCGTTCGGCACAAGGGAGACAGCGAGCAGAGTCAAGCCATGCAAAAGTGACAATTTTTGTCCTCTAGGTGCCCCTTTGAAGCAGACTTAAGTAATATACCTTGTTTATTTGGCCAGCAAAACAATTGCTTCACAGAAGGATTCCTTGAGGTTTTTTTATCATCTAACTATTTGTTCCTTAATCTGTTTTCTTTTTTCCCCCCTTCCCCTTTGAATAACAAGGCCAAAAGCAGTTTCATCTGTGTTTCTGCTCTGAGGTCATCAGCAGTGAGTGCCATGTTTGTGCTCAGCTGATGGTGAGCTATGGATCAAGAATAAAAACAAATGAAAGCACATCTGCATATCCCGTTTGCCTTTTGGCAGGCCAGGTAACATAGTGTTGTATCAAGCTTAGAGCTCACCCTTATTTTGTGACACTTTTTGAGGGAGAGTATTTTGGGCCCCTGAAATGTACCTTTAGAAGGGTAGAACCCTTCACCTTGCAAAAGGAGGAAGGTACCATTCATTTTTGTCCTAACCTTCCACGTGCTTCCTTTTGAAAGGCAATGATGAGCTTTATCACTGGCCTTTTCTTTTCTCTAATCCACACCCCCACCCCCCATCTCCCCAGCACTGGTTAAAACAGGGAGAACTTTATAGCTGGATGAATGTGTAGTTAATACAGTGTCTTGACCTCCAAAGTTTAGCCTCTACAATGTATTTAGAGATGTCAGCTGAAAGGGTTCATTAATATTTCACTGCATTACCTCACTCTTGCTGCCACAACGTTAAAAATGTGCTTTCCCCGAATGTTTGTTATGGGAGTCTGATGATCACGTCGTCATGAGCCGTCTGTGTCTGCTGGCAGCTCCCTCTTCCGCCCCAGCACGGGCTGCAGGAGGCAGCGGCTTGAAAAATTAACGAGAGCTAATGCGGCAGTCCTGTGCCATTGACAAAGAAGACATACACACACACACACACACACACCCTGCACAGATGTGCAATGTCCCTGTACGTCTGTTTCATGTACATGCTGCTGCTACTTGAACATACAAGACCAGGTGCTAAAGTTGCGATGCAGGCGTTAGCTGGCATCCAGCGATGTAGCAGTGTGCGCTCCAGCACAGCTGGGCTGCCTCAGGCCCTGTGGAGGTGTCACATTCCTCAGGGCAAGACCAGATTCTCTCTGAAATATCGTACCATCCGATCAAAGCCTTTGAAGGAGGTTTGGGTTGCAACCAGAGCACCAAGAGATTTAGGCCAGCAGAAGATCCTCATGTGTTCAGTTCAACTGTAGTACTCCATACCTAGTGGTGCCAAAGGGAATGAGAAAGGAGCAGGAGAAGGAAATTAAAGAAATAAGTGTGATGTTAACAGTGAGGGGAGGCAGGAAGAGATGGTCATAACAGAGCTGAGCTCTGTGTGCATGTGTTGTGTCCCTTTAGATAACTGACCCTGGCTTGGGCTCATGATCTGGCAAGTTTGGAGCCTGGGCAGGGACAGGGTTGGGATTTTCATTTCATGCATTTTCCTGATCGTAAGCATATAGGTCATTTCTGCACATTGAGCAGGAACAAAGACCATTCATTTCCTTCATAAATGACCTATCCTCCAGTTATTCTTGAGAGAGGAAAGCCTGCAGGTGCCCTGGTCATCAGCCATCGTCCAACTAGTGTTTTCCGTAGCAAACGATTCTTTTCACTAGATTTCTTTTAAAATAAGAGCTCTAAGCAGCAGTCAGTGGAACTGGCCCTGAGAAGTACCTGTCAGGCCAGGAGAGGTGTTTGGTGACCACTTGCGTGGCTCGCTATTTGTGCAGCACATCCCTCAGCCAAATCCTGAAGCTATGCTGTGAATGGTTTCTCACACTTGAAACATAGGACTGCAGGAGTTCCTTCAACCATAGGAGTCTCACTGAATTATTCTGAAGAGTATTTCTCCTCCAGCTCTTTTTCTGCTGTCCTAAGTGTCCACTTTAATTCCGAATATGCCTTCCAAAACTTGTAGAAGCCCCTGTGTAGAAGCACAGTGGAGCAGGGTTGTACTGCACTCACACCTTCTGCTCCCGGGGCCGCTAAATGGGGAATCTGCCTTTCCTGCTGCATGCTCACAGGTTGGTTTGCTCTTGCTTTCCCCAAGTTTTTAACAAAGCGTTAGATTTCTTCTGTTTTCCTCCCTCTCAAGAAAGAAGAAACAAAAAAAAAAATGACCTAAAATAGTCCAAAACCACCCAGGGTAGAAACACTTTAAAACAATCTGCATGGTGCCATGCAGAGCAGCAGCAGTTTTACTCTCACAGCGTTGCCCGGGGATTAGCCAGTTTAGCAAGTCAGGGAAAACCGTGAATTGGTTCGATTACACAAACACCAGCAGCTGAACGAATTGCCTTGTCACATACACAAGTGGGATTTCTGGGACGCCTGGCGTTACCGCGCTGGGTGTGTTGTCAGAGCAGCTGTCCTTGTGCTGACTTACAAGTTAACACCACTGCACGCATGAGCACAAACGGGTTTCTAAACAGAGCTGAGGAAAACATACTGCAGCTGAATTCTGCTTCTCCTCCTGTTTTCTGAAGTTACGTCAGGACCATCAATAAGCATAACAAGAAAGTAAATGCATTCAAAGGCTAGGAAAGAAAACCAGTGGGCTTCTTTGTTCCCTGTGGTCCGGGGGTGATTCACACTGGTGGTGATCCTGCTATCTTGGAGTAAAGGAAAAAAGACAAGAGATGAGGGGTTTTGGTTTGTCTCTTGGAATGGCTAAAGAGAAAGGAGTGGTCAATATAAATGCTGCATTTTAGGTACAAGCCAATTTAAACCAGATCTTGGGAGCACAGGCTTGGCTTTTGCCTGGAAAAGCCTGCCTAGCCATTGCTTCTACCATGAAACTCAATCCCAAATTCCTTGAGAAAAACCCTTGGACAAGTGGAGGTTTTTTTCTTTTTTCAGTGGGAATCAGAGAAAAGTGAGAGAATTAATTGAAACTCCCGCTTCTCTTTGAGGGCACTGGAGACACAACTCTAATGGTGATGTGTTACGGTGCAGCGGCACGTGAACGGAGGCAAAGCCGTGGCCGGGAGCTGCCCCTGCCCCAGCTTTGCCTCTGCTTCAGCCCCCGGCGCTGGGGCAGGGTCATGCCGTCAGTCCTGAGCAAGACGCGTCTTTTTCCTGGGGCTCAGCCCCTCAGTCTAGCTTCGTGGTGAACTTCTTGGCTTTTATTGTGAACACAAGCTGCTATTGAGGCACCTCTTGGAGCTGAAGTCCAAGCTGGTTTGTGGCTGTGGCTGCAGGCGGTGGGTCCTGCGATGGGGCCTGGGAAGGCTGTCCTGCATCCTCAGCATTCACAGCCTGCTGATATGTGAGCCCTTTGATTTTCAGTGGTGTCTCTTTAAACAACGCTACCAGATAAATGCTGGAAACGAGATATGACTGAACCTTCAATAAATATGACATCGCCTCCTTGGCCGTGGCGTTTTCCCCATCTCTGAAAAAGCAGTCGATTTGAAATCGCAGAAAATGTTTATTGAATTCGCAGTCAGCTCCCTGTCACCTTACAATCGGGTGGTAAAATGCCCGAAGGCTTCACACAGGTCTCCCTGCTCTGCCTTGCCTATTAGTGCAGCGTCGCACAGGTCGGCTGGATGGGACTGAACGGCCCGAACCCCGTGTTCAACAACAAGGGTCCCTGAGGGAAACGCCGAGTGATGCTCACCACTGCCACGTGGTTGCTGTAAGAACTGTTGCAGCCGAAACACAATTTCCACAACGTAGTGGAAAAATGAAAGCTCAGCGCTTGCCAGTCAGGGCTGCCAGACCTGAGGCTGCAGAAAACCGGATCATCTTCAGTTTAGCGCTTGATGCTGCAGGAACCACCTGGGTTTGCTGGGAGAGGGGCAGTATGAGAACGTGTTTTCTGTCAACGTGGTGCTGACAACAGTGGTGGTCTTTTACCGCTGTGGCTAATGAGTGTTGCCTCTCACAGAGGTGAAGTACCACCTCGCCTTTTACCTCACCGGAAAATTGGGTAAAAAAAAAAAAAAAAAAAAAAAAGCAGCTGCTTCAGTTTCAAATGTGAGTTTGTGGGAAGGTGAGGAAACATAAAGCAGTGTTCAGCTCTGGGTCTCAGGCTTCTCCCCTGGCCACTGTGTGCCTTTTTCCTATGCAGGAGTGAAGCTAAGGCAGAAACTGCTGAGGGATCCATTTTCAGGCAGTGTAGTTAGCATTTATTTATTT
Organism: Steatornis caripensis; assembly: GCA_013398225.1. Lineage (NCBI taxonomy): Eukaryota > Metazoa > Chordata > Aves > Caprimulgiformes > Steatornithidae > Steatornis > Steatornis caripensis. The sequence goes on from VZSC01019426.1 coordinate 11,265, forward strand.
AATCGCAAGAGAGAATGGTCACTGGGGACACCTTGGTGTGGTAGCAGTTCACAAGGAATTACGGCTTTTTTGTCTTCCGACACAGGCTGCTGCGTAGGAGAATCAAAAATCGGTTATAAAGAGAGCAGCGCCAAGGGCGTGATGCATGGCAAAGGCACATGGAAGCTGCAGGCACTCACTGGGAGCAGACCCCAGGGAACCCCCTGCCTTTGGCACTTTATTTCATGTAAGAGAGCAGGATGATCTACTCAGGAGCAGCGGGGCTGGGTGGTTGCTGTTGTCCTGGTGCGGCTTCTCAGTGACATTTATTGAAACGAGCCACTGAGTGCTTTCCAGGCAGCAGCAGCTCCCCTGGGAGCTCGAGCGTTTTGGAGAGAGCACCGCAGGAATCAGATAAACGCCCTTTGCAGTCTCCTGGCTCTCATGTAAAGTGCAGATCCTGCATCAAGGTGATGGCCAAACACCCAGGAAATGCCCCAAACGCTTCTTGGACTGACTACTCACCAAATTTGTGAAGAACTCAAAAGTAAGTGTGTCAGCATTAGCTCTCATCAGACTTGGCCTCCTTCCTCCATGCCTGGCTCTCCATCTTGGACCTTGAAACGAGCCATGCCAACGTTTCCTGAAGAAGCACGGCAGAATAGGTGCGTCCTCTGCCAGGACCTGGAAAGCAACGTTCCTGCCAGCTAAATAGGAGAACTGTACTCTCGGGTAAATGTGTGCATCATGCTGGTTGTATTAATGACGGTGCTGTTAATATGTAGTAACTATAAGATGATCTGTGTTTTGCAAATTTCTCCTTTAGTTTGGCCTCACAGGCATGGTTACCTGCTAGCTAGCTCACCGGGCAAAGGTCCGGGGTGTCCGAAGGACTGCTTGGTGGCCAGGCCGCTTCCAGAGTGGTCGTCTGGTGAGGGCAGCACAGGTGAGGAGCTGCAGACCCTGCTTGCTGGACACTTTAAACGCACAGTGGCTTCCTGAGCAGAAAGGACAAGTTGCCATGCTGCAAAGCTGTGAGAAGGAATTCCAAACAGATACGGGGAAAACCTTTGCTGGCCTTGAGGGTGGTTAAGCACTGAGACAGACCAGAGGGGTTGTGACACTGCCATCTTTGGAGACTGCCTGACCACAACTGGACAATTCCCTGCGCAAAGTGATCTTATGTTGAAGTTTGTCCTCCTCTAACAGTGCAAGCGGTCAGAAAGGTGTAGGTTCAGCACCCTTGACTCTTCGTGGTGCAAGGGAGGGTTTTGTGGATTATCAGCATAGTTCAGCCCCATAAAGAAATAATTTTGCAATTTCCTTTCACAAAAGCTGCGGGAAAAATGCCTTTTGTGAATATACCACAGACATGAAATTTGTGATTGCTGACACCGAGTACTAGACTGGACCACTGCAGTTGGAAGGGACCTACAACAATCATCTAGCTCAACTGCTTGACCACTTCAGGGCTGACCAAAAGCATATTGTCAAGGGCTTTGTCCAAAGGTCTCTTAAACACTGACAGGCTTGGGGCATCCATCACCTCTCTAGGAAGCCTGTTCCAGTGTTTGACCACCCTCTCAGTAAAGAAATGCTTCCACATGTCCAGTCTAATCCTCCCCTGGCGCAGCTTTGAACCTGCAGCTTCTTCAAAAACACTAAAATATCAAGAACTGTAAGGAAAGTGAAAACACTGATGCTTTTAAAACATAACTGATTTTATTTTAAGGCTGTTTCTTCTTTTCTTACCTAGGCTTATTCTATTGAAGAGCTGCTCCTGTATTGAATAAAACAGGAAGGAGTCCGAAAACCTGGGAAAATAACCACAAGCATCTGCTTCATTTAAGTCTGACCCGGGAACATTCTCAGAGGCCATTTAATCCCATCCATCCGTTTCAGTCCATTTATATAGGTAAGGGCTTATGTTATCATCTTGTGAGCCATAATTTCTTGATTACAAGTATGGAAGAGGGAAAACAGAACCTTTACCTGGCAGTGTTCTGCTCTGAAAAATTGGATGCAGGGGCTTGCTAAGGTATGTCTGTAGGTCCAAGTATTTCTGTATAACTATACTGTTGCTTTGGACCTGATGACTTTATTTTGAAATTTTGAAAGTGGTTGTTACAGCAGCCAGTACGCTGTCTTTGGTAAGCTACAGCGTCTCTGCCAGAATCCTAAAATCATGGCATAATCCAGGTTGTAAGAAACCTCAGGAGGCTTCAAATCAAAGCTCCCACGCAAAGCATGGCCTCTTACAACAGGTTGCTCAGGGGCTGTTCAGTCAAATTTTGAAAACCTTCAAGGCTGAAGATTCCACAGCTTCTCTGAACGCTTGCTCCAGTATTTGAGTAAATTTTCCTTCTATTTAACCAGACTCTCCTTTGTTGCAACTTGTGTCTGTTGCCTCTTGATCTAGCGCTGTGCCGCTCTGCGGAGCTTGGCTCTGCCTTCTCTGTACCTCACCATTAGGCAGCTGCAGACACCAGTTAAGCTCTCCCTTTGGACTTCCGCGTTTTAAGGCTGAACAAGCCCAAGTCTCTCAGCCCCTCCTGGCATGCCGTGTCCTCCAGCGCTCTGCTAGACCCGCTCCAGCACGTCAATGTCGTTCTTGCACTGGAGACCCCAAACCTGCATGTGGTTCTCCAGATGTAGTCTCAAGAGTGTTGAATAGAGGGGACTAATAGGGTCCCTTGACTTTCAGCTGTGCTTTTATAAACGCAGCCCAGTATGCTGTTGATTTTCTTTGCCTCAAGCGCACGCTGCTGATGTACATGAAACTCCCACTCCCAGCCCTGGATCCTTTCATTGTAAAGTTGTTCCCTGCCCACCTACCTAGTCTGAATAGCTGCGTGGGGCTAGTCTGCCTCAGGTGCAGGCCTTTGCATTTGTCTTAGTTGAGCTTCATGAAGTCCCTGGCAGCTCATTTCTCCAGCACCTTGATGTCCGCCTTGAAAGGTGGTCTTGCCCTCCCTGTAACAACTGCCCACCCCATGCCCCAGGAGGGCAGCTGACACGCTTATGTTACCACAGACCTCCCTAGACCCAGATTTGGTGTGGTCCACAGCCTCGCCGAAAGTTCATTCTGTTGTGTCCTCCAGATTGTTAATAAAGACATCAGATGGTACTGGCCCCAGTACTGATTCCCGAAAGAATACCACTATAAACTGTCTGCCAGTTTGATTGTATCTGCACGGCTGTGCTCAAAGGGTGGTCACCAGCAGTACGCTTTCCACCTTTTGTAGTTAGCTATCCAGTCCATGTCACCAATTTGACTACAGTTTGTTTAAAAAGAATAAATAAAAAACCAACAGAAGAATCCTTTTATTTTCAAAGGTTGATCAATCCATGAAAGAAAGAGCAGCACATTTTTGCAAAGCCCAAATCACTGTACAGCTCATTCTGCAGATAGATTTTTCTCACCAGAAAGGAAGTGCCTGTTAAAGAGAAGGAACCAGGAAGGGAGCCAGGACCAGCTGTGGCCAGCACGGTTCTGCTGGCTGGTACCTTTAGAAACACAGTACACCCTTCACACTTCTCCTTCCAGTGTTGCTCTCCTTGAAATCACTGAACACCCGGGTGAGGATCCATCTAACCACAAAGGACATTTTAGCGTCCCTGTTGGATCCTATGTCGGGGCTGCCCTGTATATTTTGATTTTCATTCACAGGTTCTATGGAAGAAATGGAGCAAAACTCTCCACCAGGGAATGCTCCCTGGCTGCATGAGCAGCCACCTTTCCATTACGCTTCCGAGAAAATCAGGTCGTCTTCCAGTGAGTTCCAGTCACCAAATGATTTTATTGTTACAATATGATGAAGCGATTTTTTTTATTTTGTGCACTTCATGGTGCTCAAAATGTTAGTTTTCACAGTATAGAATGGATGTGACAGCATTTGTCATGGAAGCACTCAGCAGAGTATGTTGCAGCTTCATTTACTTGTGCTGTTTTATGAAGTTCTGCAGTAAAATGTGCCAGCAAATTATTTTGCATTAGTTTCTTTCCGGTGATTAACTAATCATTCATATAATAAATAGCAGCTAACTACAAGAAAGAGATTTATTTGTCACAGAGTTAGAAGAATGTCAAACTTTTCCCATTTCATGTAAAAAGGCAGAGGAAAAATACTTCTAAAATGACTTTGCGACATGTGCTTTATTTTAAGTCATTACTGAATCAAAACTACACAGTATCTCCTTTTCACATACCCTACCCGCTCAATGATTTTTTTTTTACTCAATAATTTTTTTAACATGGAATGAAATCTACATTGCAATTGTAAATTTTCATGCTACAATGTTCTCTAATGAGCCATTTGTGTCACTAATAACAGTAATTTAATAAAAAGGCCATTTTTCAAGCTCATACGTATGTCTATACTTCAGAACTTAAAAAAACCCGTCTCAGATGTAAAAATGTGACTTGGAATATGTAAACATTTTCATATACCTGAAACACTGGAAGAAGAGTATCAGCTAACAGCAAAACAACAGTTGCCTTGAATCATCGAAATGGGAAAAAGCATGTCATGGGGAGCAGAGAGAAGCACACACTATTAACTCTTTAAAGGGTTATAAGAAATTAAGTAGCTCCTTAGGTCATTCAATTTGCTTGCTTTTCTCATCTAATGGAAAGCAGTAACTTTGAAGAGAATGGCCCAGCAGAACACCCCAGTAATTCACCATAATTATTCTAGCCATTAGTTAACCTTGACAAAGTGCCAAGTTTCAGTTGCTTTTTTTTTTTTTTTCCTGAGAAAAGTCATTGGTGTTTGGTGGAAATGTCTTCTGTGACTGTACAAATAAAATAAGGCATTTAAAGAGGTTGTTGCTTTTTTTTTTTTTTCTAACAGAGGTTTGTCCACAGTGTCCTTTGTACATCAAAACCTCTGCTTTTCTACAAATGGGTATGGCTAGAATGTCTTCAGTTCCCACTGCGGCCCTGGGTCTCGGGTGTCCTGAAGGTAGTCAGCATCCCATTACTGTAGCTTGAAAGTCAGTGATGTACAACAGCATATTGCACAATCCAATCTGTATGGCTCCAGAAAGGGTTAAGAAGGTTCACTGGAGTCATCTGTGGGTTCACTTTTCTTTCTTTTCTCTTTGTCTGGAAAATTAAATTAGCCAGACAGACAAGGATGCAAACTTTTTGTTGATTAAATTACAAAGCAGTCCCCAGATTGTAGAGGAGTGGCACATTAAAAACAACAAACCATCCAACCTTCTTCACCGTTGATCCTTAATTTGAAAGGCAGCACGGATTCCTAAGGCCGTAGCTTCCAGGATTCCTTTAGTGAAAAATCATTGCTACCTAACTATAAAAGGCTTAGCTCTTCAGAGAATATTGTGCTTTTTTTTTAATTTTCCTTTAAAATTCAGATGAAATCAACTTGATTTGCAGTGTGACATCAAAGAGATCAATTAGTTTTTTCCCTAGTCCACTTGATCATAGTCTCTGGTGAGCGATACAGGAATATTAGTTTGGCATATAGGTCTTCTTCTAGTTCCAGTTCTCCAGTCTCTCGCACTAAGAAAATGTCAGTGCACAACTTCAAGATTCGGTCTACATTGGGTAGCTCCTCAAACATTATGGAGTGAGAGATCCCACTGAAAAATTCACGGACGAACTTCCCTATCACCAGGACAACCGAGGCATATAGTCCCATAATGCTGAAAAGAAAGAAAAGAGTTCAAACCGTGCCTTGAAAAAGGGTCGGCCAAGTGTGAGGGAGCTCATCTACACAACTAAGTGTAGTCTGTCGGCTAAGCAAACATTAATTTCTAATTAGGATCCTGTTTCTGCTGGATTCTGCAGGATGAAGGAAAACGAGGTCTCTTCAAACACCACAGAAATCTGGGAACATAAACAGCTAAGGCTGCTGACTTAAATGGTTTAACCCCAGTTGCTGATGGTCTCATATCGTGTCTGCTACAGCTTGGAAGCCACAATGAGAAAGCTCACAACTGCTGGCTGGTAAAGGCAAGTGATCTGTCACGTTTCATATCTAATAGTTTCTATTAAAGTACAAGTAACGGGTGACAGACTAACATTTACCTAGCCTCCCCCGGCAATTGTCCTATGAGGCGTTCTCCAAAATCATGCCAGAAGGGCATATCCCCTGGAAGGCAGAGTCTCCTGCCTTCCTCTGTCTGTGGAGATGCGTTGCACAACTGTTTCACTCGCAGGGTCCTGGCAACGAGATTGGGAAGGTTGCCAAAACTGGGCAGAGTTTGGGGAGAACTTGAACTGTAGCTAAACTGGCATCTTTTGAATTATTTTGCTTCAGTAGGAAACTGGTGCAAAGCGTGCTTCTGCCTTTTTTCCCCACTGGAGAGCAGGTATAAAGGGTAATACCATTCCTTATGAATATGACAATTTCTTACAAATATGACACTTTCTATAGACTACAGGAATGGGCATGAATTTGAAACTCTCACAAAACCCCTTTTCTGGATGTTCAAACATTATAACAACAACAAAGAAATAACACCCCAAAACCCAGCAAATAAAGTTACCTCTACTTCTATCTTATGTACATTATTTTTATTTTATGTAAAAATTCCTTCTTACCCATAACCAGCCAAGAATCCAAGGCTTGGTGGACTGACTTTATCACTGAATATGAAGAGTTCAAGACTCTCTTCAGATGTTTTGTATCTTTTTCCAAGCTGGTTCAAAACCCACCACTCACGAACTCCCTCATCGGACACATTTTTGACGAGGGAAACTGTAATGTTTTCCCATCTGCAGTCTATTGAAAAAAGGAAATGTTAATATATAGGTACACCAAGAACTGCAGAAGTCAAACCGTTTTGAATCATGTACTTTGAACATTTGCATGACAAAATGACTGAGCAATGTAGGAATGTATGTTATAATTCTCCTAAAACCCATTTTATACTATTTCTGTACAAAAGTACAATATCTAGACTGCTAAGGTTTTCCTTCTGCAAATGCATCTGAATGTGCATTAAATAAATAAAATGTTTCATATCACCTACATTTTCTTCTGTACAACTGTCAAATCATTTAAATACTTTCAGGCCAAAGTATCAATTACAGTCAGCATGTCTGCATTTCAGGCCTAAAGAAACACATTTAACCTGAAGAATAGTGGTCAGTTTCTACATGCCAAAGTGAATCGACCACTGTAAGTAATTTATATCTTGGTATAAAAGATGTTATTCTCTTATATCAGTAAAAGCATGCTGTCGTATTATGCACACTGGTCACACAGACAGGAGGTGTACTCTGGCCCTCCTGATTTCTGGGGAACGTGTATTAGCAGTGTGCACATTAAAGCCCTCTTGAAGAATTCCAAATTAAGAGTTCTTTAGGATGGGACCTGAGTAAAGACAGTGAAGCACTCATAACTTACTGCTACTCATAAAGCTATGTTCAGCCTCAATCATTTTTTTTCCCAATTAATCATGCTTACTGAACTTTGAGCAGTAATGATGTACTACGTAGTACAGTAACGTACTACTACTACTACGTCCAAGCACCAAGTTTAACTTCTGTTGAGCAAAGTGTTCTGAAAGACTAGTTCCTACTCTGCGAGTACCTGTATGCATTCTGATTGGGTAACAGCACTCTGAAATTCAATGATTTTTCTAAACTGGATTCTTTGTAGCCAATAAGGAAGGAATAGCTAAAAAGATAATAATAATAATCCGGTGTCATTATTTAAGCTGAGGAGCTACATTTGCACACATGCAGCACTACTGACTGTCTGTGGTAAGGCAGCAGGGAGATGCAGAGAACTGAAATTTGTCATCAATTCCTCCAAAACGAAGGAAAAGCAGTTCTTGAAAGCGGACTTGAAGGCAAGGAGCCGAACTTCATCCTGAGTCCTTACTCTTAAGTACAAAGCTAAAGTACATCCAGATGCATTTTCTGCCTTATACTGTATTACCTCATCTCTCCCCAAGCTTGCAGGCGTCAGGTAGAAACCATTGTAAGTGCATTTCAACCTCAGGTGCCCCATAACAGCTCAGTGAATGTGCAAGTGTGAGTGCTGTGTTGCGCTTCTTTCGACCACGTTCCGTTTTCCGTGGCCTGGACACATACCTGTCAATAGCTGCTTTATGGGTTTTGCCAGAGAATCACTAGGAGCCTTGATGTAGTACGGGTACACTGTCTCCAATGTTCTGGAAAAAATGAGAAAGCAAATATTTCATATTTTTATAACTCTAAAATAATTTAGAAATACCTAACAGGGCTATACACAGTTCCCAGTAATTCTTGGCTTAAGCTGCGATTTTATACTGTTCAGATGTCACATCTGAAAGTTAGCTGGATTTATTAACTATGTTGTGTCAGTACTTCAGCAGGGACCTCCATCCATAATGTCGCCATTCAGACGCCACGAATCCCACACACCTGGGGCATGTGTGTTTGCAAGGAATGTAGACTTTATATTTTGTTCCCTTTTTTAACAAAGCTGCTTTTATAGTCAGCTATATAAGCAGCACGAAGAAAGGCAACACATCACCAGTAGTAAACAAGCTAGAAAAGTACGTAGCTAGAAAAACATGTGGTGATAACAGTTATTACTTTAGAATTGCAGGATGTTTTGATAACAACACCTGAAAAGAGTGAGAATTTTTGCCAGAATCTTTCATTGGCTTTCATTTTGCAGTTTGTACGTTGATTTCAAACTTGAAAAGGAAGATGTTTGTAAAAGTTCTTCCATTGGACTTAAAATTAAATCACCTTGAGTGGGAATAAATTACCAGCATCCAGAGAGAGCAAGACATTTCATTAAAAGCAGGGATACTGTCCTAACTTTTTCCTCAAATGACTGAAAAATTCTAGGGAAGGGGAGCTCTCAGGGAAGTCCTCTGACACTTGGCTACATGGCACACACGAGGCCGAGGAAGAACATAGCCGGCCGATTTAAAACCCTCCTGACCACTCTAGCGGACCTACGTAAGAACCCAGCAGCTAAGTTGTCCCAGCAGAGGTGGTGGCAGAAAGCTCCGTGCTAAAGTAGACAAATGGCTACTAGCTGCCGCAACCATTTTTCCTTCATGACCAAGTAAAAAAGGCTTAAATCAACAAGATCATTGTGACACAGGCAAATGCGTTACAACACCTTAGGAAATATTGCCATATCCTCACACAGCAGAAAAGTAAAAGAGGCTTAAAATATTTTTTAAATGCAATGATCAGATGCAGCAGCAGTCTGTTTGGATATACGGGGCGGGGGGGGTGGTGGTGTCCAGAAAAATAGCTGTGCACAGAAAAGACTAATCTCATTTCCACCTACTAACAGATATGAACTTCTCAGAGTTTTCACTATCCCAGTTGGCCTCAGCTTTAACTTTTCAACTCTCGTGGCCACACATCAGATCAGGTGGCCTTCAGGGATGACGTGTTGGCTTAGCAGTGCTTAGAGACGACTGCTGCAAAGTAATCCCCAGAGAGCAGGCGGAAGAGGAAGAGCCAGACTCCTTTCAAATCTGAAAGGAGGCACCACTGCTGTTAATGCTATAAGGCTATATCCGTAGAATAATGCCTGATATTCATATGAAGAGCATGCTCTTTCTTCTGCTTTGCGGATTTCCATTACAGGGAAAGATCCGATGTCAGAAACGACTGCAGCTGTTACCCTTTGACCGCAGTGATTTAACAATTTCTAGCCAATCTAATACTATTCAAGAATAACAATGAGAATTACAGTCTGGATGGTTATTTAGAACAAAAAACCCCATCAATACAACATCCTCAGGTCATGCTGAACTGAAGTAACTCAAAGGAGAGTTTAACTGTGGATACACTGTAATGAACTTGTGCTTATCCAATAAATCAAAGTAACTAATAGCTTCACCGTGCTTGTTGGTGGTGTTCCAGTGTTCATGGTCTTCTCAGCCTGCATTTATCATAGGAAATGAGTTCTTACCTTTAACGTTACTATTATGTGACTTCAATGCTGTTGGCCTTTATGAACAAGGCTCCAAAGTTATTAGAGGCGGATAGATGGGCAGACAAATGATACAGTTGCAGGAGCCTGACCTCCTTAGGAAATTGGGCTTAAAAACGGAAGGTCTGCATATAAATAGGCAAAGAAAATAACTTACACCTTTTCCAGTTGCTGTCCAGACATCATTGTAGCAATATCTCTTCTGGTATTCTCTGGTAGGACAAAGGTAAGTTTGTCTGATGCTATTTCGGCTTTGGCACCAAGGGTGAGATTCCTGTTGTAAGTAAAAGGAAGACATATTGTCAACCTACAATGAGAGCACAACCCAAACACTTGTTTGCTGAACACTAGAGCTAGTTGTCTAGCTAGCCTAACTGCACTGACCCTGGCTATCCAAGCCTTTGCTGAAGGAAGCATCATGCTACCTGTACCTGAGATGGTGTGTTTTCCCATGGAGGACACGTAGCAGTCTTAAAAGTGTATTTTTCTAACTGACTGTGCCTTTGTATGTATTACAGGACAATGATGACAGATTAATATAATTTTGCTCATTACGTCAATCAAAAGAGAGTGGGAAAGGGAGCACACCTGCTCTGACTTTAGGCAACAGGACCGTCTGCATTTTATCACATCTTCTCTGCCAGGGCAGCTAAGGATGCTGCAGTCAGCTACAGCTTTGCAAAACCACAGCTCAACCCAGCAGAAACGTGTGGCTAACAGGCTGATAGGAGCCCCATGCCTCCCCCATGTCTTCACGCCAGCTGCAGAACACAGCTGGGGCAGGGTCAGCTTCTGCGCAACGCCTTGGGCCGTGTCCTGCGGTTGGGATGCAGCAGCTGGGTGAGGCAGCTCCTGGGCTGCTGGGGGCTGCAGAGAAATGTTCCTGGCAGATGATGTGCAAAGGCAGAAAGCATGCGTGCTGCCTGAGTGACGCGAAAGGCTCATCTTACAGCTGCTTGTGGTCCCCTCGCCTAGATGAAAGACAGCAGTTTCCCTTTACGGAGAAAAAGTGGAAGGCCATTGTAAGTCTTTACCACTTTGGTCATTCACGGTCACAATGTGATCCACAGGATGCAATTTGAGGGTGAAAAAAGGTCTTTTTCAACTTCTGTACGAAATGCTTGTAGTTATGCAAGCGTATGGGCAAACTGAGTAGCAGTATTAAAAATTAATATAATGTTCAGAAATGATGGAGTGATGTAATTCACTAGCCAATACTGTATGCTTCCAGGAAAATGGCGGGGGTGTGTGTCAAATAAAGTTGAATTAAGGGCGCAGTTTCATTACAAGCCTATTTTTGACTGTGGAAGGACTGACCCAGCATGTTCAGGGCTCCCACAGCGATTCAGCTGACCTGCTTCTTGTGCACAGTCTTTTGCTGAGGGTTCCTATAACAATCCAGCATCTACTTCGAACAAAACACGTACATATGGGGGTGCAAAGGTACTTGATTTCCATGGAGCGATGACTTAACTCCAGTTTAATCCAGCAGCCTACAGGGATCCCAGCTGGCAGACAGCAGCCAACAAACCACCTCGGTGACTGGGTGTGCTCTAGCCTGCATGCAACTACTTTATATTCTAGGCTGTCTCTTGCAAAAACTTCATTGTAAAGTAATAGTTCACTGAGGCCAGAGGATCCACAAGTAAACAGGCAAAGGTCTTGACAAAGTGGATCTGTACCATTGTTATTCTATTCGCATAACAAAGTCTCTGAGTATATGTGTATTTAAAAAATAGTTTGTGTCACTTCCAGACTCCCATAGTAAGAGGACCAAGCACTTCTGTTTGTATTTCCTCATAGTTTTTCTGCTTTAATGAGATCTAAGTATTCAGTTCCCATAAATACTAACCAGGTTGTTGTCTGGGGCAGTTTATATCCATCTAAAACTGTCTAAAATCTTCTAACTTTTCTCTCCTTCCCCTCAAGTCCCATTGAAAACTCCACCTTGCCTTTTAAAATAGTGTACTTGGAAGCGGCTTCACTTCTCTTTTTATTTTTTGAGAACTGCAGGCAACAAAAGCTTTCCTGGGTAACGAAGGTGACTTCTCTCTGCCTGTCTCCCTTCCATTTTCAGGTTTTTTTTTGCTCTGCAGTACAATAGAGTTTGCTGAAGAAGTAAAGGAAAAAATGCAGCGTGGAACTGTTCTGCTGAGTGAACGTTTGGCAAATGATCCATCAACCTCGTAGCAGCCATGTTAATTACCTTTGAATGCTCCATGAAAGAACTACAGTGAACTCAGCTGAAAAATCCATCAGTCCCTGTATCATTTTCTCTCTACTGGGAGGGCTGATGGTCCATAAAGAGTTTGAATTTCCCTCTAGATCTGCTAGAGTTATGTCTTCTTTTCCATAGCCCTCTAGAAACTGCAAAGCAGCCTGTAGGTGCAGAAGAGGAAAAGAAAACTTCAGCGCGGTGATATTCACATGACACAGAGCCAGGCAGGCAGAATTGTAAATGTTTGATTAAGTGCACTGATTGTTCTCCTCGGGTACCAACTGGGGCTTTAGATGGGAAGGGGAATAACAAAAGTATAGCTGAGCTAAGAAGGCAAAACAGAAAATGGGCCAGATGTTTGAAGAATGATGGCCACGTAGGCCAAAGCGAGTCTGAAAGTTCATCAGGTAAACTCTGTAGAGTCTATTTAAACTTAAGTTAAAAATTTACTCTGTCTTTTATTAAGTATCTTTCTGCATAGAAGGATGTCTGCAAAGGATAAGGCAACTTGAACCTGGTAACTTCCAAAGTGGATCAAGATTACATATTACTGCTATAAAACATGGGCTATTTGGTAGGATCTAATATCAAAAAACGTGAATTCTTGAATGAGCTGGGAACAAGCACTTCTTTTAAAGTTCTATCTGATCAAACTCCAGTTACTGTAGTAATTCAATAGCTTCTACTAATTACCAGTCTTTTTCCTTGTAGATACTTCTGATAATTTTGTGCGTGTTGCACCATGAAATAGTAAGACAATGTCTAAACGTTGATGTTTTGATATTGTAATGTCAAAACTTTTCTAGGCCATTCACACTTTTGATAGCACCACATCTCCTCACTGGGAGGTGAAAGCGGTGTAGGAAGGAGCATGGGCCGACACTGTTGTGTCCCCACAGCACGTTTGTTTCGGCGGTACACCAACAGCATCACGTCTCCTGAAGGTTTGTGTCATTCGGAGGGGACATTTTTATTCAGGCTACAGGACAACCAGGGTTTCTGTCTTGCATGATTTTGTGCAAAGATGCCTCGATTAATGGTAACTTGTCTCACCATAACCCAGCCCTGTCCTGACAAATGATCTGTCCGAACCTTTACTCATGCAAACCCTCTTTATGGAAACAGCTTCTAAATGACGGCAGTGCTGCTGACCGCTTACAACTACACAAACACAAGTCACAAAAGGCTTCCATGGAAACACGCACACATTTTAAGGTAATGAGGTATTCTACATTTCACTTACAGTGTTACCCCTATAGCTTCCCAGAAACGCATTGAAACCAGTCTGATTCAAATCCTTCAGCTGACTCTGTTGAGCACTCATTGTAAAAATAGGCTGGGAAAAAAAAGAACACAGACTCATCACATTTACTTCACATAAACTGCCACATACACAGTACAGCATCCTGTGTATCACAGTCCAAGACAATTACGGCACTCAATTCAACAGAAGAAGGTTATGTTCTTATTCCACTGAGAGGCGAGCTACCTCCAATTATCTTACATTTACCATGTGGACCTGTAGGCAGTTATCTGAGTGTGCCTCCTGTAGGATAATTTATTCAGATTCCACTGCCAGTTGGTTCTGGTTTTAACTTGCAAAAGAAGATAATATTTTACATCAGTGATAAACTAACATGTTTTTAAACCCAAAAGGGATCATTTGTGGGAGCTTGCCTGATCTCTTGCATAAGGCAGGGGAGTTCAATTCAATGAAGGGAATAAGAAATAGCACAAGGAAATATTGTGCAAAAACAGAGTTTGCTTTTAGTCTTTCTTCTTTTTTACCTGATAACCTCCTAGAGTTATTGTGATTGATACATCTAGAGGCTTGTTGGTGATGCCTGCAACAGATTTGATTAAAGACATGAAGAGCAGTGGGAACCAGACAATACAAATCAGCAAGACGATAATCATGCCACCCATTCCATACTTCACAACCTTCTTTTTCTTCTGTCCTCTTGGTTGGGGATATCTCTGCAAAAGTAAACAGCAACATGGTAATGTCTCTTCTATCGGAAGTACACTTGGTATGATTCGATGGGTGAATATTTAACGATCTTAAGGCTTCCCATCTTCTGTGGTAATTTGCTACCCATTGTCAGGCCAGTTATTTTGAGATTTTTAGCCAAACGTGCACAGACACTGAATTTTTGGTGACAACAGAGAAAAGTGCCAAATGAACCCATGTCAACTGTGTGTCTGGTGTGAAAAATATTGTAAACCTCTGTGGTTTTGATTCTTCATAACCATAAAGAAGGGAAAAATTGGGTAGGGCAATTTGAGTTTTTTGTCTCAATGAGCGCAAGCATGAACTCACAGAAAGCAAATGTAAATTAATAGCAGCAGCAACGATACAACAATTTGTCAAAAAAGGATATTGGGAGTGACCCGCTTCCTTGTATTTGTCCTTCCAAAAAGTTTTATCTCAAGGCTCCTTAAGGAAAAATTCCTCTCACAGAGCTTGAAATGCTGCAAGTTGTATTTCGGGGGAAACAAATTTAAATTTGTTTGCCAGCAACTGACATGCAGAATCAGTAGGATTGTCCGATATCGCACTACCTCCACATTCATTTCACACCTCACGTACAGTATTTCTAAGAGTTGTTCACAGGCTTGATCCAATCTGTTTCCAGTGAATCTCACACCAACTGCATTTAAATCATGTTTGAAGTTTTGTTGCTGTTCCTAACGTCTACATCACACTGCTGATGTAACCTCCTTCCCTTTCTTAGCTTCTGAGAACAAAAGTGACTTTGCTTTTATCCTTCTCTTTTCAGAGCAGATCACACGGCATGTCTGTTCTGCCTGGTCCATAATTCCCACCCCCCATTGCTGGCCTCATGGTTGCGTACTTTAATAGCTTCAACACCCTGTAAAATGCCTTACCATCACTAAAACTTATTTTGGTGTATTATCTTGCAAGTTTTAATGCTGCACCATGTTTTAGGATCCTATCTTTCATGCACTGCATACTGCATGTGCAAAGTAAAGATGCATTGTATCGCACTGCACGTCAAACACAGGCCAGGAATCTGGCTTTCAGGAAATTGTTCTTGCTTTACAACATGAATCCATAAAGCCCTAGGAGAATATTACATTTGTAATACAATGCTATATTTAAAACAAATTAGTTACTTTTCAAAAGCAGTGTATTAAGTCGTTTGTCTTGCACTACAGAATACTGTTTTCATTAAAATACCGCATCAAGATCACCAGGGGTATATTATTTGTCTGTATGAGATGAGTTCAGGCACCTTTAATGATGTTACAGAACAGCACAGAGAGCCTCTAGCAGTCAAAGTACTTTGGCATACCACTCAATGTGAGAGAGACACAGAGAGAATCAAAGTACCTTGAACAACACTCCTAAAGTCCCGGGTAGTTATTTTGCTACGTGGCATTAGCACATACATGCTAGCTTAGATGTGGAAACCTTCCCGCGTCAGATCTACGCTACGTATAATGCAGACTGATCCTGTTACGGCATAAAAAAATGCAGTGAGATGGACAGTCAGCGTAGAACTGGATTATTGTTTTTCTGACTCCTGAAGGCTCTCATGACACTACCTTCACGGCAGAAATGGAAGTCATACAGAAAAAGCCTGCGTACAAGATGCATGTGCACTTCATCTCTGGGTTAATCTAAGTGATATAATTGGAAAGTAAGTGCCATTAAGAGACAGGATTATAATAAAAGTAGAAACACATCAGTGACACTTGAAAATACAGCCATTTCATTGCAAATGCACAATTTCTGACTGGTTGGGTCACTCTTAAAAGAACGCTTAATTTCTTTTTCAAATTGGCAAAATAAGCAAGCATATGGTTGCAATCTTTACAGTGGTTATAAGGAATCCAAAATTTGCAAGTTTAATTTGAACTGAAGCTTAAATGATTTAAAGAGACTGAAATTTCAGTCAGACAAATGGTGGGTTTATCTGGCCTGCAGTTCAGTTCTGGGTGTGTGGGGACTCTCCCAAGGCAAAGCAGCCAGCTGAGTTCCCTCTGTGATTACATGAACTAGGTGTCCTTTGGACCTACACTATGGAGGCACGAGCTCTTCCTTCTACTGACCTTTCTCTTCAGCTACAGTTTCTCTGCTACTGCGGGTTACTCATTTAGTTGTTGTGGACGAAGTGAGCCTGTGTGAATACCAGGACTTTCAACCTCGGCCTTGAAACTCAGGCTTGCAATTAAGCTAACAGGCACGTGCTTATGGAGTTCACGTTAACAGTGGAAAAATCAGCTAGGCACAAAAGAGAAGCCATTTGAAATATCATTTGCGGTGACTGCCAACTAACATAAAGTACCCAGTACTCGGAATATTTATGAACATAAACACCAGGTGTATCTTGCAACAAACTGTCTTTATGGTAGATTTAGGGACTCGTGATTATTTGTCTTCATTTCTCCATGGGGGAGACGAGGCCTGGATCACTCATATGCGGCTTCCTTACTTTTTCTGACTCTCGCCAACACTTCAGGATGAATATATGAGCATAGATATCTTCAACACAGATCCAGCTGGAAAGACTGAGAGTGGTGTCAGTCCAAACCCAGTCCATTACTGCTCTCAGCTCGGTCAAGAAAGGAACCAAGCGGAACCTGAAGGGAGACCACAGCAGATAACTCTTCAGAAACGGGGGGGATCACATTAAACAAGCACAGTAAGTGTATATATGACAAGAGGGAGAATTAAGCCAATGTTAAAACACAATTCAATGGGAGATTTTGCAAACACAAACACAATCATACCCTGAGATTACACGGCTAGTACTGAGGATTTGGGGGTGGTATCTTTTGCCATAGCTCATGTTCCTCTAGATCTCCTTGTCAGGCCATAAACACACTTTTGCATGATTATGCCCAGTAATTGTGATTGAGACACTGACAGAATGGCACAAGAGAGACTTTCTCTTATCCTCAAATTTCTTTGACCTGGGAGCGGAGTAGAGGAACGTCCTTTCCACAGGACGATGGGAACTTGTTTTATACCTCATTACACCAAACGGTGCATGGCTTCTTTACAGTAGGCGGGCAGTCCTCAGCTGCATACGGAATTGGGCGTTATGACTCAGGAATAAGCAGCAGAAGAAGGTGGGCTAACAGGAAACCAACGTGCATACAGCAGCTGTTCAAAGTACATCGTTCCCTATACTAGTCCCACACTCTTCTGCTTGGCCAGGTCACAAAGACTTATTTCACGTGAAGCAGGCTTTCTTCTGTAACTTTTCCTACTGGAATGCAACAAACGCATACTGAAAATATTGGGAAAAGTCTGAAATTATTCCAGCTTTTCTGTGAAATATGCATATGCTTTGAACTGGCTTAGTCACAACATCATGGTAACAGCATAAGTGGAGGGTGGGGTATGCCTCCTTGACACCCCTTTTAACTCTGAGGTGATGCTGCGCCTGTTACTTGCACTAACACTTCTAACTCCTGAAGAGTTTCAAATATGCAGCACTTCTCAAAAGATACACAAGTGAAACGTTTTTTGATGCATAGCTCTTATTTCTCATGCGTATTGTCTTTCACTTTATTCTTCTCACCTGCTGACGTAGAGCCTGTAGACCTGCTCCAAAGATCTCTTTGGGATTTGATGCCTTACAACATTTTAGGACTGCAGAGCGAATAACATTATGTGTTTTTTAGCACAATGTGTAGCCCCTAGCTGTGTTCACAGAGGTGATTTCTTAGGAGTGTTAAAAACGGTTCTACCATAGGGGCCTGAATGGCTGACTGGTATGTCAGGATTCTGGATTCAGAGTGGAAGACTGATTTTTCTGAAATTTGCATCCTGAAATGGATTTTTTGTGGACTACAGGGGACATAAGGCATATACAGAGCGTGCTGTGCAAAATGTATTGTCTCATTTCCAGCAGCCTGTGAAGAGAAGTCATGAATAATCCCAGCATCTCATGACCACAGATCCTTATTTCATGAAAGGAGGAGGGTAGTAGATACAGACTTACCCTTGAAACAAGAAAAGGTTGACATAGTTATAGCTTTTGGTGAGGAAGTTGCCAAGAACACGAGTTGGATATCCGCAGCGTATCTGATATGCTGATAAGCCAAAATAAACACATTTCACAAAATACCAGAGCTGGGCAACTGTGTTCTGGCTAAATTTCCTGTAATGGAAAAGACAGATAAAGGAAAATGATGAGCTTTGTATCTGTGTATGACCAAATTAGCTTGAAATGCTTTATGCTCCTGGCAGTTTTCCTTTCCTGAGATCTTGTGAAAAGCCCTTGGTTTCTGACCCCACTACAAGGTTAAAACAGTATTTGAAAGATGCTGGATGAGAAAGTCTATAACCAGCATCTGCTGTCACCTCAGGGTCACAAGGGAGAGACTGGGAATAGGCTTCCCAAGGAGTGAGGGCTCTAGGCCAGTCTGCCCTCAGCCCCCATGACGACACATCCCCCTGTGAGCTCTGGGCAGCCCTCTGCCCTGCTTGTCTGGGCTTTGCAGAGGGCTGGCGTCTGGGCTGAATCTAGGCAGCTTTAATGGCTATTTGTGTTGATGGGGGCACCTCCAAGGTCATGAACTCATACAGAAATTTAAGTTGGAGTGACCTCTGAAGATCATATTTTTCGCCTTTCCCTCCTTGAATCAGGTCTATTTACACCAAATTGTTCAGTGGCCTGTGCCGTCGAGTTTTGAGTATCTAAGAAGATGAAGATCCCACACCTGTCTGGGCAACCTGCTCCAGTGTTTGACTACGGTCATGGTGAAAAGATTTCTCATCATATCTAAATGGAATTTGCCTTTTTTCCAACTTGCGGTCTCTTGACCTATCTGAAAAGAGCTTAGCTTCTTCTCAGTGCCCTCTCAATAGTAGCTGAAGACAGGTCTTCACTTTCTGTTCTCCAGATCGAACTAACCCTGTTCCCTCAACCTCTCCTCGCGTGTCATGTGCTCCATCCCCCTGACCATCTTAGTGAACATATGTCACTTCTGACTGCAGTTCAATAGCGCGGGGGAACTGCAGAAGATGCCTCATAATGGACGGGATTTGTGAGCCAGACGTGAGCCAATATTTTCAATTACAATCTGCAAAACTATGTTTATTAAGAAATTTGCAGGGACTTCTAAGAATCAGCCTGACTTAGAAGAAATACAGGAGTTTTCAGGTGCAGATTTGAGATTAACAACTTGATATAGATTTCATAAAAGCACCGAAAAAGTAAAAATGATTTTACTGCCTTTCAAGTGACCAAATCAAGCCAAAAGTTTCATAGCAATTCTCAATGAGCAGTAGGTAGGAGATCCACTTGAAAAATGCTTTTTCTTTTCAAGTTGGGGCACAATTACTACTGCACTGAGGAAAAATAAAACATTTGTTTTTGAGAGGAAATGAGACCTTTCAGTCTTTCTTTACACTATGCACTTATTTTCCCAGTAAAATAACTTGATTGTTAACAAAGTGTAATGTGCCCAGATGACACACTCAGTTTCCCTGTATAGTTAACAGAAAGAGGTAAATACTTCAAGGCAATTTAAAGTCCTAAGTAAGAGAGGAGTTAGCCAAGCACTAGAGAGGGAACCTTAACACCTCTGCAGCGCAGACTGAGGTGAGAACTGCCTTGAGCCATGCAATGAGAAATGTTAGATTTGAGGGTGAACCTGACCAGACACGTCATACAAGATTTCACGCAGCGGGTGACCACGTCCACGTTGCCTCTAGAGCCATGTGGCAGGAGCAGGGGAGAAGAATTTTTGCTCTTCAGAAGAGACACGGGTCTTAGACATTCCTCAGTCTAAGGAGATTTAAATCCACAGTTCACACATTCCAGGAAAGTGCTAAATTATAAGTTACTCTGAGAGAGACATTTTCTACCCGCTCTTCTAAACCAGTGTGCAGCAGTCTTGGGAACAGGGAACCGAATCAGAGGCCAACATTGTCTCAGCTGAGGGCTCTAATCACTCAATTACAGTCAAGTTCTCTTTCACCTGCTGGCATTTTCGCCTAAATTGAGAATATTTCTATAGATACTTATATAACTAATTCTTCCTCGAACTTATGTTGGCCACAGTTATTGCTGTGGAAAGGCACTCCAACATTCTGCTTAGAAATGAGGCCAAGAAGAAACCTGTTCACGATTCCAAAGCTTAGCTATAACCATCTCAAATTTAAATACAAACAACTTGGTAGAGCCAATATTCAACCCATATTGTCTGATCATAAGGGTTATACCTTTCTGTCACTCCAGGCAAGATAAAGAACATCCAGAAATGTATTCCAAAAACAAGGATGACCTGGAAGATGACCTTTCCCATGACAGTCTTTTTGAGGTACAGTGCTCGATCTACCACCATGGTACCGAACTGAATGAGCACCATCACCAAAAACGCCTCTGGGACCTGGTCCTCTGATAATGAAGAGGTGATATCTGCTGCTGCAGAGTGTTTCTGAAAAGGAAAATATAACAGAGTGGTTGAGGAAGGAGGACACTCACATGATACTTAGCACCTACAGCATGTAAACCTTACTCAGGATTTACAGATAGATGCCTCTGCGACATACCCCAAAAGCCCAAAATCCAAATACAATGATGATGAAGTCCACTGTATCTGCGAGGAACATCAGCACGTACACATCAGTCACCGCACTGTAGTCTGGATGAATAAGATTGTAGAAAAACTGTCTGATGGGGACATACACCTGGAGAGTCCTAAAACAGCACAGATCAAAATGTGATTTAACAGCACTGTAACTTGCACTGCAGAAAAGAATGGCTGTGTGTGATATGATTAATGTTTATAAAGATATCTAAGATCTACTCTGAGGGCCTTCTCAGGGCTTCACAGACACCAGTCCCTCGTTCTGATTGCTTCTAAACCACTGTATTAGCATTTGTTCAGTAGAAATATACATATTCAACCAAGTTCACACTGGAGTGAAAGCATCTGCATACAACGAACCGTATTCCTACCCATTCATCCTGCTGAATTAACAGAAGTAGTAACCTGCTCTCTTTGAAATGCTGTTTTGCTGCTTTGCTGTTTGGAACCTCCCCCCAAACCCACACTACTCCTCACACTGCTCACTTTTTAATTGTAAAGGCCTTGGCTTTGATCATTTGTTCTCGAAACTTCTCCATAAGAAGCTCTTTTCTAGATTTTTGCTTGATGCTTAACACACTGCTTCCTTTCTGACTGCTGTTTCGTGTACTGGTACTTCCTGAAAAAAAGGGAGAGAAAGAGAAGCTAGTTCAAAATCAGAGTTTAAATACAAAAACTAGAAAGTAATAAATCTCGAGACTTCCATCCCATATACGAGTCCCGCATTTAGAGAGAAGCTTTGAAATGAATTCTTATGCTTTTTTTTCCAATCTGATAAAATCTCGGGAGCACCCAGTAAAGGTTTAATCACTGGCAGATCAAAACCTGATTAATAACTATAAAAAGAGAAGAGTAGTGATAAAGGCAAGTATTTCATTGATCTGACTCAGTCATCTCAATTGGTAATACATACATTCAGGCTAGAGTAAGCCCGTCCTTTTCACCAGACGGGGTAGGTAATCTGTTTCAATATACCTAATGAAAACTTTTTCTCACTTCAAGTATCATCAAAAGTAGATATCAAAAATACATATGCTTTGCATTCCCTCTAGCTGGAGATTATGCTGAACCACAAATTCTGGATCTGGGCCACACTGAGCATTCCTTTCCCAGCTTTTGGATACTGTCATTTTAAAAACATAGTGAATCACAAAGTATGGCTCTCCGTTTGAACTTTAAGGAGGCTTGGAGTGTGTTCAAACATGAAGATACTCTGGTTCGTGTCCTATTTTCTCACTGAGGAGCAGGAGCATTCAGTAGTCTCTGGGATCTCCACAGCAACCGACACAAGGTTTCAGCAGGATGATCCTATGGGAAATGAACGTTTGCTCTTCAAATCCCAGAAATGCCATTACATTTACCTCTTTTAGATCTGTGTGAGGAGAAGCTGGACCTGTGTGAAAGCTGTGATATGCTGCTAGAGCTCTTCCTCCTGATGGCAGTCTGCTGCTCGGGGAAGTGGACATGGATGGACTCCACCGATGCCGCAAGATTGACAGATTTCAAAGAGGCAGAAGAGTCTCTCCTGCCTCCCGTCAGAGAGAGCTCATCATCAGTATCCTCTTTATTACTGGAGCTGTCCCCTTTCTCGTCTTCATCCCATAACCCATGGCACTATTGGAAAAAGAAGAAGAGGGCGTTTCAACCTTGTGTTTCTGTCACAGTATTTATCACAGGCATTGCTAAGCTCAGTCACATGTTCACAAGGGGGAAGACAAATTCTTTCGTTGGGATATCACAGAATCATAGAGGCACTTAGGTTGGAGAAGACCTTTAAGATCATCAAGTCCAACCATAAGCCTAACACTGCCAAGTCCACCACTAAACCATGTCCCTGAGCACCACATCGACACGTCTTTTAAATACCTCCAGGGATGGTCACTCAACCACTTCCCTGGGCAGCCGGTTCTAATGCTTGACAACCCTTTTGGTGCAGAAATTTTTCCCAATATCCAAATGAGTGACGTTCCTATATCACGTGAGTGTCTAAAAAAAATTAAAACTAAAGATTAGATATANGTTCTAATGCTTGACAACGCTTTTGGTGAAGAAATTTTTCCCAATATCCAAATGAGTGACGTTCCTATATCACGTGAGTGTCTAAAAAAAATTAAAACTAAAGATTAGATATAAAATAAGCAACGACATGAACCCAGATTACCTTTAAAATGGATCTGTGGAAGAATAAAGCAAGGAGCTGAACAAGATCATAGTGCACATAACCCTCTTTCTTCTCAATGCCAATAATATTGGGTGGATGGTAAGGTTTGTCTTTTGTGTAATCCACATACTTATTCCAAGGAAAGAAGCCAAACTGGAAGAAGTACTTGATGACAATGGCCACCTGTTCAGAGACACAACAGGCTTGGGGTGTTTTATAAGCATGGCAGATATAATAGCCTTGTGACATTTAGAGGGGAGAAATAAGACTACGTTGTCAATTTTATGATAAGATAAACAAGCATATTCATTACTACAGAACAACAGTTCACATTTCCTCAGTAATAAAGTCAATCAACATTTACCAACAGGTGATGCTCAGTGGTACCCCAGATACCACAAGAAGTGTATACGGTCTCTTGATTATCAGTTACGTAGTAGCTGTTTGCAAATGGTCTGTTCTTGTGATAAGTGCTTTACATGCCAGGAAGGATACTGCTCATTGCTCATTTTCATACAACAGAAATTGCTGAGGACTTTAGCAAATGTTTATATTAACATGAAGGGCCAAAGGCCCCTGACCCTAGAGATCAAAACCAGGAAAGAGACCATGCAAAGCTTACAACTTAACTTTTCTGTGTTAGACATGGGGTTGCAAAACCAGCAGCATACCTCAGTGTAGACAATGGCTGTCATCCAGAAACGTTTGCTTGGCCGCGGAACAGACAGCATGGCCCAAAGGAATATAAGGATGGGAAGCACCAGGGTTATCATGGAGGCAGAGATCATGTGGTTAAGGATGATCACAAAATAGCACACCATTTCTGACCGGGCCACCAGCGTATTGTACAGGGCATAAATAAGAAGCAAGACTCGAGGCTGACCAACATAGAACTTCTCTGACTCCTCCAGCTCATCATCATGAAACATCCTGTGAGGAGCAGAGTACCGTAAATGAAATGAAAATCAATTTCATAAGAGCTGCTTTTAAAATTGCTACTATTTTTCCTTTTGGAAAAGTATAAATTTCTGCTGCTAAGTTCAATGGAAAAAAAAAAAAGAGGGAATTTGATACTATAATCAAATAGCCTGATTCTAAGCTCAGAAAACAAGAGTTTCAGGCAAAATAACTAGAAGCACTGTTCTGCTGTTTTTTTAATTTACCCAGAGAGTTGGCCTGGCCTAAGAACTTCTACAAGCACCGCTTTCCTACGGTTACCCAATCAACATATCGCGTGTAAATCGCACCATGCTGGTGTGACCCTGTCTGGATTCATATCTGATTTATCAACACAGATGGGAATTTGGAGAAACTTCAGAGGTCCATCGGGAGATGTATGTTATGAATAGTCCCGTGACATAAGATTAGAAGATAATAAATGCTCTTGAGCATTAGATGTGTCCAATCTTCTCCCTTTACCTAACTCAAATAAATATAAAAGGCAGCAAGAAATAATTATATGACTTTCACATGCATTCACATTTCTCTTTGCTTTTCATAAAGAGTGCCCTGATCTGAAAAGAGATCTCACTGAAAAGCAAAAATGCCTATGGAAAACCAGAAGAAAAGACACTGCATCTACGAAGTCAGATCTACACAGTTTCTCTTTATCCAGATGCAGTCAGGCTGAGAGGCATTTCTATGGTTTAAGATTTTGTCCTTGCATTCGAGGAAGCTCTGGTTCCTAGCTGAGTTAGGCCAGAAAGCAGAGGAAGAAGAGCAGCAGCACCATCCCCACATCAATGCTGGTTGTGCTACTGAGCACAGTGCCTGACGGGCGAAGAGAGGAGCATCCTGTCCCTTGTGAAAGTACTTAGCAAGGTGGTCTCTCCACATAGTCCTCAGCTCCTACTGGCTTAAACAAAAACTCTGCCAAAGGCCAGAGTTTCCCTCATAGTATTTCAGAGCAATTAAAGGAGAAGCATTTGCCCAGATAGCCCTGGAGGAAACATATCTGAAATCACAACTGCCTGGAGAAGAGAAGCCCTCTCCACAAGGAATATTTAGAAAAGCCCTTGACCCCATGACAATTGCAGCACAGAAATCTGATGCTAATTGGAACAATTAGCTATGGTATCTGGGGAGAAAGCAGAGATTCTTTCCAACATGATTTTGAATCATTTTAGAAATCTGTAATTAGAACAACTGTGGAGGAAATGAGCTTCTTCCTTTAAATCAAACTTAGTGCAAGGTCTGTATTAGAAACTGTAGGCTAGTTCTGAGACAAAAAAAAAAGTAATGACAAAACTTCACAGACTAGCACCAACAATTTTTCCCTGTTGAAGGTCCTTACTTGTTCAGAAGCAGCTCACTAGCTGTTAGCTCATGCGTCAATGGAGGGAGAATCGTATCGTTAAGTTTGTCCGTCCGACTGTCGTCTGGGCTCACCATCATGAGGCTTTTACCAGCTGAGTCATCTGGGGAGCCAAAGGGAAGGTGTTCAAAGCTGACAGCTTTGCTATAGGAAGGTGGAGCTTCCGCATTGCTATCAACAGTGGAGTACAATGGCACATCGGTATCAGGAGTATACGCAGCTCCTTCTGAACCCAGGCTATAATCTTCCACCTCCTCTTCCTCCGGCCTTGACGCAGAACGAGGTCCATCCTCTTCATGTTCCCCTTCCACCTCCTCAATGGTTTCTGTTGTCCCCTGACGAGAATACAGCATGGTGACCTGTGTGGGTTCACTGTTGGGGACGGACGAAGAGAGAGAGATGAGGCGTACAAGGCTCACCACCAAGCAAAGTTTATTAATTGTACCTTTATGTAGCCAGCTGAGCAACCCCACTGCATTCCCAGGCCTTCAAAGTTCGTATCTTGTAGAAAATATATCATATGATCTCCTCTTACACAAACGGACCATCTGGGTCCATCTGCTCCCTGAATGACATCCCAGTGAACTCACAGTTATTCACTATCTTTTCACACCAGCAAAGGGAAAATTAGTATCATCATCAGGAGAAACTACACTAACATTCTGAACGTAGTTCAAACACTTTCTGACCAGAATCAGGACTTGCTATTATTACATCTATTTAAAGCATGCTCCATGGTGAATGACAGGCAGCCGTGGGGTTCCTCCTAAACATGGTGCTTTTAACAACCACTGTATGGGTGCTGTATACAACTGGAACATGAGCTGAACACACACATCACCTCTCATTCCAAATCAAGAACAAGTAAATTGCTAACATGAAGAAATACAATCCAGATTACAAAACTGTTCCAGTAACAGGGTATCTTGCTTACCTTTAGACTGCCCCTATGTTCTTCAATACAGTCTTCATTTTTACCTTACCTGCCTGCTTTTCTTCCGTATGTGCCTATTTTCTTTTTCAACTGTTCTTATTCACTCTGTTCAGTTCTCTGCTTGTTTGTCTTGCTTATTCTCGGCTTTGCATGTCCATAATCACTTTCTCTCTCAATGCTCTGTGCTCTGCAACAGTCTCAGCTGATGTAAATTCATGCAGCTTGATGACTCCAGATGGGAATCTGGATACCGTAATTCTAAAAATATTTTCTTGGCTTTGCTTTCGCTCTTTTCATTTCTCACAAATATTTTCTCGCCTCTCCCTTTGAACATCACTCTTTCTCTTTTTAGTCTCCATTCCAGTCCTTCTCCATAGGTTAGACAACAGGCATCAACTTTTAGGCAACTTTTGTTGGCTGCATGTTCTTGCATCTCAGCAGAGACAAAACCAGATTTTACATAGCTCCTATGAGATGAATGGGGCCATGTTTTCACCTAAAGTATAACCTTTTAAAGAAAACTGGCACTGGCAAAGTCAGCTGGCACTACCATCTCCTGTCAAAACTAAAAATCAAGTTCCATCTCTTTTTGTTTTACGCTGCTTCAAAACTTTATTTCTAGCAGACTTTTAATTGGAAGATGTAACACTATTATTAGGATGCGTGTTTTGATGATTCACGGTAGCACTCATCCTGGTTAAAATGTGCGCACAAAATCATAAAATCCCATAATTTCAAAACTGATTGACACCAAAAATTTGTAAAACACTTTAAACACTTAAAAAAGAATAATCTAAAATGCCATAAAATTTCATAATATTTATAATACTAGTTGAAACACTGTTTCCCAATGTCATAGAAAATCCTGGTTTTTCCCTGCTAAAAAGTGAGTGAGTGGTTCTAAACAGTTCTCTCTTGCACTGGATATTAGTATTATTCACTATCTTTTCATAGCTGTTTTCCCTTGCTTAATTCCAACACCTCACAGACAGTAAATTAATGGTAATCAAAACACATTTAGCAATCTTGCCTATATGGGGAAAACCAAAAATTGAAAGAGCAGGACCAACGTTTGCCTATCTTAGTTTCTAAAATTAGACATCTAAGTCCATATTTAGAATAACTGATTAGCTGAGAAACTTCACTTCCAGCTTCAGTTTTAATAAGAACAACCGTCAGCTCGGGAACTCTGAAAAGGCTAAAGTTTGGTTTTAGACGGCCAGTATAACGTAATGGAACAACTGTCAAAAATACGTGAATTAAGGATGAAAAACAAAAGAAAAGAAGAGAGAAGAAAACCAGAGTAAGAAGTGAAACAGCAAATGAGTCCTAGATTATGACCCTGACTTTGAGCCTTAGAATCGTGCCACAACACAGAAGGGAGTAAAGCTTTCATTAACCATGCAAACCGCTCTGAACACCACTTGTCTGCAAATGCAAATTTATGTACACTGCAGTAAACATAATGGCATGGGTAAATGAGTGAACAAAGCATGCATGAGTTAAGCACCTTGACACTATACTGCCACTGTCAGCTGATGAGGAGGACATATCCATGCTCTGCATTTTACGAAGCCTAGGTCGAGCGCGCTCACTTGTTTTAGGAACAGTGTCTGGTCCATCTAAATCATCAAGGGTTGACTGCCTTGAGAACAGCATGGTTGCTTCAGTGTAGCAGCTAGCAGCGCAAACAGTTATAAAGACAGTGTTAAATACAAATGATATTACTACACACACGGTTCAGTAAACAAATATGCTCGCCATGCAGCAAAACACTGACACAGAGGAAAAAGGTTCAGAGAGAAGATAAGGATTTGTTCACAATCACCATGTAAACACATTTCTACACACAGATTGCTCATGGTCATGTTCATATACAGGCTATAGAAGGCTAACAACATTCCATTCACTATTCAAAGAGATATGAAACCAACACAGTGCTCTTCATGCTTTCAAGGGGCACCAACTCACATATGTAAGGAGGTTTTATTTTCTTCCCCCCCCCCCCCCCC